>SMDT01002843.1:0-362796 GCA_005392925.1 Aquilaria sinensis | reverse complement strand
AGGTTTCCCAGGGGAATGTGCCTGAAAAGCTCAGAGAAGAGGGTTAGGAGGTCCCTGGGGTGCTTTTCCGGGGAGGAGCCTCCGATGCCCAAGCCAGTTTCCTGAGAAGGTAAGGGGGAAGCACTAGAGTTTTTAGTGGGCTTGCCTGTATTTTCTCAAGGAGGAGGAGTCGAACCGTTTGCCAGGGTCTGTTCCCTGGTATTTATAGAGAAGCCCAGCCCGTTCAGATGACGACACGTGTTCGGCCGGATGTTCTTTGAGTTTCTGGGCGTAGGGGGCGAGTAGCTGGTGACAGGCTCCTTGAGTCTTGAACCGAGACAGGTCGTGACAAGACCTGGACGGCGTCGGTGTGTCAAATCACCGTTTGAGGTGACATGTAGCGTCTGTGGGCAGCAAGTCAGAGGCTCCTTAAATGCGCATGCCGTACTCCCGAGGTCCTCTAGGCGAGGTCATTCTTTGACACGGTCGCCCTTATTCGGGAGTTATGCTCGTGCTTTTGGGGGGTTCCCTTGTTCGGAGGTTCCACCTTCGGGGAGATTCCCTTCTGTTTGTGATAGCTAATTCTCTGCAGCCGAAGGCGATCCGTTCGGTCCCCCGAGGGAGCTGGCACCATCTTTGCGATCCCTGGCGTTCTTGCCGAAGTTCCAAGTTCGGGGTGCTTGGCTTCGTTTCTTCTGAGGTCAGTGATAGTGTCTCTTTCGGGTGACGCCAGGCTTCCTGATCATACTTACGATAGGAAGTACGCACTGGGAGAGGAGATGGTCCTTTGGCTATCACAAGCCCCCCTCCAGAAAGCCAAAGTGGGAACTTCGGTTTGGCAGCTTTCAAAGGGAGTACTTCGTGGCCTTGGGTATAGCACCCTTGCCGAAGGTGTACCTTTTGTCCGAAGACACGGGTTGTTCAAACATAGCTCATCTTTTGGTGTCTCCGGGGTAACCTACTTCTTTACTTTTGTAGGTCTGTGAAACGTCGCGTCTCGTAACCAGACGTGTCAGTCTGGAGCGGCGTGCCGTCTGTCAGAAGGCGTGTCCCCCTTTTGGCGCGATGGCTGACACGTGGCAGCTTTTTATTGGCTGGGGGTTGCATCGGTTACAGCGGGCGTGCCTTTTTATGCTTAGTAAGCAGTTATGGCGACTCCTTGCCTTCGCGCAGCATTTATGACGCCGTTTCGCTTATCCCCCCTCGGCCTATATATACTTTTGTTCCTTCATAACCCCTTTTGCTTCTCCTTTTGCTCTCCTCTATCTTTCAAGTGCTCCTGCCTTCTTTCTTGCTTTTCGCGGCGGTGCTGTTTAACGGGGTTTTTTCCGGCCACCTTTCACGACGGTGTTTTCAAATCCAGATTTTGGCAAATCATTCGGTGGGTTTTTGATCTCCAGAGTCCTCTGATTTTTGCTTTTTCAAGCTTTTCCGAACTTGTTTTTTGCCTTTTTCCGAACTCATTTTTCAGCCAATCATGCCTATCCCCGAGAGCTGGCAGCCTCTTCTTTCTCACCCTTGTTGCACCACTCCTGCAAAACTAGAGAAATGGAAGAAGAAGTTCTTCCTTCCCTCCTATGCCACTACGAGGTTGCCACGTTCTGACCAATTCAGTTTTTCAAACCGTAGTGACGAGGTTACCGTTTTCCGAGCCCAGCTGAAGGCCGGACTTCGGTACCCTCCGCCGAAGATGGTTTGCGAGTTTTGCGATTTCCATGGCATTGCCGTAAACCAACTTCCACCGAACTCGTACTGCTACTTCAACGCCTTTCTTTGTATGTGTGGCGTTTTCAAAATAGAACCCCACTTCATTCTTTTTCTGCAGTACTATAAGCTCTTCGTGGTCCCGAAGGGTGGCTTCTACTTTATGCTACCTCGGGGATCAGGGAGCAAAAAATATAAGTTCACCTTTGCCAACAAGGACAGCTGGCGAGGGTGGCAACAAAAGTTCTTTTTTCTGAAGAAGGAGGAGGCCTGGTCGCATGTTCCGACCAAATGGGCTCGGGGAAAGCTGGAGATGGACGTCGTTGACCCGAGGATATTGCTGACTCCCGAGTTGGCACCTATCTTCGCGGACTTCGACAGACGGATCCGAGCTGTCTCCGACTGGGATTCCGAGGTCCCTTCGCGCCCTCTTTACCCCTTTCCCATTAACTGGAAGTTGATGACCGAAGAGGTCCTTCGGGAGCTAAAGGTGGTAAAGGAGCACAAGACGGACCTTGGGATGCCGGCTCCTGCCATTGCCGGGAAAGACTCCTGGCTGGTGAAGCTTCTTCGGAAGGAAGAGTCTTACGAAAGTTTTTATGAAAGTAAGTTATCTCCAAATTCCTTTTCTATATTTTCACCCTGGACTCACACTGATGTCTTCTTTCCTTTTCAGAGATGGGCGACGACACCGCTGCCTTCTACAAATCGCTTTTCCTCGGGCAATCCGAGAAAGGTGAGCAGACGAAGAAGGCCGTCTCCCGAAGACGGAAAACGTCTGGGGCTGGGCCATCTGTGGCCAAACGGGCGAAGAAGGATGCGCCCCCTCCTCTCCCAGAGATTCCTGAGGAGGTGGGCGAAGAGCCCGAGGCTGCTGCTGTTCCGCCGGCCGAGGTCGTTGCTGACCTCACTGCTCAGAGTCCCACTCCTTCGGCGACTCTTCTGGGTGCTTTGGTAGAGGCCCCTTCTGCCGAAGAGCGACGTAAAAGCAAGGGCAAGGGGATTTCTACCGAGGAGGCTCGGGCTTCCGACGACGACGTCGCCGAGGTGCCAGCAGGTTTGTTTTTCTATCAAACTGTGGTGCCTTCTTTTTTGTGGGTTTTGAGATTTTCTTGCCTTGACCAATTTTTTTTTTTTTGCCATGCAGGGGAGATATCATCTCCGGGTTGGGTGGCCGAGCACGCCCGAAAGCGGGCCCTTCGGGATGCCCATATCCCGAAGGGGAAGGTCCCGAAGGAGCCTTTCTGGACGTTTACGGAGGACATGAATTTGTACTCCGGAGACTGCCAGCAAATGGCTAAGGAGATCTCAAAGGGGGTGCTTACTGAGGCCTCCTTCAAGGCCATCGCGGAGGCTCACCCTGATGATGACTCCCTTGCCGCGAAGGTCTCTGAGCACGCTGCCCAGGTACGCCTCTCGCCTTTGTGTTTTTCCTTTTGATTTCCTCTAAATGTCTGCCTCTTCTTCTTTGCCTTACTAACTTTGTCTTTGTTTCTCTGCAGCTACTGGGGTACGCCGGTTTCCTCAGAGTTCGGGTGGCGAGGCAGGCGCTGTTCCGAGCCTCGGCCGTAGGCACCATCGACCAATATAAGGCCCAGTGCTCGGAACTGGCCACACAGAACGCGCAGCTGGCTCAAGCTGCAGAAAAGGAGGTTGCTGCCGTTCGGGAGGAGTTCCTGAAGGAAAAGGAAGAACTTTTGAAGGACTCCTCCCAGAAGATTTCTGACCTCGGCTCCCAGGTGGCGGAGCTGATTTCGGCGAACGAGGCAGTTCAAAAGGAGAAGTCAGAATCTGAGGCTCTCCTGGCGAAGGTGCTTGAAGAGAAAGCCACGCTTCAAGCCGAGGTCGAGTCTTTGAAGAAGGAGCCGGAGAAGAAGAAGATGAAGGCGCTGAAGAAGAAGGTCGCGGATCTGAAGGAGGACCTTGAAGACCTCGGTGTCGAGAAGGACAAATCCGACCAGATGACCAAAGTTGGTTTTCAGGACGGGTTTTGCCTCGCTCGGTATCAAGTTCTTCAAAGGTTCCCAGACTTGGACCTTTCTTTTTTGGAGGCTCTGAACATTCCCGAGGGGCCTCGGTGGTCTTGGTCCAAGATTGAGCATCTGAACCTGCCCCCTTCGCTTCCGGCGCGGAAGGTTGTGGAGAAGGACGCAGGAGCTGGTGGCTCCCGGGACGCCGAGAATCCTTAGTTTGTTCTAGGGCCCTTTGCCTTATTTTCCTTCTCTTTTGTACTTCTTCTTCTGGCAATCTTCCTTCTTTGTAAGCAAATTTATCTTAATAAAAGACTTTTTTAGAAAATTTGGCTAAGTATCTTTGCGAGATTTTTCGTTTCCCTTTGTCCCGAACTCATTCGCTCAAGAGACTTCGGAAAACCTTATCTGCGCTTAGCATGGCGACCTTCTTCGCGAAATCTTGACTTGTACAACTTATGCCCAAGAATTTTGGCTAAGTCTTTTGCCAGGTTTTCTCCATTGTCCCGAACACGTTCGCTCAAGAGACTTCGGAAAACCTTATCTGGTCGGCCACTTTTGCGGAATTTTGCACCTCTTATGCTTAAGACTTTTTGGCTAAGAAACTTTCGTACTTAGAGAATTTTTCTAACTTGTACAGCACAATCTTCTTCGCCGAGATCCTAAGTATAGAATTTTCTCAAGGAGTCCGAATGCCACGTATTTTTTAATTCTATACCTTCGGAATCGCCGAGCTTGTACACCCCTTTTCGTACTTCGGCAAGGATCAGATAGGGACCTTCCCAGTTCGCACGAAATACCCCGTGGGATGGCCTACGAGGTGCAAATTCAGCCTTTCGGAGAACGAGGTCTCCTTTCTTTATTCCTTTTGGCCTGGCACGCAAGTTTATAGCCGTGGCCACTCTCTGCTGAAAAGCTTTTCTTCTCAGCTCCGCTATTTCTCTGTGTTCGCCGACGAGGTCGAGCTTGGTTCTTAGGCCGAGGTCATTTCTACTTTCATCAAAAACTTGTACTCGGATTGATGGTTGCACTACCTCGATTGGGATGATGGCCTCTGTACCGAAAACGAGTGAAAAAGGCGTTTCCCCTGTTGCTCTTCGGGGTGTTGTTCGGTAGCTCCACAGTACACTTTGGAGCTCTCCTGGCCATTTCCCTTTTGCTTCCCCCAGCCTCTTTTTCAGACCATCTTTTATGGTCCTGTTAGATACTTCTACCTGCCCATTGCTTTGGGGGTGAGCTACTGGGGCGAAGTGCATTTTTGTTCCGAGGTCACTGATAAATTCCTGGAACCCTTTGTCTATAAACTGGGATCCATTATCAGCTACTAGTACCCTTGGTATGCCAAATCTGCATACGATGTTCTTCCATACGAACTTCTGCACTTCTTTTGCCGAGATAGTAGCCAACGGTTCCGCCTCGACCCATTTGGAGAAATAGTCTACTGCTACTACACAGAATTTCACGCCTCCAGGCGCTGTTGGGAGTGGTCCTATGAGGTCTATGCCCCAGACTGCGAAGGGCCAGGGATAGTCAGCCGAAGTCACCATTTCCGAGGGTGTCCTCTGGATATTTGCGTGTTTTTGGCAGTTACCACATTTTCGGACGAACTGCCTAGCGTCCTTTCTCAGGGTAGGCCAAAAGTATCCTTGGCGCAGTATTACTGCCGCCAGGGTGTCGGTTCCAATGTGTGAACCACAAGCGCCTTCGTGGACTTCTTCGAGGATCATTTCAGTATCCTCTTCGCCAACACACCTCTGTAAAGGATTTGCATATCCCTGCCGATACAGTTCTTCGCCTATTAGGAAGAATTGCCCGGAGCATCTTCGCACTTTTGCAGCCTCGATGGGGTCTTCAGAGAGCGCGTTGTTCGCAAGATACCTTTTTATCGGGTCTTTCCAGCCCTTTTCCGAAGTTACTATGCTCAGTACTTCAATGCTCGGGCGGCTTAGTACCTCGGTGTATGTTTTTGACTTCGACAAGCAGTCTGCTTTGGCGTTATCCCGTCGAGGTACGTTTTCGATCTGTATGGTGTCGAACTCTCGAATGAGCTTTGTCACCAGTTCGTGATATTTTGCCAAGATTGGGTCCTTCGCCCCATAGTCTCCTGCCGTTTGCCGAACTACTAGCTGGGAATCGCTGTGGGCTTTTAGATTTCGCACGCCAATTCTTCTGGCTAGGCGCAGTCCTGCTATGAGGGCTTCATATTCAGCCACATTGTTGGTGACGTTAAAGCTGAACTTAATAGCCTTCATTACTTCAAGGCCTTCGGGACCTCTGATAATTACCCCAGCTCCCTGGTGTTCGGACCCCGAGGCTCCGTCGACGTACAAAGTCCACTCTGGCTCACCTTCGCTTGGATCTGGATGGCTATCTTCGGTGGTGGGTACTTCGGCAATGAAGTCTGCCAGAGCTTGAGCTTTTATGGCCTTTCGAGGTTCATAAGTGATGTCGTGTTCGCCAAGCTCTATGCACCATTTGGAAAGCCTTCCCGAATGATCAACTTTTCTCATGACATCGCGCAGAGGTAGACTGCTTCGGACGATGATAGGGTGAGCCTGAAAATATGGTCGCAGCCTTCTTCCTGCTAGCACCAAGGCATATATAGCTTTTTGCAACAGAGGGTACCTGACTTCGGCGCCATGCAGGGACTTGCTTACGTAGTAGACTGGCCATTGCTTCGCCCCCTCTTCTTTCACAAGGACCGAGCTTACGGCTTTTTCTGTGACGGCGAGGTATAACACGAGGGGCTCTCCCTCGCGAGGTTGCCGCAAAGTGGGCAGACCGGCTAAGTAGATTTTGAGTTCCTCCCAGGCCTTTTGGCAGTCTTCACCCCAAGGATGGTCATTACTCCCGAGGTTGTCCTCCTTTTTTGCTGCCTTAGTGAGGACTTTGAAGAATGGTCGACACCGGTCTCCATATCTGGAAATAAACCTGCTGAGGGAGGTTATCCTTCCGGTGAGCCTCTGCACATCTTTTATTGTGGCAGGAGTTCGGAACTCGAGTAGAGCCTTAATTTTTTCTGGGTTGGCATCAATGCCTCTTTCTGATACCATGTACCCAAGGAACTTTCCCGAGGTCACTCCGAAGATGCACTTTTCGGGATTAAGGCGGATCCCGAAGGTTCTGAGCTGGTGGAAAGTTTCCTTTAGATCTGCGACGTGGTCGCCAGGCAGTTTGCTTTTGACTATCATGTCGTCCACATATACTTCCATGTTTCTCCCTATTTGGTCGCTGAAGACCTTGCTCATCAACCTCTGGTAGGTGGCTCCTGCGTTTTTGAGCCCGAAGGGCATCCTGATGTAGCAGTATGTTCCTCCCTCGGTGATGAAGGCGGTTTTTTCTTCATCTTCAGGGTCCATCCTTATTTGATGATACCCACTGAAGGCGTCTAAAAAAGTTAGGAGCCCGTATTCGGCAGTTGAGTCTACCAATTGGTCTATCGGTGGGAGAGGGTATGAATCTTTCGGGCAAGCATCGTTCAAGTTTCTGAAGTCGATGCACATCCGGAGTTTGCCGCTTCCTTCTTTTGTGGCAACTACCACATTGCTTAACCATTCAGGGTACTTGACCTCCCTGATGACATCGGCTTCTAACAGTCGTTGGACTTCGGTTTTGACAAAGTTACTTTTATGAACTGAGATGCCTCGCTTCTTTTGCCGGACAGGCTTTGCTTCCGGACTTACTTTGAGGCTATGTTGAATTATGTCAGGGTTTACCCCTGGCATGTCTTTCGGCGAGTAGGCAAACAGATCTTTATTTGTCAGTAGAAAAGATACAAGTTTTTCCTTGTCACCTTCGGCCAAGTTTTTCCCTATTCGGGTATTTTGGCCTGGGACAAGTTCTACTTCTTCCATTTCCGCCTTCGCGGGATTCTCTGCCTCGCCCTTTTTTGGCGCTTTTGCTTCCACAGCTTGCGCGAAGTTGTTTGCTGGAGCCTTTCGTGTTTTGACGAACACCTTCCTTACTTCGCCTTGATCTATGAAGATTTCCGCATCTCCATCCTTGGCGGCGAAAGTGACGGTTAAGTACTTGACATCAGGGCGAATATGCAGGTTTCCCTGTGTCTGTCTTCCAAGGATGGCGTTGTACGATGAAGGGACATCCATAACGATGAACCTTGCCATTGTGGAGGCGTACAACTCTGCTGTCCCAATCACCGAAGTCCCTTTCAGCATCAAAGGGAGATCGATCCATTCGAGGACGGGCAGTTCGGACGGACCTACCCCGAAGGTAGGCGAGGTGACGGGCTTGAGGTTGCTGCTAGATACACCCAACCTCGGCAGCAAGTGTGAAAACAGGACATCGTCATTTGATCCGTCGTCAAGCAGCACTCTCTTGACGTCCCAGTTTCCTATTCTCGCCATGATCAATATTTCCTATTCTCGCCATGATCAATAATGGGTCGTCATGGGGAAAAATGACGGTGGAACCATCCTTTCGGGCCAGCTTTTTTGTTGGACTTTGATACTCCATGACTGCTATTTCTCTGGCCTTCCTCTTTCTTTCCGAGGATGGTAGTCCCGTCGTAATTGTTTGTATGATTCCCGCTGGAGGTGGGGGCGCCTTTTCGGACTTCGGTTTCTCCGCCTGTCGGAGTCATAGTCCTCATCTTCTGCCTTCCCTTCCTCCTCTTTTCTCCCTTTCGGGGAAGGCATGCGCAGATAACGCCGAAGTTGGCCCTGTTTTATCAGCGACTCTATATACTTTTTCAATTGGAAGCAGTCTTCGGTGTCGTGGCCGTGGTCGCGATGAAACTGGCAGAACTTCTTCATATTCTTTCTGTTGTCGGCGGTCATGGCCCGTGGCCGCTGAACCTGAGTTCCCTGCCTTTCCATTGTCATGAGGATGTTGGTCCTTGTGGTGTTCAGGGGTGTGAAAATGGGGAGTTTCCTTCCTCTCGTTCTCCATGGTCGGCCTGCCTGTTCGGTGGGATACCGGGTTTGCTGGTTGGACCCTTCGGCCCGGGTGTGATCGGACTTCGGTCCGCCCATTCTCAGTTCTTCGGCTGTCATGTGCTGTTCGGCCCTTCGGTACAATTCGCCCAGCGTGTCCGGGGGGTCCTTGGAGAATTCGTAAAACAGCTGTGAGTCCCTCCGAAGGCCCCGTGTCATCGCGAGGATGCGTACTTCGGGCCGAAAGTCTGGGACACTCAAGGCCTCTCTGTTAAATCTCTCGACATAGTCGCGGATGGTCTCTCCAATTCTTTGCGCTATGTCGAACATCTGAACCGGCATCTTCGCCGTTGGCCGACTTCCGATAAACTGCTGCGTGAAGGCTGTGGATAACTCCTGGAACTCCGTGATGGTTCCTGGGGCCAATGAATTATACCAGGCTGTTGCTGGCCCAGTGAGAGTGACCTCGAAACATTTGCACAAGGTAGCGTCGTCGGCACCGTGCATCATCATGCTGCGTCTGTACTTGGTCAGATGGGCCTGTGGATCAGTACGGCCATCATAAGTTTCCAGCCGAGGTACTCTGAAGTCACCTGGCATGGCTGCCTCAACTATATTTTGGGTGAATGGGGACTCATCCCCACAAAAGGTTCCAGACAGCCTAGCCCAGACGGGTTTGCGGGCCACCTGTTTCTCCACTCTGTCCAACCTCGCCAATATCTTCTCCATAAGGATCGTGGCGCTAGGTTCTTCTTCTGGGAGGGGAGATTGTCGGTGCCTCTTCGGAGAGTGAGTTCGGCGCTGAGGGGATGGGGACCTCGCCTCAGGTGACTGGCTCCTCCTGTGTGTGATTTTGGGTCATCTTGACCCTGCTTGTCCCGCGAGCCGTGCCCCGAGGGGCATGTTTTCCGTTGAAGACTCCTCTCGTGGGTCTCCGCATCCCGAACTACGATGGGTTGGTTTGGGACTTTTTTCCCGAGGGTGTGCTGGCGAAGGAGGCCTTTGGGCTTGAGCTTGTTGCGGCCACCTTTGGTCTATCTGTTGTGTCATTTCAGCCACAACAGAACGTTGAAAGTCACGCAGAAAGCTCATGGTTATGACCAGAGGATGCTCTTCCTCAGGCGTGGAAGTCCCTGAGAGGGCTTGCTCAGTGGCCAGTTGGACTTCAGGCGCGGACGGGGACCTTGGGAGTCCCTTGTCCTTAGAACGCCGAGTCTCAACGACGACGACCCAAGGATGGATTCCCACAGACGGCGCCAGATGATGCCCTGAGACATCTTCGCTGGAAGGCATGGTGACTTCCGGGAGGACTTCCTGTGGAGGAGAGCGCCTGGAGTTGAGGTTTCCCAGGGGAATGTGCCTGAAATGCTCAGAGAAGAGGGTTAGGAGGTCCCCGGGGTGCTTTTCCGGGGAGGAGCCTCCGACGCCCAAGTCAATTTCCTGAGATGGTGAGGGGGAAGCACTAGAGTTTTTAGTGGGTTTGCCTATATTTTCTCAAGGAGGGGGAGTCGAACCCCTTTGCCAGGGTCTGTTCCCTGGTATTTATAGAGAAGCCCAGCTCGTTCAGATGACGACACGTGTTCGGCCGGATGTTCTCTGAGTTTCTGGGCGTAGAGGGTGAGTAGTCGGTGACAGGCTCCTTGAGTCTTGAACCGAGACAGGTCGTGACAAGACCTGGACGGCGTCGGTGTGTCAAATCGCCGTTTTGAGGTGACATGTAGCGTCTGTGGGCGGTATGTCAGAGGCTCCTTAAATGCTCATGCCGTACTCCCGAGGTCCTCTGGGCGAAGTCGTTATTTGACACGGTCGCCCTTCTTCGGGAGTTATGCTCGTGCTTTTGGGGGGTTCCCTTGTTCGGAGGTTCCACCTTCGGGGAGATTCCCTTCTGTTTGTGATAGCTAATTCTCTGCATTCGAAGGCGATCCGTTCGGTCCCCCGAGGGAGCCGGCACCATCTTTGCGATCCCTGGCGTTCTTGCCGAAGTTCCAAGTTCGGGGTGCTTGGCTTCGTTCCTTCCGAAGTCAGTGATAGTGTCTCTTTCGGGTGACGCCAGGCTTCCTGATCATACTTTTGGCAGGAAGTACGCACTGGGAGAGGAGATGGTCCTTCGGCTATCATCAAGCAAATGAGATTGTTATCTGGAATTGAGAAACATTAATCGGCTTTTGCTATAGTATTTGAACAAATTACAAGCAAATGAGAGTCTTATCTGGAATTGAGAAATATTAATAAGCTTCTACTCTAGTATTTGAAAAAATTACTAGAATTATATAACAATACTTGGAGCTTAGCTGCAAGCTTTATATTGCCTTTTAAAAATGGGATATATTGTTAATTCGTTAAGCCTTCAACATTTGTCTTTTCCAAAATTTATTTAGTTTTGAGTTTGTCTCCATTAAAAAAAAATCTTTGATTGTGGCAATAGATTCCTTTATCTAAAATTTTTCTAGGATCACAAGTGAGTTCCATCAACTTCGTTTGCTTGTTTGGGGTGTTTTGTGGCTATTGTTATGTAATCCTTCATGTTGTTTCGCATTCAACCCCAAGCTTGTGGTTGTGGCAATGAACTATAAAACTCGAAGTAACCACTTTGTGCTTTTGTAGAAGTGTTGAGACTCATTCAAGTTATGACTGCCACCATGAGCTTTGTACCATCCTCACAATCTCATGCTATTCCTACCAGCCACATAACTATTTGAAACAACATTTTGAATTACTAGTAGTTGTATTTTATTCAATTGCTTACAATTTTGTGTCTAGGATCTAGAAGCTTTACCATACACCTCATTCACTGAAAAACTGCCCATGGCCATGCCATTTTGCCCTAGCACTAGGGAAGGTCAAACGGTGATTAACCACTAACCATCCTTAACCAGTAACCAACCACATTTTCATTTTCATTTTCATTTTATTCAATATGTCTACCGCCTAGGTCTAGCTTCCTTTATCTAAAATTTTTCTTTGATTTGATTGACTTTTTTCATTGCCAAAAGAGATAAATAAAGGCTAGATATCATAAGACATATACTCTTGAATCAATTGCTCGATGCATTGCATATATAGTTAATCTCCACTCACCATTTATCATATTCTGGTATAAAGACACTTTTGGCCCTCAAACTCTAATAACTCAAATAGTTAACCCTTCCCCCCTAACATCAAGTCAATTTAACTCACCCTTTAAACTTGTAAAGTTGGTATATTTTAGCCCTTTTCACCCTTATACTTATTACTCGACCCTTGTTTTCCTAGTGCTGTTTGCTTACATCCATCTCCACTTCCCTTGACTTCCTCACCATGCTCATGTGCTCATGTCCCTATGCACCATCTCTCTCGGTTTATTCATCTTTGCCATACTACTATACACCTTCACCACACCATCAATCACCCTCCTATATGACGATGGCAAATAATATGCCTTTGGTGGTGGCGGTTGCATAACTGACCCATAATTTGATAGAGCTAGCTTGGCTATGGTATTGGGACTAGTCAACATTGGTGCACCACTTAAATGGCAGGCATGAACAAGCAAGTTGAAGCCTAGATAGATCCAATTTTGTTGATAGAGGACAAAAACAAGGCTGAAAAGGGTGATATGGGAATACTGCCATCAGCCTGGAGGAATTTGTTCTTACTGTGCACCAAATGTTCGAAAAAAAGGTCTAAAATAATAATATCTTAGCCAAAAATTTTTAACGTGATTTCTTAAGGCTAATCGATGGCTACATCAGAGATTCGTTCTTGGTGGATCCGTTTAAGTGAGGATATGGTTACCATAACAGAGATAATACAATAGCTTGCTTTTGGTATTGGTTCTGCACGCCTCTAACATGTTTGATTAAATGTCTGAACCAAGCTGTCAATATAATTCAACAATTAACAAAGATACTTGATGGAGTCAAAACAATTGGAAGAGGGTACAACAAGGCTAAATTATGAAACAGAGGAATGATGGCAAGAAATAAAAAAAAAATGCAAGGCAATAGAAGATTTGAAGCAAACATTTTGAATTTCGGCCTAGAGATTGCCATGATTCTTTTTATTAATTGGGAGCACCGTCATCGGAGCAGAACCTGGAGATGACGACGTTTGTTTCTAAAGGCACATGTGATTTGCACGTGATGCATAAGGGGTAAAGTGTTCCACTTTCATAAGTTTATGGGGCGAGTTGGACCGAGTTATAGTCTGGGGGTAAAGTGTCAGGGCTAAACGAGTTCAGGGACCAAAAGTGCCTTTAGGCCTTATATTTGAAGCTAACTAATTCATTTCAATTCTTCAGGAACCGGGAGGCAGTTTCATTAAGAGTGCCAGACCAGTTACTTGGAAAACTTTCCTAACAAAAACGATTTGCACCCTTAATTAATTATATATGATGAACCATCTCAACTCCCATTCGGTTAACACTTGGCGATAATTATGAAGAGGTATGTAATTGACAGCAAACCATATGAATCGGCAAGCCCACTTCCGAGACACCCGATGATTTGAACTTGAAGCGCGATGGCCATGCCAAACCGGCACAGATTAACCTCACATCTTAACCAACTTCCAAAGCTCAACTTTAGCTTCCCCACTTTACCATCTGCTCTGCTTCCACGGGAAAAACCTTCGCTTTTTTTAGTTTCCACTTCCAAGTACCCATCCAGAAGGCTCCACTTCGCTGCTCTCCTGCAACGTCAACTATCCCACCATCCCACTACATCCCCCAAGCACATCCACGCCCAACTCGCCGTTTCTGGTCTTGGATCAGATACCTTTCTTTCCAACGTTCTTCTGGGCTCTTACGGCAAACGTGGTTGCATCACTGATGCACGTAAGCTGTTCGATAATATGCCTCAAAAGAACTTGGTTACTTGGTCTTCCATGGTTTCTATGTATTCCCAGCATGGGTTTGGTAAGGAGGCCTTGTTACTGTTTTTGGAGTTCAGGAGAGGCCGTCATGAGAGTCCAAGCGAGTACATTTTAGCAAGTGTAATTCGCGCTTGTGTCCATATGGATGGTGCTTCTCACATCGGTGCTCAAATGCATGGATATATTGTAAAGAGTGGTTTCCATGAGTTCACCTATGTGGGTACTTCCTTGGTAGACTTGTATGGAAAGAATGGTCATACATATGAAGCCAGACTTGCTTTTGACGATATTAATGTCAGAACTGCTGTCACTTGGACCGCAATGATCACCGGATATGTAAAGAGCGGGAGGAGTGACGAGGCAATAGACTTGTTTATTCAGATGTTAAGAAGTGATGCAGAAGTTGATAGATACGCTGTGTCTAGTGTGTTGAATGCCTGCGCAGCTCTCAAGTGTATTGACGGGGGTCTGCAGGTTCATGGTCACGTGTTGAGGAGGGAAGCGGAAATGGATGTTTCAATGGCTAATGTGCTACTTGATTTCTATTCCAAGTGTGGTAAGGTACAATCTGCCAAGAAACTTTTTGACCAGATGGTGTCCAGAAATATGATCTCATGGACCACCATGATTTCTGGATATATGCACAATGCATGTGACAGGGAAGCATTGGATCTTTTCTCTGACATGACCAGAATGGGCTGGAGGGCAGATGATTTTGCCTGCTCTATCGTTCTTACATCATGTGGTTCTCTTGGATGTCTAGGTGAAGGAAGACTGCTCCATGCTTACACTATAAAGGCTAATCTTGAACTTGATGCCTTTGTGAACAACGCTTTGATAGATATGTATGCAAAATGCAATTCTTTGACAGATGCCAGAAAATCTTTTGATAATAGGTCACATCATGATGTTATCTTGTACAATTCAATGATTGAAGGTTACTCGAGCCAGGGAAGGCTGCTTGAAGCATTTGACCTCTTCCGTAGTATGAGGCTAAAATCATTTTCACCAAGTCACTTGACATTTGTCAGCCTTCTTAATTCATCTACTGAATCATATTCTGTAGGACTCAGCAAGCAGATTCACAGCCTCATCATCAAATTTGGTGTCTATTTTGATAATTTTGTGGCTAGTGCTCTTATAGATGTTTATTCCAACTGCTCGTTTATGAGAGATGCAAGAGTCATCTTTGATGAGATTCATGAGAAAGATATTGTCATGTGGAATGCAATGATTTCAGGATATACCCAAGAATTGGAGGATGAAGAAGCTATCAAATTATTTTACCACTTGCAGCTATCAGAACAAAAACCTAATGCATACACTTTCTCTGCTTTGATGGCAGCTGCAAGCAATATAGCAAGCCTACAGCATGGCCTACAGTTCCACTGTCAATTGATACAACGAGGATTGGAGTCTGATCCATATGTAACAAATGCTGTCATTGATATGTATGCCAAATGTGGAAGCTTCAGAGAGGCGCTTAAGACATTTGATTCCGCTTTTCTAAAGGATATAGTGTGTTGGAACTCCATGATTTTGACATGTGCACATCATGGGGATGATGAGGTAGCTCTTCAGATGTTTGAGAGGATGACTAAAGAGGGTTTCGTACCCAACTATGTAACATTTGTGGGTGTTCTCTCAGCATGTGCCCGTGCAGGGCTGATAGACTCTGGACTCCATTACTTTAGATCAATGAATGCATTTGGAGTTGAACCTGGGATGGAGCATTATGCTTGTCTTGTTTCTCTTTTAGGATGTACTGGTAAGCTAGACCAAGCAAGAAAATTAATCGAGACGATGCCAATTAAACCAGCCGCCATAGTCTGGAGATGCTTACTTGCTGCATGTAAGCTTGCTGGCAATGTTGAGCTGGGGACGTATGCTGCAGAAAAGGCTATTTCCATTGACCCAATGGACAGTGGTTCATATACCTTGTTGTCTAATATTTTTGCATCTAAAGGCCTGTGGGCAGATGTTAAGAGGGTAAGGGAGAGAATGGACATAGATGGTGTCCTCAAGGAACCTGGGAGTAGTTGGATAGAGGATAATAATGGGATTCATTTATTTATAGCTAGGGACAGAAACCATGACAAGGTTGTTTCAATCTATAGAATTTTGGACAATTTGATTCTTCAGATCAAGGGTGTTGGAAATTTGCACGACACAACTGCTTTCCTTAACAATGATTGAATTGAAGGATGTTTCTAAATGAAGAATAGGTGAGTTAAAAGTTCTACGGCCCAGTTAAGGGGACAGAAAATACAAAGTCCTTAAGTTCTTTGAGAACATAGACTACTTGTTGGATATTTATGCAGATTCCTGTTAATAAAGTTCAGATATTGGTGATTTTCGCGATGTTCTAATGAGGAGAATATTTCTCTCTCTGCCTTGCATTTTAGAATTAATACAAGTTACAAGGTATGTTGTTTTTGTCTGGTGTAATTGTTCATCATACTTCTTGTTGAGCAATTTTTTTTCCTTTCCATGCTAGTTCATATCTTCTGGTTGCTTCCATGTCCATGAGCTGCTTTTCCACCACCTTGGTTTCATATCATGATTGATTCATGCCTATCCAGTATGCAATCCAGACTGGGGAAATTGTTAAATGTTTCCTTGATAGATAATGTACTAAAGCAGGAAAGAAGTTTTGAACAAGAGATTCGAAGAAAACAGAATGCAAATAGGGCTACTCAGGATTAGTCTAGCAGATCTTTGACAAGCTTTACAAGAGATTGCCCCAATAAAATAAGATAAAATGATAGTTCCCTGAAACACGGCTATCGCTGGATCCATTCAAGTAATCTTGGAAAAGAGCAAGCTTTAAGTGGGATTTTCTGAACTTGTTTATTTAACTTTATCAACCTTGTTTTATGCAAGGATTAATGTCATGGCCTGAATTTTTCCCTACACAGGTCCGAAGGCTTAAGGAGTTTGGTGTTACTAAGGGTGAACTTACTCGGTATATGGATGTGCTGCTGAAAGACAGTGCATAACTGGCAGCTATGATGGATAACGTCTCGTCAGCTGACAATCTAAATTTTATTATGGAAAATGATGCACTAGGCCACACAGTAATGGACCAACAGCAGGGGCATGAGGGCTTGATGGCTGTTGCTGGAACTGTGACTCTAGAAGAAGGTACCTCTTTTCACTAACAGCTATCCCCTTCTTTGCCTGTTTTCCTTCATGTCCCGTATCTTTTGCACAATTTTTTTTTTTTGGGATGGTTGTAAAACTTTGCACCATTTTTCTTTTTAGTAAGTTTTATTCATCTAAAAGACAATTATGCCCTTATTCCTTATTTCCATCTTTCCCAAAATTGAGTTGGACGAACATGCCAAAGCCTTCGGCAGTGCTTTTCATCCTGATCGGCTGAAGCAAATAGGAGCAGGTGGAGGTGAGGAGCGGCGGGATGAGAACAGAGCACAATGCTAATCGAGGCCGGCGATGGGGCAATTAACGACGGAGGATGAGGCAATCAACGGTGCAATCAATGACAGAGGACGACGCGATCAACGGGGCAATCGATGAGGTGATCGACTGAGGACGATGCGCTCGACGGAGGCAATGAGCGGCGGGATGGGAGGGTGACGACACCAACGAGGGTAAGGAAGGGACGATGAAGGGAAGGCGACGTCGATGGGAAGGCAGCGGAGGTCAGGGAAGCCATGGCGATGGGAAGTGGCGACGAACAGGGGAAGGATAGAACCGGAAAGGAGGAAATTTTGGTTGGTTTCTTTGGCTGGCATGCAAACCCAATTGGTGCAAAGGTTCCAGGATGGAGGGAGTACTAAAGAATGATTTTGTTAATATTTTATTTATATTTTAGTCTTTTGGAAATTTCAGTAGTTAACATGTACGAACTTATGATCTAATCAATATGAGATTATGTTGATTACATCTCCCTTTGATTGTCAAATTTAGTTGTTAGGTTTGATAATCAGTTGCTTCTTGAAAACCTAGTTCTATATTCATTCTTCTAGTAATGGCTGAAGAAGAGTTGGTCAATCAGAAGTCATATAGGAAATGGTTTTATAGATAGATGATGTATCTTTCCCCTGCCACTGTAGTACACACCCTGACCAATGTTTTTGGCTTCTCTTTCAGAATTGATATTCTGATTCACTGTCATCTCGAATGTTGCATTTGCTGTCATTTTGTTTTTTATTACACAATGCCGTTTGGCCTTTCCTTTTTGGATTTTCTGTGATGTAGTTGGGGCTGAGGTGTTAAGAGTTTATCTCAGATTTTGGGAAGCCAACTGGGCCTCTCCATTTGTTGCATGTTCCAATCCAAAGAAGGTTCATGTCGTTGAAACTAAGTTCACAATTATTTGGAGTGGGATCACAGCTGCCACTGAATCAGGACTGGAGGAACACATTGAAGCAGAGCCGGAGGTCCCCTTTAAAGTTTTAGCTTGTTTATGAGATTTTAGGGTAAATGCGGATTTACTTAATTGCATGTTTACTTTGGCTGCAGCTTGATGTGCCAAATCGCCATCTGTCTTGGGAGAATTAAGGATTCACAGAAGCCATCATTTGTTCTTCTTGGTACAGGAGAAGTCAGAAAAGTGCAGGGTAAGGAAACGGGAATCACTCAGCTTCGTCTTTCAAATGGAATCCTTGTAAGCTACAAGGTAGTCTATGATTTTATTTTGGTGCTTTGTTACCCTTGTGGCTAACTAAAACTGAAGGTTGAGATATAATTCTTTCTGCTTGTTCAAACTTGATGCCAGTCACTATACAGCTATGTTCTTTGGGGGTCCATAAATCTCTCGACTACTATATTAGTTTATAAAAATTGCAAATAAAATGTTATATAGTTTAGTTGGTTTTTCAATTTAGAAAGTAAATTAACTCAGAAAACTTTGATTGCTTTAGGATTTAGAATTTAGGAGGTGATTAATTCAGACAAACGCAAATAATAAACTGTGATTAAAGAAAAATACCTAAAATATTAGTGTTGCATGAGATACCGAACAATAAATTTATATAGTGTCCTTTCGGCGTGTCCGTGTTCTGAATTCTGATGGATTCTGGATCGTAGTTGAAGTTTAGCTAGCTCTACCCTAGCTCGCTTGGTTAGGTTGTAGTACCCAGCTGAGCCGAGCCGGGCATCTGCACGGACTAGATAATTAATGCATGGTAATTAAATTCCTCCTAATTAATTTGCTAGTTTCTAGTAATTAATTATTTATTTATACACTGATCCTAATTAAGTAGCACGAGAGATCTTAATACAGAAAAGAAACTCAAAGGTTGCTCGCCGATGGGATCGCCGTTGTACCGCGTATCTGTATGTATCTGTTGGTTTGGTTTGGTTTGGTCTGGTCTGGTCCACAGCTGACAGAATTTCTTTCTTTTTTCTTGTCCATGTGGGAACAATCGCGACAGACATTTGGTTTTGGAGTTTGTGCTCCGGATGGCCGTGGGGGTGTAAACAAACTCACAAGTTGGGAAATGAAATTTTGTCAAGTGAAACGGCTCAGGACAAGACTCTAACTTTGGCAGCATCTATGGTACTCTGCTCGTTCACTTCATCCATGGGATTTCTAAATTAGTATATTCAAATAACTGCAATTCAGTACCAGAAAATAGAATTCAAGGGTCGAACAATCATAAATATTATCATGAATTAGACACAGTTTAATAATTTTTATATGTTGATCTACTATCTGACACAACATTACGGGATATGTCTGATTCTAAAATTCGGCTCTTGACAATGGACCATGGTCATTATGGACTTATATCGTGTTGGACAATTTTACCCCCATTAATTGACACCTTGAGCCAACAAGATGGATTTGTGTCTACTTATGGGGCGAAAGAAGTGGGATTTAATTTGGAAATATGTAAATTGCTCTCATTAATAAAAAATAAATAAAAGTTAATAGTCAATAATTAAAAAAGGAAATTACGTATCACTTAAAATATATAACAAATGATTCAAAAAAGTTCTTTTACTCTACCTCTATCCTTTCGCCTAGTTTAGGTTTTCTGTGACATAATTGTAGAATTATGTTGTCATGTTTTTTCTTCGTTTAATTATGATGCTTGCACACCTTTTTTTTTTTCTTTTGATGAAGTACATCTCTGTTCATATTTGTACATCATATTTTATCAACAAAGAAAAAATTGTCCATCCAATGATTATAATATATAAAATTGGATTATATTATATAAAAATTGTGCATTATTGTACAGTCATGCTCATAGTTGTAATACACAATTTTACACAGTAAAATTTTGTACTATTTGGTGCAATTATAGCACATAAAAGTGTTAACATTAACAACTGTTCTCTTTAAGTGTGGACAGCAACATGCGGAACATATATGATTATTATTACTACAAGTAAGAAATATCAATAACTTAATATGTACAATTATATACATACTAGTACATAACAAATCTCCATCTACTATTTTTTTACCAATTCGTACAGTTACATATGTATTTGTACAATAATAGCCCTACATATATAATTTAAACATAATTATTTTTCAATTTATACATTGATATATAAACATGTAGATTAGTACCAGTGAAATGTGTGTGTATCATTAATTAGAAATACATATTTATCTCTTATATTTCAGAAAAAAATATGGATTTTACAGTGAAGATTCTCTCACCTCCTAAGCAATTATTGACATTTTTCAGGATTTTATTTATTATCAACATGATTCCTTAATTTTAGTCATTACCTAATAACAACTCAAATCCATTGGATAACAAAAAGGGCAATTTGGTCAGGAAAGTTGCGGTCTACCTAAGAATACAGCCTAAAATTCCGTTGTGGTAACTACCGCATGCATTTAATGAACTTTCACTCCTCTATTCAAGAAAAGCCTGAAGATAGGAGGAGAATAAGAGGCTCGAGACGAACGTATTTATTGATTGCAACTTTAAGATCTTATACATCTGTTGGTTGATCTTTATCTTGTAATTCTATTTGTTGACTCTTTAAGTTCTATCGTCTGACTCTTAATTTTTTATGCATATGGTGTACATCCTATAACCATACAATCTGCTCCACTTGTGCTGCTTTCTCATGTCTTTGAAGAGAGCATCTGGACTGGGAAATTCAAAACCAAAATCCGTCCAAACACACCCTATTCTTCGTATCTCATAATTTGTTCAAGTTTTGGGGATGAATTCACATGTGATTCCCCTAAAAACAGTTGCACCATTTACTCCTACTACGTACTGACAGAAGCAGACCTGATTTAGCTAACAACTAATGCTATGAAGTCGGGTGGCATTTGACTTATAATCTGTTATTCTGCGCTTGGAAATGCAACAGGCAAAAGAACCGAGACTTCCCCACCCCCACCCAAAGGAAAAAAAAATTAAATTAAACTGGAAAAGGAAAAGAAAAGAATAGACACACCTACTCAAGGCAACGCCCCTGTTGCCTCCCACCCACCTCCAGGAAGACAGCCAGGTCGACACCAGGCAGGGCGTAGCTTTGAATCAACTAAAGACCCTACCGCCCAACATGTTTTAAGTGCCAAGGATGCATAACTGGGCATGGCCTTGTACATAGTGCCCCCCCGGGAGAGACCAAAGAGGACGGTGACAAACATGTAGAGAAACTAGACTCTGTCACTCTAATCTTCATCCTCTGTCTCTTCATCATCATCTTCATTGTTTTCGCCATACCTCCACCCATTCTCCCGTTCCTCCTCCGTCTCTTCACTATCCTCTTCCTCAAATGCTTCTTCTTTAACAGGCCATGATTTTTTCACTATGTTTGCAGATGCAGGAGAAGGACTCGAGCCTTTTCTCTTTGTAATCTTGGTAGCAGGCATCTTTACATTTGGCTTGGGCCTGCTCTTCTGGCTTTTTCCACTCACCCGCTTCCCAACATAAGCTTCTTGATCACTGCCTTCATCCATCTCATTCTCAGCATTAGGCGTAGGATTCTCAGCATTCTCATCAGCCATATGCCCAGGATGCTCCCTCCTCAGGTGGAGCTTAAGCTTGTATTCATGTATGTATGCCTTCCCACTACAACCTTCATATGGACAAGCATAAGGGCGGTCTGATGATGCAGAGCCATAGGCACCCCCAGAAGGCTTAGAAGGTTTTTGTACCTTCTCAGGAGTAGCATATTTGGTTGCATCAATGGTCACATTCTATCAAATGTAATACATAACAAGTCAGATGCAGTTTATCTGCTAGGGTAAAATAAATCAGAACATACTTTAGCAACTAAAACAATCAACAGAACAGAATGTTAAGATCATAAATCTACTCACTTAGATGCTAGCGCTTAGCCAATTGTTGGTATAAACAAAAATCATGAAACCATGAAATGCCCGCATATATGGATCATTCTAGTGTGCCCCCAGCCCAGGAGTACCGTACTTGGGATAGATGGTGTCTTGCCAAATGGTAATTGTTTCAAAAGAACCCTATATTACCAGCTTCTCCTAAATTTGTTATTCATCTGATTGCACCATCTTCTTTGCATTTATATATCTTCCTCTCTCACCAATTCTATTCAGTGAATCTAATCTGTTTTCTTTAGTTGGGAGTAATCATTGGAACTGTAACTTGTAAGCCTAATATTGCTCTAAATGTTGGAGAAAAATGAATTGTTAAAAAAAAAAACACCAGAAAAGGATGAAAGGAAAGTTTCTCAAAATCAAATTTCATGATTAAAGATGTCAAAGAAGCTTCATTTAGGAAAATGTTCACTTGGCATCAATTTTAATGTCAAAATCATATGACCTCCTTTATTGCCACCATTTGTTTGCCTCTGAACTCACTACTAAACTTCAAAAAAATCAAATAGGTAAATTCTCCTCTTTTTTAAAATTTCTGGTTTTATTTTTAAACAATTCCTTGCTTCTCAAAAGTAATATTAGGCTTACAAGATTTTACGAATAGAGCTCACCAGAGAGGATAATAGATATGCTAGGAAGATGGTGTCATTGGACAAATGAAAGAGGTGGGTGAAAATTGAAAATACCTGTACTTTTTAAGGCTTCCAAAAAGCTTATTTGACATGACATCTTCCCAGGTACTGTACCCCAACAATATCTACATATGTGTGTTAATGAGAGTACGCAAAGGAAGCAAATGACAGAATAACCTAACCTTCTCATGTTGAGATGCAATATGGTTCTTCAGCTTGTATTCATGAGCATATCGCTTCCCACAGTCTGGGTATGGGCAAATATGATAGTTTTCTTGAGAATGAGTTTTCATGTGAGATCTGAGGTTGAAGTCTAGAGAGAAGGCCTACAACTCTCATATGTGAACAAGTCAGAAAACAAGTAAACAATAACCCCAATTCTATCTACACACACATAAACCAAAGAAGTGAACATAATTCAACATTTCACCCAGTAGCATCCACTAACTCTAAGTTACAGTAGCCAAACGTCAGCAAACAGATGAATATAACACCACAAAGATCTCAACTAAAGCCAAAATCTATACAACAAAGCAAACTGTACAAAGGCAGAGAACTAGCATTTGGTAGGTTGATCACCTTACCACAGCCTTCATGAGGACAGACAAAATCTCTTTCTCCAGTGTGAATGAGAAAGTGTCTCTTCAGTTTTGAGCTGTCCAAAAATTTCTGCAATAACAATAATTGTTTCTACAATTAAAATATGACTACATAAAAAAGAATTATTCCAATAGATTCAAATGAAAATGAAAAGGTACAAGGAAAAATTACAAATTTAGCTACTCTGCATAGCAAATACAATAGAGAAAATATAAGCTAAAAAGGAATAGGAGAATCATAACTATTGGTTGCATATCCAGAGAAAACGAATTCTCTACATGTTATCACCATTCAGAACCATCAGAAGCAGACAACTTTAACTAACAAAACCAAAGGGAAATATAACTAAGCTATGAAAACAGGAAACTACACCTTCCCACAACCCTCATAATGGCAAACATATTGCCTCTCTCCATGGATGTGAGAATGCTTCCTTAAAGCACCAGCATCTATAAATGTCTTCCCACAGCCTTCGTAACTGCAAAGGAAGAGAACTTCAGTGGTCGGTTCTGGTTCAGGCTCTGGGGCGTCAGGTTCTTTAGCCTTCTCTTTCAAGGCCTTCAATGTGTGCTCTAATAATTTCATTAGCATGAAAAAGAAATGGTCAAATAAAAATCACAAGAAATTGAACAACCAGAAATCCTTCTAATTCCCTCACCTAGCAAACAGGCACACATTTGTGAAAGAAACAAGGAAAATGAACGAGAATTGCACTTAGCTCAGCCAAATGGTACCATACTAAATGCAGAGCAGCAATTGAATAATTCGAACAGAATTTTTAGAAGTAACAGAGGAGATTCATTCTGACTTTGTCATGGTATAGCTGGTCAGGTTTTCTTTATCCATTCCTTCTTTGTTTGCAGATCACCTACTTCTTAGTGAAATGTGCTACAAAATGCTTTCTATTTAGCAATAAGGCTTCCGCCATAGTCAACCAGAAATCCATCCACCAACAAATGTTAATAGTATTGTTTTTATGAACATGGGCTATCGAATTTACTGATGGTGGCCCTGAGACTGCCAATGGAAACATTATCCCAATTACAAATAAAGACACAAATAAAGGACAGAGACTGAACTACAGGAAACACATAAATTGAAATACACAAGGCAATACCTCAAAACTAAATTTCCTTTGGAGTTGTCAGCATGCCAAAAGAATAATTTTGAAGAATGCAACAATCCTGAACCCTTTGCATTGTATTAATCAGAGTCCCAAATCATAACTTTAATAAACAGAATAGTAGCTTACCATTAACCCACTTCAAAAGCATACACTTTCCACCCGTTGCAACCACATCTTGGGGCACCCTACACGACCAGGATCAGGTTACTACCGTAGGAAATAGAGATAGCTCAAACGAATTATAGGCCTGATTTCATGAGAAACATAAGGAAGAGGACGAGGAAGAGAAGAGACGAAATCCCAACCATTCTTTAACCCATTTAACGGCCGGAGCTTTTGATCTGAGAATTGGGCGTCTATCGAACAGACCCTGAGCGAACTGTGTATCCATCGGCTTCTCCTTTCTCCAATAGTCCCAATTACGCTAACTTATTAAGGTCAGCAAGTGCCATGCGATGAGATTAAGGGTTATAAACGGGTGATTATGGCTAGGGTTCAGACTTCAGATAGATGCAACAGAATTTGGGAACGACCGACGGACGTAGTCGGCTTCTCGACTGTTCGCGTCTCGCTTTCTTCTCCCTGAGCTGAACTCCGAACTATATTGGGCCGGGTCAGCATTAGATGAAATGCACGTGCTCATGACACTCTTTTCAAGTTGGACCATGCATTTGACCTCTTGCGGACTCAAGCCCTTTGTTGTTGAGTACGAGCTGAGTTTAAGTTCAAATTCTTCAAGTCCAATATTTTAGGCTTGATGTCGACCAAAAAGCTTGTCAAACTTAAATAATATATAAATTTTTAGTATCATAATTGTAACCTAGATAAAAGATAAGGACTGAATGTGTAACTTTTTTTATATAGATAATGAAAAAAGGAAAAATTTTAGAACCTACCCCAAACTTTCTATTCTTTTATGCTTATTTGTTATTCTACCCTGTCTTTGTGAAATTTATAAATGAGCCATCACCTTCCTCAAAATGTTGACTGTGGAGCCATTATAGTCCTTT
This sequence comes from Aquilaria sinensis, assembly GCA_005392925.1. Taxonomy (NCBI): domain Eukaryota; kingdom Viridiplantae; phylum Streptophyta; class Magnoliopsida; order Malvales; family Thymelaeaceae; genus Aquilaria; species Aquilaria sinensis. The sequence continues at coordinate 337,730 of SMDT01002843.1, read as the reverse complement.
GCCAGCTGCCACATCAATTTCTGGGCCACCACAGTTCAACTCATGGAGGACTCATCCTAAGTACCTCATTTAAGCCAATTTGCCACCACCCGATCTCACACTTCATCTCCATTGTCATCATTCAATTTGAAGAAGGGTGTTGAATCTAAAATAAGTAAACAAGGCGACGATTCAAGCTAAGAGTTGGCTCTGTGATGGGGCGATAATCTCGTTCAGGACCCAAAATGGTGCAGATGATCTCATCAATGAGAATAGAGAAGTTGCCTAGGGTGTTGGTGTTGTGATTGGTGACAATGAAGCTTAAAGGCTGAAGCTGATTCAAAATCTCCATTGGAGGTTGAGAAGAAATCTAAGAGAATTCTATTAAAGGCTCATCATATTTGATAGAGAAATCTGAGAAGAAAACAAATAAGCCTAAAAGAAGAGGTTGAAGCCAGCAGAAATCTGAGAAGGATAGCATAGAAGGGAGAAATTAAAGGCTCACCAGGTCTCTTAGGCCCGTTAATATATGGGGCAAGGTTCATTCAGGCTTGAGCTCGACTCTAAAAAAAACTTGAGCTCATTTTCCTGCTCGAACTAGAGATTGAGCTCAAACAAGCCTAGCTTGAAAAGCCTCAACTCGAGCAACCCGAAAAAAAAAGCCCGAGCCCCTTTCACCCTTATTTCATGAGCCCAATCCCTAATCTGAAAGTCTAATTGCTACTTTCATCTCTCTTCTGACCCACACTCACCTCTTCTCTCTCTTGCCAGACTTATTCTCCTCAACATCAAACCCAGAATGAAACACAATTGCAGTATGAAATTGAAGCATATAAGCCAAAGAACTCTGCCTTATAACACTATTGACTAGCTCTAGGGATTCGAGTATCAACAATGACTGATTTAGATCTTTTTTTTTTCTTCATGCAACATTACCGAATAGCCATAATTTTGTTTTTGGTTCCTTAATTTTAATGGTTTCAAATTTTGATTCTATTTTGTTTGGTGGATGAGTTGAACAAGTGAAAATGTTTTTTTTCTCATATTTTAATTTTAGCTTGTTTGGTGGATTTGCATTTTAATGTTGTTATGTGTTGTTTACATATTTTGCATATGAAATGTTTTTGTTTACAAAGAAAGTTGAAACTCAGTTATACCAAAATGACCTAAACCGCTTTATAATGGATTGAGTTCAACTAAGTTTCAAAATGATGCGAGTAGGGTTGAGTTTCAAATGTGAAACATACAGTCGATGCCAATAAAGTCAAGTTTTGGTGAAACTTGATGGAGCCCATCCCATGAACATTTATTGCTACAATTTGTCGTTGATAAAAGATAAAGTAATATGGCTCGTAGCTTTGGGTATCTAGAACAATGAGCCATTATTTAAATGGGAAACTTACAATTATTCCTATGAGGTTTGTCCTAATCTACAGTTTAGCCCTTTCATTTTTAAAAACCTACTCTTTACCCCCTAATTTTTTTACACTTTCCAATAACAATTTCTAAAACTATATTTAAACTATATGATAGTCATCTTCCAGTAATTTTGATATCTTTAATACTTTTTTTATAGTTAATAGATATTTTAAATTACCAAATTTTCGTTTCTGTAAATATATTTTTTTATTTTTAAATGCATATTAATATTTTTTAAAGATCGGTTAACTATGAAAAAAATATCAAAAATCTTGAAACTATTAGAGCATGATTATCAGATAGTTTAAATTATGGTTTCAGAAGTTGTTGTCGGACACTATAAATGAAGCAGAGGGCAAAGTGTAGTTCTAAAAACAAATAGGGCAAAATGTAGATTAGACCAAACCACAATGGGGTTTTTGTAATTTTTTTTCTTGTTTAAATTCAATGGTTGTGCACCACGAATTTGGTGGTTTGAAGCTCTTGGTTCTTTTGGAACAAAAATTGCTCATGATTTTCTAACATATGTGTGGACTTGTTTTGTTGGGTGACTAATTGTAGTTAATTAAAATATTTTATTTGTCAATAAACATTCAATTAATAAATACTCCCTCCGTCCCAATTTACTTAAAACGTATTCCTTTTTAGGAAGTCCCAAAAGGTTGAAATGTTTCCTCTTTTGGAAAAGTTTAAACAATTAAATTATCATTTTACACGAAACCCAATAAAGATTCTTTTTTAATCTCCACTCAATCTCTCACTGCACAAAACCCAAAAAAGAATCTTTTCTTTTTTAATCATTATTTAAACTTTTATTACATAAAAAAATGACACAATTATATACACTTTAATCTGCATGCCCAGACAAATGTTTCAACTAAAATGGGACAGAGGTAGTATAAAATATGAGTTAATTAAAAATATTCACCTCTGTCATAAAAAAATGAAACATATTCCTTTTTGGGTTGTTAGAAAAGGTTAGCGCTAAAATACACCTTGCCTACGCATTGTTCCCTTTTTTCTTTATTTACAAGTTTGCCATCTTTTATAAAAGCTGCAGTTTTGATTCTTTTTCTTACTATTTTTTCCCGCGTTGTCGGTGAGCTGCGAGCAGCTTGAATGTGACTTTTGCTTAGCAATTTCTTTGTGGGAGGTTATAGATAGCTGGTTTCAAACACTGATTTATGCGAATTGGTGGTCTATTTGTTATTTTCTAGGTGATTTTTTTTTTTTTGCATTATGGTTGTTCCATTTGAATATTATGGAATGGGTTGTTGATGTGTATGAGACTGTTAACGACCACTCAACGGGTTGGTTATGCCTTGTGTGTTATTTTTTCAGATTCATGGTTATTTAGGGCAATGAAATATGTTTTGTTTTCTGGATTTTGTGTTTACAGGTATTTCTGGTGATAATGTTATTGATGAGGATATCAGTGATCTTTTTCGAGTGGTTTCTGAGATGAATGAGTTGGATGGTCTTGGTGATTCTTTGTTTTCAGCATGTGATCTTAGTTCTGTGGGTAATGAGATTGAGACATGAGTTTAGTTTATTAGAACAACATTCTTCTTATATTTGAACAACATTTTAGGTTATTAGAACAACATTATTTGAACATCATTTTTCTGTTCAACTGAACAGCATTTTTAGACATTTAAATAACATTTTAGGCATTTAGAACAACATTATATTGATATTTGAACAGCAGTTTAAAACAGCATTTCTTGAACATCATTTTCTATTTAATTTAATAACAAATTTTATGACATTTTTAGGTAAGTAGAACATCATTGGTAGTAAGTAAAACAATATTATGAAGAGATACGAATAGCAAATATTAAGTTAGTTAATAATATGTAGAACAACAATTATTACAAACTCGAAATCAAAACAAAAAATTTTACATAATAGAATAACAATTATCACGTAATATAAATAAGAACAACACGTAATATAAATCAAAACAACATATACCACAAAGCAAAATAGCACATATTTAAAAGTAGAACAGCACATACTACAAAGCAGAACAGCACATACTAGAAATCAGAGTAATACATACAACAAAGCAAAATAACACACATTCAAAAGTAAAACAATAGATACTCAAAATCAGACAACACATTGTACGATATGAATAGAATAATGTATAGTAGAAATCAGAACAATACATACTTAAAATCAGAATAACATATACTAGTAAAAAGAACAACACATACATGTGAGGAGAACAACACAAATCTAAAAGCAAAATAACAGATACTCAAAACTAGAAGAGGATAAAGTGGTGTCCACCATGTGCACATGCTTTAACATAGATAAAAGTTGTTTCAGAAATAGGAAACATGTTTCACTATTCACATGAATACTTTTTAGCACAATTTATAATTAAGTATTTATGTAGAAAACTTATGCTTTGACTATCTTCTTTCCCTTTTGGGATACCTTTTTTAATGTAAGCGTTTTTGTAGTCCATGCCTATTTGTATTCTTGAGAGTTTTTTCTTCTCTTGACATATGTTCATTTATTTTTTGTTTGAACAAAAAAAGAAGAATGTGGTAGCATTTCTAAGGTTTTTATGAACAGGAACTTTGATTAAAGTGAAAATGAAGTACCTGAATGGTGGTGAACTTTTTCCAGAAGGAGTCTCAGCCATTTGGTTGTCGGAAAACAGACAAAAGTATTTGAGGTTTTGTGTTCGGGGTTTTTTTTTAGCCGTGTTATTCCAAAATTTAAAAGTGGGGAATTTGTTGATTTGAAGAGTGTAAAAGTTAATGCATTGTTCAATAAGCCTTAATATTGGAATGTCACCAGTTTTTTTAAAGTTACTGGTAGTTATCGGAGAAATTTTGGATGTTGTACAGTAAAAAGAAAAGTATCGAGGAAGTTAAAAACTTTTTTGTAATTGTTTCAAACTTTTGGGAATGTGGCATGCTTGTAATTATGTTGAAGTTTAAGGCAGTGGCAGGATTGGTAATTATGTAGAACTTTTAAACAGTGGTAGTTTTTGTAATTGTTTGGAAGTTTTTACAAAACGGAACATCATTGACAAAAAATAAGAACAACACCATATACAGAGTAAAACAGTGTTTTTAGATAAAATAATGTATATCATTTTTTATTGTGCTAGACAGCATTGATAAAAAATTTGAACAACATTGTTAAAAAACTAGAACAACATTTTAGGAAAATGTGTTTAAACAACATTCATGTAAAACTTGAACAACATTGTAGGAGTGTATGAATAGGATCTTATGTTATTTAGAACGGTATTCTTTTATATTTTGCATCATTTTTTATTGTTTTGAACAACATTAATCATGAATTTGAACAGCATTGCTAAAAAGCTAAAACAACATTGCCCATAAATGAGAACAATATTTTCTTTAATATTAGGACAACGTATTAGAACAACATTGATGAAGAACCAAAACAACAATGTAAAAGTATATAAACAAGATCTTATTCTAAATAGAATAATATTTTTTTATAATGTATGTCATTTTTTATTGGGCTGGACAGCATTGATCATGAACTTGAATAACATTGCTCTAAAACTAAACTAACATTTTCTTCAATATGAACATGATCTTATGTTAATTAGAATGACATTCTTTTATATTGTACTTCATTTTTTATTTTGCTGGATAACATGAAACATGAACTTGAATAACATTTCTCAAAAACTTGAACAACATTGCTAAAAAACTAAAACAACATTTTCTTTAATATTAGGACAATGTGTTAGAACAGCATTCATGTCAAACTTGAACAACATTGTAAAGTTATATAAACAGGATTTTATGCTAACCAGAACAACATTCTTTCATACTGTACAGACTTTTTTATTTTGCTGGACAGTATTGAACATAAGATATTATTTGGTTTTATGTGATTATGTGGAAAGTTTGGGAAGATGGCAAGTTTTGCAATTATCTGGAAGTTTGAAGCGGTGGCATGTATAGTAATTATGTAGAAGTTTTATATGGTGACATCAGTTGTAATTATGTTGAAGTTTGGGTAATGTTCATTTCTCTATTTGTGCTATTCAAGACGCGGTAGCAATTTTGTAAATAATGTGAAAGCATGGGTGTAGTGCATAGATCAAGTTCATTATATAGTTACTCATTAGAAAAAGGTTGAAATGTTTCCCTTTATGGGAAAGTTTTAACATTTAATTCCTCTCACTACCCTATTTAAACCGTACTACACAAAACCTCTAAAGGAATCTTTTCTTTTCTAATCTTCATTTGAATTCTTACTACATAAAAAAACCTAAAAAAGAATTTTTTTTTTAATAATCATTTAAACTCCCACTACATAAAAATAAAAAAAATTATTTTAGTTTTAGGAGAAAAATTGGGAAAACATCTTAAACTACACACTTATTAATCTTTGTACCAAAAAAAGGCATCAACTTTATGAAATGGAAGGAGTATAAAATAACACATACCTTTCTTTTGTCAATAAATGTGGTTAATTAAAAATATTCAATTAATTTAAGTGTGTGAGTTTCATCTCTATTTGTTAATGTTGTTTTACTATGAATTTTTTTTGCGTTTTCAGAATTGGTATTACTAGTTAAATACATCTCATGGTAGCGTTTGTCAACACCAACAATATATACACAAAAAACTTCACCATGAAGCAACATTAACAAATTGAGAAGAAATTCACACACTTAAATTAATTGAATTTTTCAATCAACCCATATTTATTAATAAAACAAAGGGTAAATTCTACGTTAGGTCCCTTAGCTTAATTTTTTTTTGTCTTAAATAGGTATCCTACCCTATCTTATATATTGCGTCCCAATTAGGTTTTTTCTATTAATTTTAGTGTCAAATTGAATGAAAATTGTTGACGTGACATTAATTAATATTAAAATAAATGCAAAATAACAATTTTAGTCTTCAAGTTTTGCAATCAATAATTCTAAACCTTCAAAATTTACTGAATGTCAATAACGAACACAGAGTTTTAAAATTTCTCCTTCAAAACATAAAAATATCAAGAACATCAATCAAAATTACAATAAAATTAACCGGTTTCCTCATTAAAAATCAAAACCCATCTACCTTAAGTCCCTAGTAGTAGAACCGGAGAATGAACATGACATCTTCATAAGATTGAATCAAAGGTGAAGAGCAGAGATGATTATACCTTTTCCAAAGATCACAGTCTTGGATTTGTCGCCAAGATAGTCATGAATTAGCCTTTGAATTCCCAACACAGTTATCTGGGTCACCTCTCGATGTGTCTGATAGGTAAGGTTTGATTCCTCTTCCATTTTTCTTAAAATCCTTTTCCTATTCTCGACACAAGTCCCAGATCCTCTTTCGGCGTCACCCCGATCTGTTACCTATCACTATAATGGCAAGATCTCTGTCGCCTTCGCCACAAAATCGATGGTGCCATGAGATCTTTGGTTTGTTCACAGTCCAAGCATAAGGATGCCATGAGTCAACAAGGACAATTTGGGTTGGTAGACGAAGACGCCAATTGAAGAAACGATGATATGGGTTGATGGCTGTGAGTCGTGACAAGTTGGGTTGGTGGTTGTGAGTTACGATGAGTCGGGTTGGTGGCTGCTGCTATTTGGGTTAGTGGCGAGGAGAGGTTGAACGAAGGGTTAATTGTTTGTCTGTTTGAAGTTAATTCTTTTGTAATTTGGGTTAGTTTTTTATGTTTTGTGGTTAGAATGAAAAATTTTAAAAGTTTGGGTTTGATATTAATATTCAACAAGTCTAAAAGGTTAAAATTGTTTATTTGGAAATGTTTAAGGACCAAATTTGTTATTTTTTATTTATTTTAATATTAATTAATGTCACGTCAGTAATTTTCATCCAATTTAATATAAAATTAATGGAAATGATCCAATTGAGATGCGATAAATAAGGTTGGGTACTTCAATAGGACAATCTTAAGATGGGGTATCTGTTTAGGACAAAAAAAAAAAGCTAAAAGACCTGTCCTGAAATTTACCTATAAAAGAAATGTACGTATTAATTTATATTGAATATTTTTAATCATCCCATATTTTATGTTTATTAATTGAATATTTATTAACAAATAAAATCTTTTAAATAACCCATACTTTATATTTGTTAATTAACCCATAATTAATCACCTAAACCAAAACAAGTTCATACAGATGTCTAAAAATCAAGCTCAATTTTTGGAGTCATTATATGGTGGACCTATGTCCATAATAATATATCAACCGAAAATTCATGTTTCCAAAAATATCCCCACACTAGATGGACTATTATAGTTGCACGTTAAGGACTACATTGACAATGAAAATGGTGGGCTGGTAATTGGAGTAGATAGAGTAGTGGGCGTAGAGAACCGTCTTTTCCAAATCATTCTCGCAAATGGGGGATTGGCCACAAGACAAAGATTCACCAATTATCAAGAAGAAAGGTTTTCAAGTTGGTGGCTCCTTTCCCTAAAAAAAAAAAAAGACTGACATCCACACTGGTCTTGTTCTACAATTCTCTATCTTAACTGAAATTTTGTTTGATTCATGACTTAGATCAGTTACCCAACTCCACCCAAGTGCAGCGTAGGGATTATAAAGAAGATAAAAAATGTATATTCCCAATTTATAAAGAGCTTGATGGGAATTTCAAATTAAATAAATAAAACTAGCTAGTATTAAAAGTCAATTCATTTTAACTTAAGTCAACTTAATTCAAAATGACTTATATAAATAGAACTAGCTAGTATTAAAAGTCAATTCATTTTAACTTAAGTCAACTTAACCCAAAATGACTTATTTTTATTTTTATATCTTTTTTGCTCGAAACTAATTTCATTTGAAATTTAATATTAAATAGATGTAATAATCCATTTGAACGTAAATTTTCAAGATATTATTAAATTTTTATGAATTTTTTTAGGCATTAAAAATTTAAAATTCATAAAAATTTAATAAGATTATAAAAAAATTATATTTTAAATGGATCATTACACTTACATATTATTGGTTTTCAAATAAAATTGGTTTCAGGTAGAAAAGATATAAAAATAAAAATATGATATTTTAGATTAAGTTGACTTAAATTAAAATGAATTGACTCTAAGACTTTGGAAAATTAAAATAATTTTTATGTATCACTAGGATATATGAATGGAGTTAGAGATTCTATGTCCATATATTATTGGCGCATTATTTATTTTTCCTTGACATAGCTCATACAGTTTATGTATATATGGTAAATAGCTCCAAATGATAGAAGATGTTTTTCAACTTTATGTAGTTTGTTTTTTTTATTGATAAATTATAATTTTTTCCTTGACACATATTTCAGTTTTCACTTTAGCTTAGGAAATTTTCCCTGAATAATAGAGTAGATTGTTGAGTTTAGTGTAACTGTTATTTTTCTTAACATATTGTGAATTTTACATTGACATATCTCATATTTACACATTAACATGGTAAACGACTTTAGCTGAAAGAATAAGCTATTGAGTTTTATGTATAAGTTGTTTTCATTGATAGATTGTGACTTTTCTATTGATATATCTCACACTTTTCACATTAACCTAACAAATAACTCTTAGTATAAAATATGTTATTTAGTTTCATGTAGCTCGTTTTCCTTTGTTTCATTGACAGATGGTGAATTTTTCCTTAACTCGTCATACAGTTCTCACATTTGCATACTAAATAGCTCTAAATGATAGAATAAGTTACTGAGTTCCATGTAACTATTGTTTTTATTGATAGATTGTGACTTTTCGATTGGCATATCTCACACTTTTACATTAACCTGGTAATAGCTCTAAATGATAACAAAAAGTTATTGAGCTCTTTATATAATTGTTGTTTTCATTGATAGATTATGACTTTTTCTTTGACATATCTTACACTTTTCAGATTAACTTACAACAAGTCTGGCTACAATTATTTCACACATGTTAACATGTTAAAGTTGTATGGTGTACTCAGTTCACATGACTCACTTCAACCTTCATAAGAATTCACCCTAAAGTTGGCCATATATGCAATTTGCCCTTGGTCAAATCTTAAATGGCAATGCCTATTCTGCTAGAATAGCCACGTGAAGAAGGCACCATTAGTTCACCATACCTAGGTGAATCTCTTCTTGAACATAATTCTATTACCTTCTGATGTTGGCCCATGGCCATTTGATGATCTCAGTTGCTAGCCATTTCCATCCCCGTCTAGACTGTTCCCTATCACAAAATCCCCAATTTCATTAATGCAATCCCCAAATTCAATTCCTTGGCTCATTGATTCAATTCAAATCCTTTGCTCATTGATTCAATTCAAATCCTTTCTTGCAATTTTGGCAATCCTTCTAGATTCCTTAATTGGGTGGCAGATATACTACTGGGAGCCAGAAGGTGGATGTCTATGCTTCATCAGTGATTGAGCGCCTCAAGCACTTGGAGTTCATGCACTAAGCCATGATTCTTGTTGTGGTTCGCTTCCTTAGCCTCTACAGATATGCCAAGGACAACTTTGGCCTTATCAAGACCAATGTTGAGACTGTACAAACGGTTGATTTGTATTCACCACTGGGTAATGTATTCTAGAAACATGTTAACCTTCTTTGATTGCATCATTGTAGCACTCGGAGATAAAAGAGTGTATGCAAGCTGGGTGAGGCATGTAAATCTAGCGAACTTTGTGGGTATATCACATTTGACTTTACGACGGGTCTCACTCATATCTAGAAAACATGTTAAATCCAACACATTAAGCTCTGGCAAACTGGCACTTGATAAATAGCTCTAAATAATAAAATATGTTATTTTACTACTGCTGCTACTATTTTTTACTTCTTATTCGTCTTCATCTTCTTCTTCTTTTTTCATAAAGAAGCGAGTATATTAATAATAATGGCAAAGGGTAGTAAGACCTACACTACAAGATAACAACCTATAAGACAATCATTAGCAATCGAAGCCCAAACTGTATGATTACATCAAATAACAACTAGTCACCTATAACAAGAAACAAATGAAAACCATACTAAAATCAAACTCTAAACAACATATGATGAACAAACAAGACTTGACTAGCCAAACAGATCCACAACACTCGTCAAATAGGTAATATGGGCACACCCAACAACTAGCAACCATGTTTAAAGTAAGGAGCAACGACACTGAGTATCCATCTGATTGCTTCCCTAGTTGACGCATCCATAACCCTCTACTTCAAAATCCTAAATGAACATGTCCTAAAATCATCATATTCCACTAAACCAAGTTTGATTCTTCCATTTGATACAAGTGCTATGGGTAGAGCTAAGTTGAAAGCAACCAATAGCTATGGCAAGGATACATCAGGAAAAGAAAGTGAGATAGACGGAGTGTGAGTAGTGATTCGGTTGAAAGGAATAAACAACAGCAGTGGGGATCGAGAAAAGAAATTGAGACAAATAGAGGGTGGATAGTGGCTGGGTTAAAAGGGAGGAACAACAGCAACGTGGATTCAATGAGAAGAGAAATTGATCGAGAGAGAGATCGAGAGAGATCAAGAGAGATACTAGCAAAGGTAGATTCTAGTCAAACAGATTAGTTAAAAGCACAATAATAACCTGTTGGGATATCCTAGGAATAACAAAACTTAAGCAGGGGTAATATTGGCATAAAAGATCATGCTCGCGCTGCACGTATGTAAAAGTACAATTTTTATTCCCAAAAGAACCAAGGAATCCAAATTAACCTATTAACGCCAAATCAGATTTTTTATTTTTGTACTGAATTGATTTTGGATAAAAGTTATACTTAGACTATATGCTTCTGCCGATCCTAGTCCTGGACCTTTTATGTTTTTTTAATTTAGGACAAAAGTTATCCTTAGGATATAAGCTTATTTAACTGGGGCCATATGTTTGGAACTTAGGACCCGTAAGGACATTAGATTTAGGCAATTTTTCAATTACAATTGTGATATCCAAATACATACATTTTTTATTCCTAAATTTTCAAAAAATTAAAAAATCTCAAAAAAATGATATATATCAATGTCAATTTTTTTTAATATAAATATCAATGGAAAAATTAACTACTTGAATAAAAAAACAACAACAGTAACGAATTCAACAACATTTAACAGAAATCATCACCAACAGTGCGCTAATTTTTCTTAAATTTCGCTAAAAGTTTTTTAATAATCAAGAGAAAAAAATTTCTTCTACAGCTTTCCTCCAAATCCAAAAACAACTGTAGGAGATTAATTGGTAAGCCTCAAAACTATGAAAACAAGCCGAAGAATCACTTATTCAACCTAGAAACTCATATCCCAAAAAACCCAAAAACTTCATAATATATGCTACCAAACGCGAAAATACCTTATTTTATGTAAGAATCTGCACCAAATCTACAAGAATGAGCTGAAGATCAGCCAATGTAGGAAGCCCATACCCAGATTTGCCCAAATCGTGCGTGCTGCGTTGTGGGGGAGAAAGGGACAAAGAACAAGAGAAAGCAACGAAGAATTGTTGTTGTCCAGGACAAAAGCTCAAGGGGGAGGGGGGGATTTCCGTTTCCAACGGCCATATCAATGGAAAAATTGTTCTTTGCCACAGGTCTGGGAGCCGTTTGAAACCCAAAATATGATTTTCCAACTGTTAAGCCGTTGGAAGATTTTTTTATTTCCCACATTTTTTCATAACTAATTAATAATTGCTTTATTCAATTAATATATAACATAAAACAAAACATAGAGGGGTTAAGCAGGATTTTTATTTTACAACGGCTTCATTGTTTGAAATTTACATCCATGTTTTCCAATGATCTTTGCATTGGTAATTTCCATCAGTTAATCCATTAGAAATATGTTGTTGGAAAACTAGGATTTTTAGTAATACATCAACTATAAGTTAAACAACACCTACAAAATAATATAATGCACTAAAGCTCTACAAAGACAATTCGTTGCTCTACAAAGACAATTCGTTGTAAGTATTGCCTTTCAACATCTTTGAGATACCAAAATCAAAAGAAAACTTCCATGAATTACAAAATCCATGCTCACATACTCAATTGAAAACTCATGAAAACATAAATACAACAAATATACCAACACAAAATATGACGAAAACATCAACATAAAATTGGACAAACTAACAACAGAAACAACTGAAGCCGAAACAAAAATTGACAAGTCAACTCGGATCACCATATGAACAAAGTTGAAATGCTAATTATTTATCTCCTCCACGCCGACTGTCTATCACAGACTTTTCTCCTATGTAATCACCACCATTGTCGAACAATCGCAAAAAAATGTAAGTTCTAAAACTTGTTGGTGAAGGCCAAGGCCATCGAAATAGGAGTTTCCACACAAGCAAGCCTCTGAACTACTAGTATTCCAACAATCAGTGGTGAAAATGAAGTCAGTTGAAGCATCAATAGCAACAAAATTTAACAGAATCAACATACAGGTGTGAGGCCAAAAATGACAAAAGAAACAAGAAATATAAGTCTGGCCAGATTGAGTGAAAAAATATATCAGATCCAACCAGATGAAGCGTAGGAAGAAAGAAACGACTAGCATTTTGTTTTTCTGTTTGCTGGGGAGAGAGGCGCTGTCACCTCATTTGCCTATCAAATATGAAAGGCATGCATCAATTGGCTGAGTTTAGAACTGAGTTCATCCCTCTAGATGAACGTCTTCACTTGTTCAGTATGTTTGTTTCATGACAATGTTATTGAACGAACTCGAACAAACATAAACACATTTATTTAGAAACAAACAAACACGAATGCATAAACTGTATTCATTTATTATTCGTATTCGTTTAAAATTAAATGAACAAATACGAATATGGTATGTTCGTGTTCGTTTGATTCATTTACAGCTCCTCTACTAATACTCCTCGCAACATTTTCTTTCCTTCTATTGATACTACATTACTTGGATATAAATGGCATGAATCAAAACTTACAGCCGGAATGCCTTATAATGAACCAAACCTGAATTGAAATCCTCCACTTCAGTTCAGGCAATGTTCACAATATGTACAGCTTCCAATAACATCACGCAAGTCACTCCTTTCACATACTTGTCCTGCAGGACTAGCGCACCCTTGGTCGATTTCAAGCCTGCTCTTAGAGCTGCCAAATTATATACAAGATCCCTTAAGCCATTGTTCTGATGGTCTATAAGCTTATGGGCTGGTTTCTGAATATATAAGCGTCTGTTGCACAAGACAGTAGATGGAAATCAATAACTTATCAGGCAGTACAGCTGGGAAATACTAATTGCACATCGTTCTTTGTATGGTCAACAGACTGCCTAAACAGATGAGTCAAGAAACAAGAAAACTCCACCCTCAATCTTAACAATTGACATACTGCTCAAGACTTTTAGAGCGTCTTCATTTCTTGTGATTGCCTTTCAGATCCCAGGGGAAGAAGCGATAAGACCCGCATCCTAGCTTGCAACAATAGTCAACCATGTAATATGTAAGTCTCGGCCCACACAATGAATTATTCTCGGAGTTGTTAGATTTCTAGAGGAATCATATATATACAGCTTTAAATAAGAGTGGCAGAATATCTTATCTCCGATAAAAACAAGGAATGGTCACCACTTATCTTCGCAATCAGGGCAAGAGCAAAAGAGTTTAACAACTAATACTGGTCATTTCCACTACTCTAAACAAGAATGACTCCCTCCTCTCCCTAGTAGGCAAGGAAAAGAAAAAAGAAAAAACTACTTAAAGGGAAAGGAACACACACACACGCACACACACATATTTGGCGACCTTCTGGCCACCCAACAACCTCTGAATCTAGTCACTACTCCACTGGGGCTAGGAAGTAAGCCTCACAACCCAAAGCGGTGAAGAAAAAATAGAATTTGCTAGAAAAGCAGGCTAATAGAGGTATTCCTGCATATAAGAACATAGCAATAGAGAAGGTAATAGCCGAAATAGGATTCATTTCGGCTAGAGCACCCAAAACTGCTATATATTTGACACGGGTTTGCCGTAATGCTGAAATTATGGCAAATGCATTGACCCTAATTAATGCATGCATGCACGTACATATGTGTGCCTGTATGTATAACCAATTCAAAAGAGCTGCAGCCAGTATAACTCACAATAAGGCATCAGCGACATAAAATACTGGAAGCTTCCCCAATGCTGCACCAGCATATTTGGTCATTTGAGCTGAAATTACTGGCTCTGCCTCTGAGCCTATTGCAGTTAGAACAAACTGAAGTAGACGTTGTCATCATCAAAAAATTTTAAGAAACAAACAAAAACCAACAAAAGGAAAAGCAGCAACTAATACTTACCAGAGGAAACAGAGTGGCCATCACCCCATAGCCAACAAGAGGTGAGAAAAAGAGGATGGCCAGCACACAAGGGCTTCCTAAAAAGCCAAGAGTGTTCAACATGTTAAGGATATTGCAAACTTAATAGACAGGAAAACATTTGAAATTCTGTACAATATTGTAATATTATTTTTCCAGAGAAAAGGTAACCCACTTGATTAGAACACAAGCATATTCATTCAGTAAAGAGCTTTACTGCCACTGGATTCGTGGTGTGGTACAAGGCTGTTTAATCTCCTGACTCAGACCAATTTACTACCTTATGAGCAGTCAACCTAACTAGAAGATCATTTTGGGGCATCAGAAAACAACTTCTGTAGGGAAAGATTAAGGATTCAGTTGCAGCCAGAGAGTTGAAATTATTTGAGTGAGATATCAAAGGAGAAAAAAGTGGTCAACTTATATTCTTCTTAAAGCAATCTGCCAGCTGAGGCCTTCACTCACTGATCTAAGGGTTAGGACACCACTTGTTAGCTCGTCATCCTAACAAAGATAAGCAGCCATGTATTCAGGTTTCTGCTTGTGGTGTGAGTTTGCACACCCCTCCATCCCCCTCCCCATATACATGTTATAAACAGATGACTGGAGGAACCTCAGTTTTGCTTGGTAAAACAGTCACAAACCATTGTGTTTTTCACTTTCTTCACAGAGCAGTAAAATAGGGATCCTCAAAGTTCCACACTACTGAGTAAGCTATTAAGTGATTTTGCTTTTACTTCTTGCTGATTGAAGAAAATTGGCCACAAAATGACTGTATCATGATCCGCAATCTGAGGAGACAATTAATGAGAAAAATCAACTAAAGCAACTGAGGTTAACTCAAGAATTAGTACCAAAACCGGAAAAGAAAGCCCAGTTGGATTCAAAAAAATCCAGCCTCTTGTCTATACCGACTTCAGAAAAGTTCCACTTGTACCTAAGAAGAAATCAGAAACCCACTAAGAGACAGTCCAGTTACCACCATATGTAAAATACAAACAGACCAAATACATGTGCAACCTACTCAAAGCAATAATAGGCATACATCCATGAAAGCAACAGGAAGTTGAGAGCCTTTCCCACGTAGGGTATAAAACCAGTGGCAGAGACCTGCATGCATTCCCAAAATGTCCATCATATAAGAGGCAAATACAGAGCAGGAATTATGACTAAAGATGGAGAGCTCATTATACCTGTAAGAAGAAGAAAGTCAGAAGAAGTATGGAGTACACCTGTTCTCCGATACCAATCATTACTCTGCACAGAATACAAAAAATGCTTTTTAAGTCTCAGATATTAAATACATTTATCAGTTCTAAGACATATACCAAAAACTGGTAGCACTGTACCCTCCAAGGCCAGTCGACCTTTCCGCAGCAACTTTATGATCCGATGTCACTCCATCATTTTGCTTTGAGAAGTGCATGAGTGAAGGCTCAGCTCTCTCCTTAGCAGCAAAACCATGCTTAGCAATGTCATTGTACCTGACAAGTGAATGAAAGGAAAAACTAATTTTCAAAAACTGGGTCAGAGTCATAGATCACAAATAAAATGGCCACGTAATGAAGTCAAACTAAAAAGCTCATTCTTCCAACACCCCCACATCTTTGTTAAGTCAAAGTGAAAGCACAAAAGGCTACAGGCCATGTTGTTCAACTAGAATTCCAGGGTGTTTAAAGAGATCATTTTCTTAGAGGATATAAGTTGAACAGATGCAAGGGTAAGCTGACACTATTGGCCAATGCTTAAGAGACGTCCTAATTTATTCCAAGAGCATACCAAATGTTGCTTAGAACAAAGCTGCAAACGTACAGAGGGTAGAACCAGCAAACCTGCAAGTAATGGAGAAACAGAGTAAGTTTTCATGGGAAACCAACTTTCACATGGAACAGCATAATGTCCTGTCTCACGTGTAACTCTTTCTCAGGGACTTAATATACTGTGCACCTCCTTATTGGTGATTTTGCGATGGCAGCATGATTCGAAAAATGTTGACATGACAGATAAAGTAATTATTGATGATGATTTATAAGATGATATTTTTGTAGACAGGTAGAGGTAATTCGATTGCCAAACGGCCAATAACTGCTACTGCAGTCAGTTGTGGTGATCAGGGAAGCTGCTCTTTGTGAGTATGAATGGGAAGTGTGGTTGAATAGTAATATGCATCATGAAACTGCATTTCAGCACGGGGTACCATACTAGTCTAGACCAAAAACCAGCAAGCAAAAAGGCGCAAAATCATGCATAAAAAAGATTTTATGGGTAGCAAAAGTAGCAGCAGTTGAAGCCAGCCACTAAACCAGATACAAATAGGTACTTACATAGAACAGTTGTACGAGTCCAGCCCGTAAGTGGGAATAGAATGCCAGAATACCATGAAAGGATGAAAACTGTGGAGGGCCACCTTGCAAGAGTTGGTCAGGTAATATCCATCGTAGAGTTGGGATGACAACAGAGTTGAGGAAACACATACTGCGATTGGATTGAGATAAAGACGATCTCCAGTTACTACTTTCTAGTATACACATTAAACAAGATACACAGTCTGAGCGAATAAAAAGGGCTGGACCAATTTAAGTTACAGAAATAGATAAAATAGAAAATGCCCAGAAGATGAAGATGCGAGAAGGCCTATTCTTGGGCCAGGTCAACGGAACGGCGCAATGGATCAAATCCGGAAGAAAACAAGGGCTTGCATGAAGAATTAAACAGAGGGAACGCAAAGAAGAAGAAGAACTGAATGAGGATGGCTTACCTTCCTAAGAAAATGAAGCCATTGAGGAGAAAACATTGTCCGGTCCTGATGAGAAGCTGTCTTGACCTGTGATAATAGTGAACAATTAAGTAAAAGATGTTGTGGAGCTCTTTGTATAGAAGAAGGCCAGGGAACTTTACTCGACAAAGAATAATAATAAAAAAGAAGAAGAAGAAGAAGAATCGCAACGAGACTAGACTAGAGAGGGGAGCAGGTGCGGGGGGAGAAGGAACCTGAGGCAAAGAATAACGACTCTGTGGAGACAACAGGCCTCTCTGAAACCCTGCATCCACAGCAGCGATGCTTGCTTGGCTCTCGTTGCCGTGGCTTTTATCAACCGCTCGGGAGCTTCCATTGCAGATCTTTTCTCAGCAAAATCAACCGGCTGTTATGTGATGCGATGAACCCAAAGACTGAGGATTCTGGAAAATTTCAATTCGAGGGGATTGGATTTAGAATTGGGCTCCCTGCCTTGATCACCAAAATTAGAAGCCGCTAGTTCTGTTCTGCCAGATTAGAGATAGATAGTTTACTGGCGTGACGTTAAAGCGACGGCCTGTTGAATGATACTCGTACCGGACGACCGGACTGCACCTCTCTCTCTCTCTCTCCCTCTCTCTCGCTTTCGAAGCTCTTTCATCTTTGTGTAAATAGCACCCATCATCCCTAACCTAAGACTCATGTGATGAACTTATTCTTAAACCAAATAAATATTACAACATTAGTTCTCTATCTATGAAAATATTGCATCATTCGTCCTTCTTTAGGTTAAGTTGTTAAGAAGTAACCGAATGAGTATTTGGTGGAGGAAAAAATGCAGAGTCAGTCCTAAACTTAATAATTTTTTTTTATTTAAGTCATAAAACTTTACTATTTTCTAATTCAATCCTAAAACTATGAAATATTAAAAACATCTAAATTGTCTCCAACCAAACTGTTAAAGACGCACAAAACCAAAGCTCTATACTATTAGCAGCCTTACTCAATAAACCTATTAAATGAGTAATATATTTTCACAGACAAACATAAAGAACCTTTACAAGCAGTAAAAACATTTCTTTTGTTCGATGTGAGAACAAGTTCATGAAACATAAAGTAACTACAATAATATCCTGGAGGAAATGAGGAACCTGGAAATAACAAATGAACAAGTTACAAAGGCACATGAAACATTTATGAACACACAAACACACACACACAAACACACACTCCTCTCATCCCGTTTATTTTGCTCCATTTTATATTGTGTGTAGTTTTAAGCAATTGGTTGTTTTTCACATGTTTTCCAATTTTACCCTTCCTAATCGTCTCATCTTGCCAGCGTTGTCCATCAGTCCTCACCTGTCCGTTCTTCGATTCGTCTAGTAAACGGTCCTCATTCGTCTATTTGTCGTTCCTCATCTCCATCCATTCCTTGATTCGTCTTGTCTTCATCTTGTCCATCAATCCTCACCTTTGTCCGTTCCTCGATTCGCCTACCTCAATTTGTCCTATTACATTCCTTGGTCTCGATTCGTAGGCCTTACTCCGTTCTTGATTCATCGGCCTTACTCAATCCTTGATTCATTGTCATCTGTCCCAATCGAGATTGTCAATTGCACTGAAATCAAGAATATCGATCGCACAATAATTGAGACTATCGATAACGGTGGAATTGCACTAAAATCTCGTTAGTTTTTGGTTTCTATAGCTACAGCTTAGGGATGATGAAATTAGAGATATGGTAAATTTTAAAGTAAAAGGTTAAATAAGGATAGTATGGTAAATTTACTATAGAAAACATGCTAAAGAGGAAATGATGCAATAGTTTTGGGCCATCCTTGAAAGGAAAATGATGCAAAACTTTTGGGGCAGATGGAGTGTGTATGTATGTGTGTGTGTAAAGAGAAAAAGAAAGAAAGAAGCATATGAAACTTTTTTAATTATGGAGGCACATAAAATTATAAAAGCCTTCATCCTAAAACTTGTTTGGTTCAAAGTCCAAAGTAGCAATTGTATCAAGATCAAAATACCACAAATGTGAAGTTACCCTTCCACTTTCCTGCATTCCTTTGTAAGAGAAACTGATGGAACAAGAATTGAATAATTATGGTACAAATGAGGCCAACCACTGGTGGTGTCGGCACTCCAGAAAATAATAAAAAAAAAGATCAAATGATAAAATTAAGGAATCACTAAATAGGAAATTAAGACACAAAACTTTACTCCCAACACCAGTAATCGTGTATGTTTGTTTACCGGCCATGGGAAGGTTTCTTGTCACTGAATAGTTAATCAAGGTTTTAGGACTGAATTAGAAAATAGTAAAATTTTATGACTCAAATAAAAAATTTTACTAAACTTAGGACCAATTTGCACTTTTTACCTCACCAAATACTCATTTCGTTATTTTCTAACGACCTGACTTAATGGTGAGATGAATGGTGTAACATTTCATAGTTAGATGACGAACAATATAACGTTTTCTAGTTTTATGATGAATCCGTAACATGAGTCTTAATTTAGTGATGACGAGTGCTATTTACCCTTTTTTTTTTTTTTTTGCTGGTGATTTGTAACTATGTTTAAGGTTGAAACCAGGTTTGATTTGGTTAGGTTGGTTGAGATTTGTCATCACTACTTTTTACTAGCAAAATCGAGTTTAAAAGTAGTTGATTAAACGTTAAAACTACATTTCCCTTTTTTTTTTTTTTCAAAACCAACCAGTTCCAATTTATCATCATAGAGAATATTTTATCTTTAATCACATAAAAAAAATGAAACAAAACAATTACTATAATTCAAATTATGGAAATAGAACCCTTTTTATAGGTAGAAAGAATTAGAATTTCTATAGTGGACATATGCCTTTAATGGACATGATTTTTTTTTTCAAGATTACCCTTCTTTACTTTTATTATTTCCAGGTTACAGCAATCACCACACACGTAGCCTTTATGCCAACACTGTCTCTCTCAATCTCCTAGCCACCTCGCAGCATCGCTGTTTCTTGTATCCACCAATTCTACCCACCCATTCATGGCATTTGCATCTCTCTCCATCTCATAGTCGCCTCTTAGCCTTCTTCATATAAGACCAATCTTTCAATTGTTTCTCCAATTTAGTTATCTTTAAGATATGTTAAAGTTTGAACAAAACTCGAATGATAGTAAAATATCACCAATACAAATCACAGTTCATAGTAAATGAATAGTTTAGAAGATTAGGATTGATGCATAAACCAAAAGATGAAGCAAGGACCATTCTTCTTATTTTTTCCTAGTCAAAATTTATCACCAAAAAACAAAAAGATATAAGGAGAGAACTTGATTTTTTATGAAACAAATCCTCCAGAAGTACTTTGAAATGACATTAAAATCAAACATTATGGTCATTGAAGCTGTTCACATTTTTGCGAAAACAACGATATGGGAAGTCTAAATGATATATGTCTCAATGATTTTATTATTTGTTGTTGTGAAAATCATGTAAGATGTGTTACAAAAAAAATTCATAATTTGTCAATGAAAAAATAAACCAAATGAAATTAAATAACTTAATTTACCATTTAGAGCCATTTATCATGTTAATGTGAAAAATATGAGATATGCCAATGAAAAAACCACAAATTGTGAATGAACAATAATTACATGGAACTCAATAACTTTTGTTATCATTCAAAGCCTACTTAGCAAGCTATTGTAAAAATTGGGAAATGTGTCAAGGTAAATTTATAATATATCAATGCAAATAATTGTTATATGAAAATCACTATCTTATTCTATCATTTAGGACTATTTATCAGATTAATATGAAAATTGTGAGATGTGTCAAGAAAAATTTTACAATATGTAAATAAAAATAACTGCTATATCAAATTAATAACGTATGCTATTATTTAGAGCTATTTACCATATATACATGAAAACTATCTGATGTGTCAAAGAAGAATGCATAATCTGTCAATGAAAACAACAACTACGTGAAATCAATAACTTATTTTATCATTTAGAGTTATTAAACAAGATATTGTGAAGAGTGAAAAATATGTCCTATAAAATTTAAAATCTTTCAACGAAAATAATAATTACATACGAAGTGAAGTTATTTACCTAAATTATGAAGAAAATGTGAGACACGTTGATGAAAATAGGATAATGTGTTTAACGCGCCAATAAAAACAAGATATAAAAATACACGAGTTGTGTCAATATAATTTGAAGCATAGCTATTTACCTAATATATGTGGAAAGTATGATATATGTCAATGAAAAGTGAATAATGTGGGCAACGTGTTAGTGAAAATATGGTATAAAATTAAATGAGAAAATATCCTTCAACAGCAGTTACTAATCAACCTGCAATCTTGTCTCTCCCTCTATATGCAATGGATGTTAATGGAGTACTAGGGGTGATTATTTGGTTTGTTTGGTTTAAATTGAACCAAATTAGTCGATTTATTCGGTTTTTGATACTAAGAAACCGAATTAACCGAATTAGTTTATAAAACCGAATTCAAAACGAATCGAAATATTTCAGTTTGGTTAGGTTCAAACCGAATTAGCAGAAAAAATTGTAGTTAAATTCTATAAGTGATGAAATGAGATAGAGATATTGTTTTTCTTTTCAAAGTCCATTCAATATAGAAGATCCATTGTCCATGGAAAGAAAGAAAATAAGAATCTAAGCTAATTTGGGTTACTTGGTAGTATTATTGTTCATGAAACAAATAAAAAAAAATTGGTATAAAAAATTTCGGTTATTTCTATTACCAAATTAACCAAATTCTAAAACTAAAACCGAAATTTTTGTTATTTGGTTTCAACCGAAACCAAACCGAATTATCCAATTAACTGAACCGAATTTCAAAATTATTTTAATTTTTCCTGTTTGAATCGAATACTGATCACCCAAATGGGGTACAATGGATTTTTTTAATTATATTTGAATTGTTAACCAATGACATGGACTGTAATTTATAGGAACTTTATATATATATATATGGGTAAATTTCATTCATGGTTCCTAATCATTTCGCGTCATCCTAAACGGGTCTCTAACCTTTATTCTGTCCTCTTGAAGTCCTTAACCTCTATATTTTTATCCAATCATGGTCCTTCCGTCATTTTCAGGGTTTACTTTGACAGAATTTTTTTTATAAAAAATGACAACATTGGTCATATATTTTCTTATTCCTACTCAAATTACTCCCACGCTAATAAATTTGCCACTACAATCTCTCCTTCTCTCACAATCTCCCTGGTGATAACGATCGGCGGCTTTAACTTGTTCTTTGAGCCCTGTAATAGCCCATTTAAACTCTTTGCTAGATTCCTAATCTTCTTCTTGAAGCTCCCATCTCCGTACCAGTTCAAAAAAGGCAGAAAATCCCAAGGGTTCGGGATGCATCCAACCGGTAATGTCTTTGAAATCAGTTCTCTGAACTTCCTGGCCTCCTTCTTCTGCCCCAGAACATCGTTGCCACAATACCTCTTTTTAGCCATCATCCTCATGATGTTGTTGAAGGTCAAGTCTGTGAGTAAGGGCTTTAGTTGGACTCTGGCGAACTGGTCTCCGAAATGTTGGGACAACTTCAGCAGCAATCGCCAGATTCCATCGGTTCGAATGGAAAAAAAAAGCGTTGAGGCGAGCTAGGGATAAGATCTTGACGGTTACGATGCGGCGGAGGTTGCGCCAATGGTTGCTATAAAAGGCTGTTGGCAACATGGTGTAGTTGTAACCCAAGTGCTTGTTGGCGAACACACGGAGGGCGGTTGGCTAAGGCAAGGTTGTTTTTGGTGGAGCAGTCCTTGGCAAAGGTAGAGGAGGAGACATCGACGACGACTAGGTGGGAGTCGGAGCGGAGGGAGAAGATTGGACCATACTTGTGGCAGAGGCGGTGGCAGAGGTAGTAAACCGAGGGTTTGAAGAGATGCAGGCAACCAATGATTGGAAAAGACAGCGAACAAGGCGATAGGTTTTTGCGATGACAGGTGAACTTGAAAGAGAGAATAACAAAAAGAAGGGATAGAGATGAGCAAAAGATGATTGTGTTAACTTGTTCCATCCTCTAGTCCGACATTGAAGAATGCTTCAAGTTTTCTGGTTTGGCAGTTCTATTTTTCTCCTTTTTTTTCAGATACTCAAAATTTGGGAGTTGAGGAAAGATTTCTTAAATAGTCCGTCCATCCTGGCAATGGGAGAACTGTTTTCTCAATGTCCTGAGATTTTTATGTTTGTTTTTTTGTTTCTTAAAGAGTCATGAAGGTCACGAAGATAGTGGAGAATCTGAGGACTATACAGCGGTTCTGGATAAGGGTGAATAGGGATCCCGTTCATCGGGACGACGGCCCAAGGGGAGTCCGCCCGGTTCGAAGAACAAGCCGAAGCTATTGATCATTATCACCAAAGAGATTGTGAGTGAGAGAGAGAGGGGGGGAGATGATGGTTGCAGTGATAAATTTATTAGCGTGAGGGTAATTTGAGTAGGAATAAGAAAATATATGACTAATGTTGTCATTTTTCATAAAAATCCTGTCGAAGTTAACCCTGAAAATGACAGAATGACCATGATTGGACAAAAATATGGAGGTTAGGGACTTTAAGAGGACAGAATAAAGGTTAAGGACCTGTTTAGGATGACACGAAAAAACTAGGGACCATAAATAAAATTTACCAATATATACACACACACATACAGGGTGAACCTCAAAAGCGTGGGAATTTGGTTGTTTAGCTACAGTAACATGTGGGCTAGGGGATATTTTAGGAAAGTGAAAGATGTTGTTCGCATATTTTATTGCTCATACGTCCAAGATAGTAGTACTTGGAAATAATGAGTGATTGATTGATGAAGCTTAAATAAAGAACATCAAGGGCAGTAACAATATTTTGCATAACATCACTCACGTAAGTCATTATCGGTCACCGGCCAATGGCCAGTGGTTTATTTGGCTGAAAAAACAGGTTACCGGCCTAAATGAGCTAAAACGTAAACAATGAAGGTTTTTAGTCATTTTCGCCTGTTATTTATCATCGGAAAAATGGATCGGCAGAACAGAAGAGTCTTCTCCGCTTCCAGAATGGACGTCAGAGGAAGCAAGCCTCTCTTCCGCTTGCTTCTTGTGCTTCCTCTGTTAATCCTATGCCTTTCCTCTCATCGCGCTATCGCCGATTCCCACTTCGAAGGATTTGACGCTGACGAAGACGCCGTCGAGGAGGAGACGCTGGACCCGCACACAATCAGATCTCCTCTCCTATCTCAATCCCATTCCAAAGTATCCCCAGATCCGACTCCGGAGATCGACCCCCATCCCGAACCCACCTCCGATTCTCCTACGCATCCCGGATCGGATGCTCCAAAGCCACCCACTACTTCTTTCGATTACTGGGACGAGGACGAGTTTGAGGGTTTACCGATTGAACACCAACATGATGAAACTCCTATTACTACCGAACCTGCCACTGTCCTCGAACCGGATCTCAAAATCCCAGCTAAACCCCAGAAAAACCATCCTTTGAAGAAATCTTATACCGTAGAAATCGTTTGTGTGTCTTTCTTGATCGTGTTTGTCATCAACTACTTCACTGGGAAGCGCGAGAATGAGAATCTTGCGCTCGCTTGGGCGGCCAAGTTCGCAACGAAAGACTCGATCTTCGAGAAGAATTTCAGCCTCTTGGGGGTGGGAGAAGGAGAGGACTCCCCTTTGCTGCTGAAAGAAGGGCAGAATGTTTTCAAATTCTACGCAAGTGGGCGGAGATACTGCCAGGGCTTGTTGGCGACAATGGAGCTGAAGAGTAGGCACGATCTGATGTCGAGGCTCTTCAATTTGGTAGTTCCTTGCAAGGACGAGATTAGCTTTGAGGTTTATATGAACGATGATGCTATGGACCAGGTGGTTTTTGCCCTTGCGAGGAAGAAGGCCGGCAAAGGGATGCACAAGGAGATGAGAGACTTGCAGAGGTTTGCGGCGTTGTTGGCACCTCCCAGTGGGAGGAAGTGGGTGAACGAGGACCTTGCAGTCATCTCCGAGTCCAAGGAGGTTGCAGGAGATTTGGTAACGGAGGCTGTGCTAGAGCAGGTTCGTGCTTTATTAAAATTCACTCATGTTTGTTGATGACGAAGGTTTACTTTATAAACGTGGTTTATATTGTTCTAACTAAATGCACTGTGGTAATAACCTCGGTTAGATTTTCCCCCTTTTGGTTGAGAAGTCAGTTCCTGTTCTTTTTTTGGTGCATGGGAGCTATTGACCTATGGTTGATTATAAAAATGCAGGTGCACGTTTTTTCCTACCTTCGTGGTCAGAATGTAGATAGTTCTCACGTAGTTTGTACTCGTAATGGTCATGTGCTTTGTTCTAAATGCCATTTCATGCTTAATGGCAAGCAAGGTCTTCTTCAATCTCAATAGTAGTCCAATTGATAGTCCCAAGTAAAATCTTCTGCAACTCAAAACTGTTATAGGACCTCACCTACATGGGGGAAGATTGATGTTAGAACCATGGGATTGTGAATTTTGTTTTCCTGCATTGCGTGATTATGGCATTTTTGTATGGTTTCTTTTCTGATAGAATTGGAAGCTTGTTAGAGGCATAATTGAAATTGTAATGAGTTATTAGGTTTGGAGTTTGATCATTTGATCTTTAGTGAACTTTTGGTTCAAGGATTCTCATAATCCTTGAAAAGTAAAAATGAGGAGAGCAGCATTTTGAAAAGTAACAATCCACAACTTTTAAAGCATAAAAATGATCAGCTATGAATTGTAGAAAGAAGAATCCAAACAATATTGTGTTTGGTTAGGTTAGAAAAATGATTTATTTGATTGTCACTTTCTAGTATAGGTCATCCATTCACATTACTTCCCCAACTTCTCAAGTAGGAAAGTGATTTTTAACAAACTATGAATGAAACACCTCTTTTTGGAGACTGAGAATCCAAGAAATCATTTACTCAATCCAACCAAACACAATATTGTTTCTTTTTTTTTTTTTTTTTTCATGCAATTGATAGTTACTCATTTTTATGCTTTAAAAGTTGTAGATTTGCTCTCGTCTCAGCTGCTCTGAGAAAGTTGTAAAGGGACACCAAGGGGAAAGGGGAGGCCAGGAGTTCGACTCCTGCCTCCTTCATTTCCGCATACAATGCCATCAAAACTGATTTAGGTGCCTTCCGGGTCCCGAAAAAGCAAGCGTTTCCCCTTTCCTATACTATAAAGTATATTTTCCCTACCTAGACTTATAAAGATGCTTCTGTGTGCCAGGAAAAAAAAAAAAAAGAAGAAGAAATGTTGCTCTCTGCAATCTTACTTCCCAAGAATTGTGAGAATCCTTAAACCAAAGGGTTTTGCTTGGGCTGTTTGTGGAGCGTTTTTCAACTTGGTTTGTTAGAGTAGACTGATGGCTTTGTTTTCCAATCATGTTTTGACTGAAGAATCCAGGACTCGACGGTTGTGGATGTGCTTTAAATGTATTCTTAATTTGTGAGTTTTCACCTCTGAGCGTTTTCCTTATTCATGGTACAAATGGTAACTTCTCACTGATATTTTGTAGGTTTTTGGTGAAAAAGCTTTCGAAAAATATGGGAAGGGTTTTATTTCTATGCACTTTTCAGATCAACACCCCGGCATACACAGGAAACTGCTTCTGTTCAAGTTTGCTCTTCCTGGTGCTAGCCACATGGGTGATATGACTCGGCTCATGGCTCTTGTGCCTTACTACATCGATCTGATTGGACGGTACAAGCTCAGTTCACAGGTATGTCAGCCGAAGTTTTCTTAGTCTGTAATTTGATCAGACCATTTTATACTGAATTTGAACAATGGTTTGTGCCGTTTAGGCTCGATTGAAGACAGAGACGGCGAGATCGAAAGCTGCACAGGAGGCATTCAAGGAGCTTCAAAATGCTAGGCAAGAAGCCCTTCAGAAAAAGAAGGCGGAGAGGAAAAAGATGTTGGAGGAGGCTGAGGCGAAACTTGGTGCTGAAGCTATTCGCAAGAAAGAAGCCAAAGAGCGTGCTCGTCAGATGAAGAAGGCAATGCCAAGAGTGAAAATGACCCGAGCTCACTAGACAGATCTGAGTTCCCATAGGTGTCATTCAGGAACTTGTTTGCCCCTTGACCTTTAGTTTTGTAATACTGTAGCTTGTAGGTATCTTTTTCACCTTCCGCTAGGAACCCTTTCCTCGTTTGATACAGTGTACCTTGCTTAGATGACACCGGCCATGCAAACGTGAGGTCTTTAGTTTGGATTTCGGGTGGACAGAAAATGGATTCCTGAAGTTGGATAAAGGAATTGGCAATTTTGGAGCAAGTATTGTTGCGTAAACATTAATATTGTGTTGCAGGTAGTACGGCTCCAATGAATCATTTCAATTCTTTTTGTATGGGATATAGTTTAAAAATCACTGGTTCTCTGTACACTTCCATACATTTTATTATCTTCAAGGATGATGAGGCTTCTCCCCAATTTGAGAATACCATTAACAGCCTATCTTCTGAAAAGGGCTGCTGATATGGATGCTGATGCGAACCTTCTCTTTAGGGCCAAAACGAGTGCGGTGCCAACTCCTGGCCAAGTTGTTGCAATGGCAATGTATGCGACCAGCCAAAAAGATACCTTACTGTACCACGAAAGTTGATGGATCCGCCTCTTCACAGGAACGATCAAATCCTTGACACTTTGTTCAGGAGGCTTCTTGAGGCTGACTTCATCTGCCAAGCTATTCTGCTTTCCGCCAGCAATTTTGTTTTCATCTTCCTTATGCTTCACCATATTCTCTTTTGGAACATTTTCTATGGCAGCATTATTAGGTCCATCACTGGCTGCCGTGACCATACCATCTTCCGTGACATTCACATAGGGCCCCTGATCGATTGAAGATGTTAATTGCGCGTTCAAGGTAGGGGCTTGCATCTGCAATACAGAGTATGGGGATATAACTTGCATGGGCATTGATAGGCAATTGTCTCTATGGTATCATATAAAAACTATTGAGAGGAGAAACAGAAAAAGTAGGTAAAACAGGATCTAGCTCTTCCATTGCGACTTCTATTGGATCAAGTCAAACCTTTTTTCTTGCTACAGATGGAGTAGAGTGTAGGACAGAAAAGAATTCGGCAATGGCTCTCACCCACCTTTAGGCACACAAAGAAAGAGAACAATAAAAAAACAGGCACGCAATAGAGGTTAGATCACAAGTAAATAGCAGGCTTACTACCCAAATTGGGCCAAAAACTCTATAGGAAAACATGACAAGCCATGTTCCTGCTTGCATTCACAGGTTATGGGAAGCAATATATCAGAAGAATGTAATGCTCCATTCCAATAAATGGTTTTCTTGCAGTGATTATTGGCATGTTACCCCAGATTCTTGTATATCAGAATGGATTGATGTCGAATATATGATGCTAGCTGAGTTCAATAATGGCTTAGTTCCAATTGATTTTTAATGCTGGGCTGCTAGCTTATGCGTTACAGCATGACGGGAACAGGGAGCCACAAGCCAACAACTAACTATTGGCTTAAATCTTGTTGAATATCTGCCACCAAAAAAAATATGGAACAGTCAGACATCCCTCCTAATTAGATTAGGAACCTGCTCAGATGGAGCCACATAGCAACGGTGCTTTGTTGCAACTAATTTCTGCCCAAGGCCCCAACAATTGTATCTCATAACCACAAATGAATTGGGTCCATCACAGGCTACTCAAGTCCCACAGAAACTTGAGCACGACATTTCAGCACAGAGATATCAGGAATTAACTAGAAGGTGAGGAACTACAGCATAATAAACTGCCTGCAAAAGATTTACTTAAAAAGACGGGGAGAGAACAAAAATTACCATACGCTCGTGGCAGTCATCCCTTCATAGTAAGCAAGATGTCCCCCATGTGGAGTGGTGGCCAGAATTATATTCTTGTTAGCCCTACATATGAATGAAGTGAGAAACAGTGCCAATAATGAGTCCACTTCATTGAGTTGTAATGGGTGCCTGGGTTGTGACATGAGGTGTTTGTTGACTAGTCAGTATGTTAGAAATTGAGGTTCCATACAGAGGAAGAAAATAACAATCCACTTCCTATCATTCATCACATGACAACCATTCAGTCTGCTAAGCATCCTTCCTTGATATTAAGACATCCAATACATTCATTGAAACACTGTTTAACTGACAACATCCAATTACATTGGTTTCTAAACTAAAGAATGTTAACGTGACTGACACTGGTAATTCCATGATAGAGAGAAATGGCAACTAGGGGGCTAATTCAGCAACGTATGTATTATTAGAAACTTTAACATAGAATACTGTTAACAACAAAAATATAGAAAGTAAAATCCTCCCCTTTGACATAGATTTTTTTTATTGGCAATAACAGAAAATTCATTAAAACAAAGGAAAAATACAAATGATCGACAATGAGAAGTTGAATAAAAGAAACCCATACAACATCCACAACCACAAACACACCTATCTTGAACACCCATATGCAAACGCAGCACTCAAAGAACAGCCTAAAACAAAGATTCAGACAACACCACAACACCACAATCCTTTGACTTATTTTCATCCATGAAAAGATGTACATTCCTACAGCTGTAGGATAGAGAGAAACACATTAGGTTACCATTGCCATACGAAGAGCAGTTGATTACTACCTGCATTCATCCCATGGAATAGCTTCACTAGTGCACACTGGGTCATCCATAGCACTGATGCAAAGGAGAGGAACCATTACATTGCCCACAAAATTGGTGCTACTTGAACGCCTGTAATAATTATCTACAGTCTGAAATGAACAAGCTTCATTATAAGAGCATGAGAACACTATCCATTGCAAACCCAAATCAACCATAAACCAAGTAAGGTTGAGTGAGACAAAAGTCATAATGTCAATCAACTCTTAAAAACCAAATTGATAACTCAGTCATGTACACAAGGACCAAAGAGAAAGAGGAGGCTTGCAACTTTTACCTCAAATTTTGCAACAACACGGGTTGCGTGATTGTCAAAATCTCGAATAGAACGTGACTGTAAAAGCACAGGAAAATCTATTACAAGATGGGGCTGCTCATAGGGTAAAGAAAGATGGTGTTCAAAGGGAGATAGAACGCCAACAGATAGTGCATTCATTAATGCAAGCAGTTAATATATACTATAGACTGAACTAGTAAAAGAGACTAGTTCCCAATGTGGCAAATGCATTTATTGCCTTCATTTGAATCTTCGAACAAATGCTGCCTACAAGTCAGCTTTCTCTGCTTCCCAGTGAAGTTCAACCAGTCTCTCTGCTGCCATTTGCTCACCTAGCTTCTGCTTCAATAGAAGGCACCTGGCCTTGTATTCATGAAATTAACCAGTCTTACCAAAAACCCAAAGTCCGCTTTGCTACCCAGATGTCGAATCCAAAGCATTAGGATAGGACTAAACACAGCCAAAATCATCTAAAGCCTCCAAGGATGAAGAGTTCTTAATTTCTTCTCTGTATGATTATCCCAATTTACATACCAAACCCATTGTCACCATGAAATTCACATTTATCTACAAACCAATAATCAACATATTCTCTAACACACTATCTTCAAACAAGAAGATTTCCTTGTCAGTGGAGCAGTACCTTTTGAATTCCATTCCAATCTGCAAGGCGAGATAAGACAGACTGATGCCTGCAAGAAGGCAATATGGGTTAAGTGCAGAAAACCCGACTTTTGGTTTAAAAAAATTGGTCCTACTGAGGTTTCTAAAACCTGGTCAAGAAATTCAAACCCCCACCCCCACTCCCAGAAAAGAAAAATGCAACAGACTGGAGGAAGCCAGTGTACAGACTTGTTTGACCTGATTTTGTTGCACCACAGTATCAAACTGTGAATCTGCAGGAGCAAATGTTTATTTCTTCAATAAATTGATTTTGTAGACAAAACATGGCTTAGTGAAATTCATTTTCTAAGACGTGTGCAAGTCTCAAACCTCAAGAGAACTTCAGTCTCAAGACAAACCTCTAGGGTTCATTATTATCCAGGCTAACATAAGAATGGTTGAGTCTACAGCAACAAGCAGCAACCTAGTGCATTTTTGCGTGTCATAAATCTGATGAATCATTCAGACTATATCAAATCTAATAGCAACAAGCTTTTTTCTGTTTTCCGGTTTCCTTATTATTATTATTATTATTATTATCTAATGAAAGATTCATCAATCACACACTATATCAAATTTAATAGCAACAAGCTTTTTTCTGTTTTCCTGTTTTCTTCTAATCATCGTCATCATGGTTATTATTATTATTTGGATTGAGACAGAGGACATACAGTCGTGCATAACCTTGTAGCCCAACTGCTAGTACTCTGTCATAAAGTTTCTGCACGAACCTGCGATTGATGAACCTGTCACAAATCTACAAAGGAAAAAAAAAATCAAAACTTGCATTAAAGGGTATTGATTTTTTTTTTTGGGGGGGGGGGGGGGGGGGGGGGGGGGGGGTGCATATAGAGAGATTATTCTAAAATAAGTTTACTACTAAGAAAACCAGCATAAGACTAGTCATTTTAATCAATGAAAGACTGAAAGCAGAAGAAATATGTCACTGCCCTGACAAGTTTACAATTAAGTCAATTGTTTAAGTGTTTGATTAGATCTCTGGTAAATAGGCAGCACCTACAACATTTTTCTCTGAGATTGAATACACACACACACACACACACACACACACACACACACACACACACACACACATATATATAGAGAGAGAAAGAGGCAACCCAAGCATAGGTATTCACTAAGAGCTGTTACTAACCAAAAGGTCCCAAGGAGAGCAGACAGCTGCAGCTCCAACAAGGGGCAGATTAGCTCCATCTTCTCCCAGAAATTTCACCTAAAGTAAAAGTTGTGCAGTAAGATTGCACATAATCTAAGCACAAACTTCTCTCGTATCTCAGCAAAATACAACTTTAGCAAAGGGAACACTAATGGTGCAATGTCAAAAAACTAATTGCTGAACGGGAATAATTTACACATGTCAGAAAGGATGGTGATATTTGCTAAAATTAATTTGATCTACAAACCAAAAAAACTGGATTCAGATTTCATCCCCTAAACTTAAATGCTTTAGCTCCACCATTGTTGACAAGAAGATTGTTACAGTAAGAAGAGACAAAAGGAGAATAAAGACAGAATGTGATGTCTTTTATTTCTTTCTTTATCTTACTCCTGGCCCCAATGACATATGGTTTCAAGATTACAGAACCAAAAAAAAAAAGGCAGAAAACCTGTATAGTTTATAGTAGTCTTTTTTTATCAACAATGATGACCAGCTAAAGCGTTTGTTATTATGCCAGCCATTATATTTATATACCAGAATGTTGGCACCAATGCTAGTTCCAACTGCAAACAGAGGAGCTTCTGGAAACTGACAATGAATATGGTCAACAACCTTGCGTATATCCTCTGTCCACCCAGCATTGTAAAAGCAATCTGACTAAGAGCAATATGTACAATTTGAAAAAAAAAGAAAAAGAAAGAAGCAAAATTATGAAAACAAAAAAAGAAAGAAGAACAAAAAAGAGAATCAGTGAATCATGCACTGTCTGGATCATTATGAATTTTAATAAATATAGAATGTTTAATGGACGCCACAAGCAACATTTACTTGTACAATCTCATAAAATAACATGATCAAATTAAACTCATAAAGAAGGTGAATGTCATTTTTCCATGGTTTTGGGATGAACTTGAAGTTATAAGCTTATTTTAGTCCTACTGATGGGCGGCACCAGTATGGGGGCAATGGTTGTAGCTACACACATGTAAGACAAATTCTCTCCACTTGGAGAAAGCTTAGATCCAGAATTTAACTCCAAGCCCAAAGACACAGAAGCAAGTATTAGATCTAGTTTATCCTACATTAGAAAATGACTGCTTACGTGGCAATACAAATTTATGGCCAAGATTACCAGATACAGAGGAAACTGAGCTTCTAGTTTGGATCAGAGCCATACAAAAAAAGAAGTGTCTAGTCAAAGAAGTGTCTAGTTAACTCACAGTTATTGATATGCCTCCCAAGCCGCGATGATTGCTTACAACAACATTCCAACCCTGCCCAGTGATCCTTAGTGCAAGATGCTTCACATACTAATCATATACAATCATGTTATTCAGTCACAAAATTAAAGAAAAATTAATATTGTTGTGCCAAGGAGAAAAGTGCAAAAGAAAAACATCAATGATGAACCAATAAAAGTAGTAAGTATACATCAACCAACCCCCATTTTGGAACAACTTTTGTGATTAGAGTTTTTCCAATGGTTGAGATGAAAAAGCTAAAGCTAAAAACTAAAAGCTATCCTTGGATAGCTTTTTCAAAACTTTAACGCTAAGCACCGACACTAACACCAAACGGGGCCAAAAATTTATAATCATTACAACTGAAATGCTTGAGAAGCATCAGTTATTTTAAACCAATGCAACAATATTGTTCCTGGCTTTTGGAAAATAACGTTAATAGTGAACTGTGAAGTGATCGGGAATCCTCAGTCAGTTCGGGGAAAAGAAAAAAGAAAGAAAAGAAAAAAATCAAGGCAAGAACCAACAAGAGATGGTATTAAAGTGACTGAGTGGGCAAAGAGAAAACTAGTAACGCTAGCTCCCCTAGAGCAGTTTCCAAAACATCACAATCATCTCTGCTCAAGCTTGAAGAAAAAAAAAATTGGAGGGACTCACAGCAGAATGAGAATCACTGGTTAAGCCAGGAACAACAATCACGATGGGAGTATTGTCAGCTTTCATACCAGCATCTTTCATGTTTGGGCCACCTTCAATAGCATGGTAATTACAAAGTAGTTAAGACAAGGCATTCAAGTCACTCTGCTCTAATTTTCAAATTACCAGAATGTAAGAGTATAGGACCAGCCAAGATATTGAAAATTTAAGTGAAAGTCTAAAAGACATAGTTACTGACCATGTGAATGTGGTTGAGAATGCAGCAGCCAGTCCAAAGCAAGTGTTCCACCCAGTGGCGAATCCAGGATTTTTGGTTCGGGGGGGCAAGCCCGGAGGAGAGTCGGCGAAGCCCGAAGGAGAGAGACGATGTCGCGGTTAGGTAAAACTATAAATTGGGACTAATTCACACTAATTCAAAGATCAATGAGCAAATCATACGAGTTGGAAACGTTTGAGGACTAATAGTGCATTTAGGCCATGTTAGAATACCCCCTTAATGTAAAGGGAATAACTACTCACTGGGTCCCTACTTTCTTCATAGCCTACCTTATTGCCCCCCATCTTTATATTTTTCCACAATATTTGGGGGGGCAAAATGCACACACAATCCTTAACTTTTGACAAAATCATCAAATTAATACCCCATATTTACGTTTTTTCAAAATTCCCGGGGGGCAACAGCCCCCCCCAGCATAACGTAGCTACGCCTCTGGTTCCACCATCTGGGGTATGGAATAGATGTCTGAGCTCAAAGACAGACACAAGAAATTGAAATGGAAATGGAAACTGATTAGTACTCATCGTCAGGTATGCAAACAATATTGTACTTACTGAAGAAATAAAGCAGAATTGAGCAGTAGAGGAAGCTGAATCCAACCAACCTTGTGTAGGTAACATTGGGAGGGCGGTCGAATAGACTCAAGAAAGCAGTCTGGAGATGAGGGCTAGAAAGCCATGGAGTGACAGCGTACCTATGGCTGAGGAGGCGGCAGCTGGCGGTGACAGAGTGGTAGAGGGGGGAGGCGGGATGGAAAGTCAAAGTGACAGGATCGCCCCGAAAGGCAGCAAACAAATCGCGGAGGAAATGAATCTCCAAGAAATTGTATGAGAAAACAAGGAAGATGAGAATGGCGACGAGGAGATAGTGGGAGGAAGGAATTAAGGAAAGCGATTGGAAGAGAAGATGGTAGGGTGCCAGAGAGGAAGGCGCCGGGATTTCGCCAGGATCCATGGGAGTTGAAGTGAGAGCGCGTTTCTTTTGGACGTCTACTTCAGTTTGATCGGAAAGGAAGGAGTAACGGCCCTAGTTCACATGTCCATCGTTGCATCGGTCTTTATTTTTTTTCAAAGTTTCAAAGATGAATATATACATTTAAAAGGCATTCAAGTGTTATTGACACAAATGCCATTATTAAAACCAATAATAGTAATAAATGTACTAAAATAGGCTCAATAATATTATATAGTTTCAACATATATATTCATTTGTAAGAAATATTAGTGACGGAAATCAAAACAATTCATATAACATGACATGTTTTAATCTTTTACTTGGTTTGTTTCTCGTTTGACATGTATCAGTTTAATGTAATAATGCCCAAAAAAATTAAATGTAACATTGAAATATTGAGTATTTAGAAAATAGAAAGACAGTTATATTTACTAAAAAGAAGAAAAATATACCTTGGGAAGCCTGAATACAATAAACAACTACTATTGACAGATAAAATAAATTGATTTATTTTATAAACAACAATTCATTATGTTGATTTTTATTTTATATTAATAAATATATTTGAAATGTTCTATTAAATGGTATAAAATATAATAAAGTATAACCAATCACAATAGTTGTATAATGCTCAAATTATAAATTATGAATTGTAACAAATAAAATAAGTTGGTGTACTTAAAAAAATTTGAGATAGATTAATAAATATATTTGAAGAACTAAAAATTTTAAAAATAATTGTCTAACAATTATAAGAAGCTAGAGTAGCTAGAATGTTATAAAGCATATAATGGTTTTGGATTTTTTTTAAAAAGATTTTTCTTGTATTTTAAATCGATAATTTTGTAATTTTACGTATTTCATCATTTTATAGAGTATGTATTTTTTAGAAAAGACAACAATTAATTATAATGGTTATTTGAATTAATAACTATTAAAAATCTTGCAATTTGGTATGAGAAGGACTTTTAAATTACTTTGTTTAAACAATAAAAATTACTCTCTCCAACTCATAAAACCTATCCTCTTTGATAATGCACGTAAATTAAGAGTTTTATACTTTTTACTTCCTTATTTTAATATAAAACTATTAGTTTATTTATTTTTATATAAACTACATGTATTTATCTAAAAAAAGTTATTAGCATTTGTCCTTTTTAATGGGTCCTATGTACTTTTACTTTTTAATTTTCTCAACTTCTCATCTTTTAATAATTGATTTAGAAAAATAAGAATGAAGCAACTATTTTAAAGCTGCCAAAAAAAAATATGGGTCAAATATATTAGCTTTATCTAGTACACTTTTAATATTATAAAATTATCAAATCAGAGAGTCACCTTTTTATTAATAATATTATTCTAAAATCTTATCAGAATTTTATGCAAGTTCATATTTTAAATCTATAGATGAATCCCGGTTAGGATTATTAAAAGTCTATAGGTTTATCATGATTATGAATATTAAAAATCAGGTTTATCTTGCAATTAAATTAACTAATTTTTAAATTAAAATTAAAATTTGATCTGATTTGAACAACTTTGTATTATGTGCGTCGTATGTGTAATTTAAAGTAAATGTGTTAGATTAAAAATTGAAAAAAAAAATCATATAAGTAAAAATGGCATAAAATATTCTGAAATCCTAAACATCAAAATGCGGCATTACCCTGAAACGTGAGGAAAAGAAAAGAATGTTTAGATCGAAGAACATGTCTTTGCGGAAAACAAAGGGTGCATAAGGAGAACATGATGACAGCAAAGAGATCATAAATTAAATTGATCCCTTGGAAAAATTAATTATACGAAAGTTAGTGGACCTAAAGCCATATCTATGTTGTTTTGCCCTAACAATAAAATAAAAGAGAGAGCTAGCACTATTAATGT
Source organism: Aquilaria sinensis (assembly GCA_005392925.1). Lineage (NCBI taxonomy): Eukaryota > Viridiplantae > Streptophyta > Magnoliopsida > Malvales > Thymelaeaceae > Aquilaria > Aquilaria sinensis. The sequence goes on along the minus strand of SMDT01002843.1, from coordinate 300,455 downwards.
GTCGTTTAGAAAATGACTATCTAGATCTTAAGAACAACAAATGACAGAAAATTTAGCACAAGTGAGATAAAACCCTGTTTTAACGGAGATAACATGGCAAGCTTTATATCAAATAGTATAAACTGCATCAAATGGAACAATGAATTAGAAACATTATCTAAGAATGCCAAAATTAAAACTCTATTCAAGAAAGTAGACACCCAACTCGATCTACACTATGTAACTGTAAAAATAAAAAGTACAAGAGTGAAACTAAATGAAATTTTGAAAATATGCAAATATACAAAACCAAGAACGGTAAATAGCAATAGAAAAATAATAGGGGTAAATTTATAAGAGGTAGCCTCATAAAATATGACTATAAGGAAGTTGATGTTACTGGTTCTATCACCTTAAAAACATTATGCTGAAAAGTTGTCGATAATGAAAATAAATTGAGAAGTTGATGTTGTAAGTGGATAATGAAAATATTTTACAAGTAGCCTCCTAAGAAAGCACTCTTTCAATCTCGACAACGATGCCTATGACAAATTACTTACACCAACCAAATAAGTGACCGACCCATTCTCATTTATGAAATTGAAAAAACTCTATAGATAAAGTGTTTTTGCTTGAGTCTTTATCTTGTTCATTCCCAGTGACAATGCCAGTATCAATGATAATGAGGACGGAGCAGCCATCACTTTGACAAATGGATTGTTTTAGGAAATGAATTTTCAGTTTATATAGGTTATGATTACTGGTTTTTTAGAAGAAATACATAGTTAAATAATTATTTTTTTTCTTTTTTTGTCAGATAAAATTATCATAAATTTTAAATTTTGGATGAAAGTACGATCAAGATAAAATCTAGCCAATTCGTTTTAACTTAAGTCAACTGCCTTATTTTTACTTTTACATTTTTTTTTGCCTGAAACCAATTTCATTTGAAAGTGAATATTATGTAGATGCAATAATCCATTTGAAAGTAAATTTTCATGATGTTATTAAATTTTTTATGAATTTTTATTTTTTAATGTCTTAAACTAAAAAAATTCATAAAAATTTAGTAAAATTATAAAAATTATATTTTCAATGGATTATTACAGCTACATAATATTAAAATTTAATTAAAATTAGTTTCAGGTTAAAAGGACGTAAAAATAAAAATAAGTCATTTTGAAGTCATTTGCTATTTGAAATTGAAATTGATTCCATGGAATCTTACATATTATGAATTTATCACATTTTGAATCAGGCTCAAATATGTCATGTGGTAGCACAATATTGATTGAGAAGTTTAGGATATTTTTGATAAAACACGTGTAAAATATTACAGTTAACTTACCAAAAATGAAAAATCTGCGAGGTGTTAACTCTAAATTTCACCAATTATATGAAAAGTTCATCCCACCCTATTGAGATGCTCCTACTTTATATATATATGCGTGTAAAACAAAACTATGGTATCAGCTCACGGCTGAGCTATGACGGCTTTTCCGCATACAAAAACTCTAAAATCACAATTTTATCTAAAATCATTTTGATTTTTTGATGAACCTAAAATCGAATTGGAATTGTAAGATTATACCAAAACAAAAGCTAGAAAAATATTACACTAATACTTTTAAAATTATAGGCCGATCTAACATTAAAACTAACAAAAATAATACACAGGAGGTTTCTCAACAATACTCAACGTCAACAATGGACAATAACTTCAATTCACATAAGTTAGCAATTGATTATATATATATATATATATATATAAAATTGCAAACCATATTTAATTCTAGAGAGAGTTAAAAGGAATTTGATAAATGCATTAAAATAAAACAAGAAATGCTTCCATCTCTTTGTGAATAACTCATGTTGCTGGAAGTAATTAATAACTTGTAACGTGAGAAATCCAAATTTGAAATACTTGACAAAGAGAGATGGAATAAGTTCGTGTCTCGCAGGAGTCCAAAACAATTTACTTGCTCCCCGGAGCTGTTGACATTTTCTGGTTCCAGACTTCCATTCTGAAATTTCTCGTTGCCATGGCCTCGGTGCTTAAGCTTGCCCTCCCAAACAGATCTTTTTCTAAACCATCAGATGAAATTTTCAACTCCTAAAGATTGTAGGATTACAAGACCAAAAGCGTATGTATATTCGTACGGCTTTCATCACACCATGTGATCCTATCCCAATTCAACTCATTTTTTGGGAATCAAATCGTAAAATTGTACAATGTACGATTTTACAAATCAAGTCGCGATTTTGACATCCATGATTTTGATATCTCCAGTCACCATGGTCACACTTGACAGAATGGAGAATGACCCTGGACAAAGTAGCCGCCACTCGACGGAAGAGGAAGATGAGCCCAGACAAAAACAGATAACAACCGATAGATCCCCCTCTCAACTTCCAATAACAACCGCCGATAATTCATACTATCATAAACCACTTCCATCAATTGTCTTTTCAGAGACAACCATCACCCACTCTTGCAATTTGCGCACAAAGGTACATTTTCATGGGCACAACCATGGAGCACCTATGTAAGAGTTACAGGGAAGAAGTGGGAACAAGACGACGCAGCCCCTCCTCCATCCTGGGAAAACATCTGCCTGTGCTTAGTGTGCTATACGACAATGCTAAATCACAAGGTCAAGAGCCTAGCCCTAGCTACAAGACTCCTATACTTGACCTTCTCCTCAAGTTTGAAGCTCTAATTACAAGATTACAGAAAGCATGTGATTGACCCACCCGGTAAGCAATCAGCACAATGTTCAGCAGTTTTCCGTGTTCATGAACCTGTTGAAATGACAACAAATACATCGTCAATTGACCATTTTCTTGACTCTGATTTATTGGACGGGTTAATTATGGCATGCTCAGTATCTGCCAGGCGATATCCAATAACAACTTCTTGTCTTTGGCGACCCCTGATCATAATATCATAGAAACAAAGCTCTTCCTGATCAAACACATAGAATTCCGCTGGCTTAATACACATCTCACTCCCCTGTCAGAAGCAGCAACATTAGTTATTTCTCACCATGCATGTATATAAATACATGATAATTACCAAAGTGTATCAACCTCATAAAACCTTAAACATACTGCACCTAATTTACCTCCTCTGCAAACAATTCCTCGAGAACCCGATTTATTTGTTTGTCTTCCGCCACCATGGCCAGCGCCATGCTCACCAATTCATTCGATAGCACATAATCACTGATTCTAGAAACTGAAACCAGATTCCTTGTCCTTGAGTCCAGAATTTCACTAATGATTATTGATTTATCTGAGGCTTGCTGCATTTCACGAATCCAAGAGCTATGAGAGAAACTGGAGTGTCGTAAAGAATTGGGCTTTGTATCTTTGTTGGGGAGGCGTTTAGACTGCACTAACAAGCAAAGGCAGAGTTCTTACCACAGCTATAAATTTAAACACGTGCAGGTTGCAAAGCAAAGTGGGCAACAATTAAAGAAGAGGGGCAGAAACTGCAGCCAGTTCTTGAACAAAAAGAACCTGCAACTTTTAAAATCTACATTTCTTTCTCTAATATGAGAAGTATAGAAGCATACACCAGCATGCATCAGTTGCATACATGATTTAACCCTTACGATAATAGATCTACTTTTGCTGGATAATGTACCAACCATGCAAGTCAGATGGTATCTAACCTGTATGTCTCGAATGAGGAGAAGGGTAGCAAGAGATCTGGAGTCCGAATGAACAACTGAATCCTCTAGGGACTCATCTGCAAGAATTAGAATCTGCCCGTTTAGAGTTAGAGTTAGTAATTCATCATCTTAAGATAGAATTAAGCAATAAGTTTGTTTCTCAGAGAGAGAGAGAGAGAGAGAGAGTAGCTCAACTTACAGAATCAAAAGTTTCCAAAGGAAGACTCTCTAAATGCCGTCTAATGACAGCATTTCCTTCCCGGTGAACAAGTTGTATATTCAACAACCCATGAATATCAAGTCCACCATCAGTTAGCTTCCTTTCTCTTTCTTTCTCAGGAACCTCATTAAACATCCACAACTCCGAACCTGGAGCAAGAAATGCTTCTAGAACCTGAAAGGTTAAAATTTAGATTGCAAAATCAGGCCAGAGCTTACGCGAAGAAGCATCTGATAGTTTAATCAACAAAATTTCCAAAATCGTTCCATTTTTAATTTTCCTGCTCTAACACATTCCAAGAAAAAATAACTTAAAACTAATTATTGAACCCTGAGAGCAAGTTTTTCATGGTTACCAAGATCATATCATCAACATCACGTCGCCAGCCACATAGTAATATCTTCTCAGGATATTTAGGAGGGTCAGCTACTTTTGGGAAAACACCCCAATGAACCTGCAGTCAAAGCCAGCAAAAATCATACTAGCAAGGGTCAGTAGGAATAACTAGAACGCTGACATTCTTTTTGTTTATTACAACAAATAATTTAATAACTTCAAGAAGGAAAGTGGATGCCATTGTGATTTCAGGAGAGGCAAAAAGATTTCTAATGGAATAAAGAAAAAAGGATGCACAATATTTTGACAAATTAGTGAGCTGTCAGCCTGAACTTTTCAAGCTGCAAAATCTTCAATTATGATTTTGTAGTACATACTTCTTTGTGCTACAGAGATGTAGAGGAAAAGAACCTCTGGGAGGGGGCATGGAAGATAAGTGTCATCATCCTCTGCTATGACAAGGACTTCATCCCCTTCCTTTAATAAGTAACTATCATCTGGGTTTATGATTATCTTCCCCCCTTCTGCAGCAACCTTGATCCCGCAAGGAATTGCATCAGGAAATGAAATATGTACTTCTTCAAACCTCATACCATCCAACTGAGGCCACCTTTTGATATAAAACTCACAATTCTCAAATCCCAATATATCCTCCCATATCTGCCACATGGTCAAGCTATAATTAAAACCAGAAAAATTTGAACTAATTATACAGATAGTGTTTATTCTCTTTAGAGCATTGAGTCGATAGAGTTAACATTTGGGTGAGAAACAATCTAAAATTAAAATTATCTCACGAAGCCCAAAATTGATATGCATGTTAAGAAGGCCCAAGCACATTTCTCTCTGGTACACAAGAAGAACAACCAGAGGGCAATGGGGATTTGAACTCTGGTTGGCTCAGTTAAATGCAAACAACTTGAACAGTAGGGCTAATTGTGATTTTCGGCCCAAGCACATTTAACCATAATGTGTAAGTGAACAACAAGGAAGCCATCCCTTTAAACCTCACAATTTGAAAGGTACACTGATGTCAGGGAAAAACTACAAGTTTATGAAAGCTCTCATTTGATAAGGAAGCCTAAAAGTAATTTATATGCCTAGGAAATATGAGTGTTACTACCTGTGCCAATCCAGGCTGCAGAGCACACTGAATCATTAGGCGCCCAATCACATCATGCGCAACAACTGTTTCAATGAGCTCTCCTCCAACAAGCTTCACCAAGGGTTCGTTGTCCAGGTCACTCATCTCTACCACAACATGACCCTTCAGACCCTCTTTCACTCCACTTAGGCTAAGCACAACCCTCAAAGCACGTGCATCACTCTGTCAAGAAGATGGAAAGAAAAGTAGTATAAGAAAAAGATAAAATAAGCACGTGTTAGGAACCAGAGTAAACCAAGAACTAAAAGAATTGGCCACCTGATCAGCATTTTCATCGGTTGCTAACACAATGATAGCACGTGCCTTTGATACTGAGACCTATAAATCGAAACAAAGTGAATGCAGATGAAGCTGCACAGAAACCGAACAAGGTAGAAAAGCTGAATGTACTAGAATGCAGCAACTAATTTAGAAGTGTTGTATTTATGTTAGGTGTCAGAAAAGAACCACAATATCTTCAAGCTAATTAAAAGAAAACAGGAATATAAGCCACAACAACTATAACCAAACACCTTCTTTAAATCCGCCAAAATCAAAGGGCTGCCGCTTCTGCATATGACAGATGTACCCATAAAGTCAAATTCAAGCTTTGCTATATCCATTTCCATTTCTTCCTTGTCTCTTTCTGCAAGAACCACTATTACACCACCACCAATGCTTTTATTAGCTATGGCTAGTTGCTTCAAAAGTGAACCCTACAAAAGACAAACCATTATTAGCCTTATTTTTCTAGGAAATAGAAAATATAAAAACCTTCAACAGTATCAGATCAAACAATTTACCAAGCATATAATTATTTATTACTGGTTCATAACTTGGCATCCAAACTCAATGTCAAGAACAACTTCAGAAGAGAACTCGCCCAGATAGAGTTGCGTACCAATTTATCGCTCCATCCTAGAATTAGTATATGGTTCTTTTCAATGACTTCGCTTTTCCCTTTTCTTAGTGAATCAACCTTCTCTGAGATGGCATCTGAAACAAGCCCAAGCATCATAGCAAAGATCAGCATTCCCCCTGAACTTATGGAGACCGAAACTATCCTTGGACCAGTTCCAACCCTATCAGCATGATTTCCAGAATCAGCAATAAATGTCCATGAAAGCCAAAGAGCTTCAGCAAAGCTACCATCACTGACCGCATACAAAGCTAAGCCACCAAAGCCTATTAGAAATATGGTTGCAAAAAGAAGTGCAAGCAACTTAGCATAAGGATATATAGAGAAGCACACATCCACCATGTATGCAATTCTCTTCTTCAATGGAACTTCCTCCTTATTAGGCTTTGCTCTTTTTGAGAAATTCTTTAATTGTGGAAGATAATCGAGATATTTGTACAACACAAATGGCATAATTAGTGTCACCACCACAGTGTACAGTGCAATAGTTCTACGGTCAGTACTACCAAGAGGCCAAAATGAATTATCATTCTCAAGCTGCAACAATTTAATCCTGCTGCTACCAGCAACAGCTTTATCACCACAGACTCTAACAAGGCTAAGATTCTTTTCCTGAAAACATAGGGCAGAACAACAGGTTTATGTTAAATTACGAGAATTAAGGGTGGGATTAAAAAGGAAAAAAGAAAAAGGATTGTAACCTGGCAAAGTCACGTACCTCTAGTCTCACAACTTTGCTCCTCAGGTAAAAAGCGTAACACGCAAAAAATATATAAGTTGAAAACAACTGCAAGAGAAACGAAGAACAAAAGTTATCAGATATAAATTTTATAACCTTCCGAAACTTTTGATACAGGAAAGACAGCGAAAGTTGATGCGTGTAAGCCACCCTTTCTTTGATTCGGGTTTGTACAAAGACTTGGCTTTAGATGATCTGGTAATTATATTCGATCATACAACTTACACCAGTACAAAGGGTTGAGTTAAACGGACTGCTTTTAGTTGTCATATACATTCGCATTCCTACATCAAATGGCAATTTATGGCAACTTCCAGACTTAAATACCATTGATTTCTTCCATTTCATCATAGTCCCGTGTACCAAACAATAATAATAACAACGAAAGAGGAAATAATACCAAAGACAGGCTACAGAAACGCTTCCAACTCGATCTACTCCCGCTCAACTGAGTCAGGGGTGTGGACTGAATTGTAAGAGCTGGATTCGTCACGCTCTTGGACTCCTCTTCCTTGGTCTCACAACGGTGCGTCTGGGAGCCAGTCAGCTGCCTCTGTTTCAGAGCCTCTTTCTCCGCAGTTCGGATCCCCGGAAGTCCCGGCACCCCTCGTCCTCCTGCTTGACTTGCTGATTTTGGGGGCTTGTCCGCGACGGCCCGACTTCTAGCCGCATGTGGACCAAGAAAGGACGGAAACATCCAATCCCTATCCGAGAAGTTTCTGAAGTCAATGTGGTTGGTGGTACTGGTTGGGTGTGCGGAGGCATCGGTGTTGAGGGAGAGACGGAGATCGGAAGAGGGAGGGAGAGTGGAAACGCGACGGACTGCGGGAAGGAGTGGGCCCGGGAAGTGCGGCGTGGAGCTGGCGTCGTCGTCGGAGATGGTCTTGGATTTCTTGAGGAGCGGTGGCCTCTCGGCCTTTCTGTTGTGGCCAGGGATCTGTGTTGGCGCCGACGAATCGCCGCTGTCGCGCATTATTTGTGTTTGTCTTAAAAACCGAGAGAATTAGAAGAGGAGTCAGTTGACATGAAGACGAGAGTCGGACTACTAATCGGGAAGGGCCCCAGGGCGGGTCGCAGACCTCAAGGAAATAAAACGAACATCACTAAACAAGGCCTCAGGCCTCAGGGAAGGCCGCTGGCCCCAGCGGTTGGGCGGCCGAAATTTGTGAGCTGCGAATGTTTGCTGGTTGCGGATGAATAAATGGGTAAAAACACCCAATGGAGTAGACTCAATAATTACTCTCTCCATTTTATAAAAATTGATTTTTTTATAATTTACAGTAATTAATTTATAATTTTATTTTTAAAAAAATTATTATAAAAATATAAATATTTTATATAAAAATTAAGCTTTAAATATTAAAGTTTTTAAATATTATTTTTAAGAAAATTTTTCAATATATATTAATTTGAATATGTTTAAATTAAACTTTAATAAATAAATCTAAAATGGCCAATTAATATGAAATAGATGGACTAAATTCATTTGACGGATATAGATGGGTGGTGAATAGAGGTATTTATCAAGGCGGGATTAAGAAACTTTATATATATATAATAGCCCTAAATGCACAATCAGTCTTTCAAGTTTACAAACTTGGATGAGTTAGTCCTTGAACTTTGATTTATTACAACTTAGTCCTCAAACTTTGCTATATTAAGCAATTTAGTACCTTGTTGGACCAAAAGCATGCATATGATGTCACATGAGTTTGACGGTGTTGATCTGCATCTACTTCACAAGCTCTGCCTGGCTTATATTCTTCATCAATCGCTCCACCTGATCCAATGCCACAAGTTTTGTTGCTTCATCCAATGCCCCACCTCTAGTGCCACTTCTTGATGGAGCCATAGGCCAACGATTTAGCTGACGATCTATAGAGCCTTAGCTTTACTTCCACGTCCACCTCTGTGACCAGTACCACAATTGATCAGAGCATAAGCTGTGGATCCGTATCGGCCTCTTCACTCAATGTTTTTCCCCACAACTCGTTCTCTGCCAAGCCCGTGCGACCCCTTTTCTTCACGAACCTACAGTTTTTCCTCTGCCTCAGTAACAGTAGCATCGGCTTTGTCTACTTCGCCGAACTCAAATCCCCGTTGTCGAAAAGCAACAAGGGGAATAATGATAGCAGCATTATCTTCGCAACAAAAGTGATGGACAAGAAGGAACTAGCGAGCAAGAGCAAAGACAAGTCCTTGGAGATTGATTGTTTCAAAATCCCAAATTGAGTACAAAGAAAATGACCTACATAACGAAGCAGATAAATCGGAGGTTGACATGGCACAAGAAATCATGTGACTATGGTTCTTGGTTGATTAAGGATTAGGGAGTTTGACCAACAAAACCTCCATGGAAGCTGAGTTGGTGATTTGGCAATACAGAAAGAGAGAGCAGCCCAAACAATGGTGATGGCTGAAAAAAGAGGCTGTCATAGAGCTAACTTGCCTCTGCCCCTGATGACTTGTTTTCATGTTTTGTGATCAAATTGCAAAGGCCAAAATACACATATGGTCCTCCAACTTGACAAACTTGAGTGAGTTAGTCCTTTTTGTTTGACTCAATTCAAGTTAGTACTTTAACTTTCCAGATTTAGCGTGTTAGTCTTGAAAGTTTGCTAAACTAAATGATTTAGTCCAATGTCTAATGAAAAGTGTCTAGCTCGGACACCTTCTGACTTAACGTTGCCTTTTAGGTGAACAGACGAACAATTCTCTTCTCTACCATTATAATTGCAAAGCAATTTACAGGCCACATCTATCAATTGAGAATGTTTTCTGTTCTGTGCAATCGAGATAGCTAGTCAGATGCGGAGGAAATAGTAAGGTGAAGTGAGAAAGCTCTTAGCAGAAGAGATAGCCAGCCAAATGCCACTTGGAATCCATATGCGGTGGCTATGCTCAAACGTCTGCTTTTGCTTTTCACCAGCTTTGGGGTCATTTCATTCTCCGCTGCCACTGCAGTGATGGGAAATGCTAGTTAATAACCAAGTCATCAACTTCAGCGGGATTCGACAGGTCTTGCAGTAGGATTTGACGGCTGGATTTGGTGGCAGGATTCAGTGAGGAATTGATTTAAAAATTCGTTGATTCAACAATTCGTTGATTCGAAGCTAAAGGAGACGGTGGCAATTTGAAGATGGGGAGCTCCGTCGGAATGAACGAACAATGAAAAAGATGAGATAAGATGATGTGGAAAAAAGGATGATGTGTCAAGACTAGCTCAGCACATCTCTACACCACATTAGCAAGATATTTAACTCCATTTACCTTTCCATCCAATTTGGACAAACTTGCTAAATTTTGCAAAGTTAAGGGACTAACTCGCACTAAGTTAAAGATAAAGGACTAGCTCATTAAAGTTGACCAAGTTGAGGGATCAAATGTGCATTTTGGCCAATTGCAAATTATGTAATATATTAGGGCAAATGTAAATGAACAAATAAAATTCAATGACTAAAAGCATATTTTCACCTCAGCAAGCCATTAATGCTATAACTCATCTGTCAGTCAATGGACTAAGTCGCACCATTTTGCAAACTTGAAAAACCAACTCTCATTGAGTCAAAGTTCAAGGACTAACTCATTTGAGTTGATAAAGTTAAGGGACCAAATGTGCAATTAAACTATATATATATAACTTCATTGGAAAAAAATACTAAAATTATAATTAGAGCCCGTATGATTAAAAATATTAAAATTTATTAATTTTAATCTTCATAGTCATGCTGTGATTTTAGTATGAAATTTACTGAAATCAATAAAAAAAAATAAAAAATAAATAAAGAAATACAAAAAATTAGAAGAATAAGTCACATAAATTGGGCGGTGGATGCATGGAAAATGAAGAAGTTATAATTGCAAGTTCTAACTTAAAAAAAAAATGTGATAGCAGTAGCGGTGAGTATGGTTTAGGTTTGCTCGATTTTATGGTGGAACCAAACTAACCTGAAATGGCCTCGGTTCCAAAATTTTTCTACTCAACCCAATAATCGAGAACCGAATAGAACTATAACTATAGTTTTGGGTTTTTCAGTTCTAGTTCTCATGTTTTTTTGTTTATACCATATATTTATAACAACATCAAAATTCAATAAAATTGCATCCATAACCAGTTTAAGAAATATTCAATATAATATATAATTAAATTAATATTTAAATATATTTACTTAGACACATTCAAAAGAATTTAAAATGTTGTTACCAAAATGGTTAAAAAAAGTTTTTTAATCAATTTACTTTCCTCTAGTAATTCCAACATTGGTACGACATTCAACATGGAAAGTTAAGCATTTAAGATCATCTTCTTCAGTATCAAAACCTAAAATATATTGATGTCATAAATTTTCAGTTTCACATGACTCATAAATGAAAAAAAAAATGATGATTATGTCGTAAAAAGTAATCTAAAGTAGAGAGATGGAAAACAGAATGACCTAGGAATAGTTGGTATAGGAAGCGAAGTAATTCAAGTGAATATGGAGAAATTTCATGAATGATTGCACAACTTTCATGTTGTTTCAATTTGGGACATCAATTTAAGGGTTTAATATAAAAACACAAGATGACAATCATAATTCTTAAAAAAAAAAATGCATACATACATACATATATAGATGTTAGTAATATTATAATTTTTATTATATAATTATATATATACCTCGGATTTGATTCCACCTCGAGTTGGTTCCATATGGAATCAGAACCAACCAAAAAATCGTCGATTCTCCTATATGTGAAACCAACCTGCAAACTAGGGTCCATTTTTACCTAACCCAACCCAATAGAAGGTAGTCCGGGTTGAGTTTCGAGTTTACCTAACCCATACTTACCCCTAGACAACAGTGGCACTCTTTTGAATCAAATGCTGCAGTAGGGTTTATGTACTGTTTGCACGAACAAAAAAATCATGATTGAACCCACTAGATAAAATCAATAACAAACAAATCAAAAAATAAAAGAATAAAAATACAAATTGCTACCTGATGCTTTACGACTCTCTACTATTGCAAGTTTTGTTTTTGTTTTATTAGATCTCTTTGCTTCGATTTCATACGTTCCAAAAATAAACTACGTGGCTTTTATATGTGAGCCAATATGATTGTTTGTCTTTTCCTCACATCCTAAGCCAATTCTAATTTGACTTTAATAAGCCATTTGACTAACGTGGCAATAGAATATCCAAAAACTAATTCAACTGCAAGTAGAAAACCAAAGTTAATATATTAATATTAGGTATAAATTTTACATAAAAATGTTAAAAATAAGTATTTTTTTTTACTTTCTTTATTATTTGTGTTGTTATTTATATATTTTTTTTTACTTTCTTTATTATTTGTGTTGTTATTTATATTTTTTTTACTATTTAATTTTTTAAAATACTTCATAAAATACACATCATATATATATATAATTATGCAAAAATATTACGAGGTAAGGCAAGACACCCCCCAGCTCCCCTTGTCTCTGCCCCTAATGACGGGTAAATCTATATTGTCTACTTATTAAACCCTTCAAGTGTTACAAATTCCTTACCCTTGAAAATTATCAATACCTAAACCCTAAGTGTCTCAATTTGAGAGCGGGAGTGAGAAAATATCTATCTATAAAATGTTTGTATATCTATGTGTATGTCATGTGTGTGTGTGTATGTGTGTAAACGTCGTAAATGCATCTTCATTAAATTACTATTTATATTAAATTTTATTTACATTAAAGTCAATAAATTACGTGTATTGTATAATTTAATTAAAAAGTGTATTTTACTTTTATTTAAGAACGGGATAAAATATTAGTCAATTCTAAAACTTTTTACGTTTTGCCAACTTAGTCTTAACAATCGTCGACTTACCAATGTAGTCCTAAAACAATGAAATCGTTAGTTTTATTAGTCATAATTTGGATATTTCTTTAGGTGGTAGATGGAAAAAATGAGGCGGCATATAACGGTCATTAAATATTGACTTGTTGACTCATTTTTATCTGATTGGAAAGTTTGGAGATTGAATTGTTCAAAATGAAAAACAAGAGTGATTAAAACATTCATTTTCACACTTGTCACATTCTTCTCGATTCATCCCCAGACAAACCGAACAGATTTGCATAGCCCCCACGCCTTTTCTTCTTCGGATTATACTCCCGGATTCCTAAATTCTGTCGGAAATTTCTCATTTTCCAGCAAACCGAAATGGAATAGTGGAAGAAAATAGCCGTTGGCACCCCTAATTTCTTCTTGGTGCGTCAACATAGCTCTCCTTCTCTGTTTCTTGAATTAAACATCAAGAGCAGTCGCTTGGGAATTTCTGGTTTTCTGATGAAAGAGAAGAGAACCGTGATCATGGTGCCGAGATTGTGAGTGAGCAATACGCCGCATTTAGCGAAGAGTTCTTGCATTTGGGTGACGACCCGGTCCAAAGCTCGGTGAGCCTATTCATAACCGAATAGAGCCTTGCAGTGGGGATCACAATCAGACGTACACCAGAGAGAGCTGTTGGAATGCCATGGTGAGAGCTCTAAATTTTGTGGACAACCAAGTTCTCAGAAAATTCAGGTTTGGTCATCCAGATCTACGGGTTACACCTTCGGTGTCGAAGTTGCAGTTTGGTTATCCTTCTGATGAACGACCCTGGTGAAACAAAAAGAAGGAATATACTATATTGTTTTATTCTTTGATTCAAGTATTGTTATTTATTTGTTTTGTTTTCACCTTTTAGTGGAATTTTTTGTGTTTAAACTGTGTTTGATTGCATCAAAATGCATTTTATAGTACATCTATTTTAGAAAATTTTAAATTTTTGAACATATAAAAAGAATGGGAAAAATAAAATTTTTAAAATAATATACTTTAAATACAAAAGAACATATTGAGTTATAGAGGTGAGCATGAGTTGGGTAAACTTGAAATCTAATATGAAATACCCCCATTGGGTTGGGTAAAAATTGATTATGGTTCGTAGGTTGATTCCATATACAGGAGAATCAACGGTTTTTGGGTTGGTTCTGGTTCCATATGAAACCAACCTGAGGTGGAATCGAATCCGAGATATATATATAATTATATAATAAAAATTAATATATATATATATATTTCTTTGAAAAATTATAATGGTCATTTTGCATTTTTATATTAAACTCTTAAATTGATATCCCAAATTGAAACAATATGAAAGTTATGGGATTATTTCCAAAATTTTTCCATATTTACTTAAATCACTTCGCTTTCTAGACCGATTACTCCTGATCATTTTGCTTTCGATCTTCCATTCCAGGCTATTCTCTATGATACAATCATCATATTTCTTTTTTCATTTATGAGCTATACTATACTAAAATTTTATGACATCTATATATTTTAGGTTTTGATACTGAAAAAATAGTCTTAAAGACTTAGCTTTTTATATTGAATGTCATACCAATGTTGGAATTAGAGGAAGGAAGTAAAATAAATTGGTTGAGATAAAAGATATTCCACAAACAACTTTTTTGAATCATTTTTTTAAAAACAACATTTTAAACTCTTTTAAGTGTGTCTAAGTACATGTATTTAAATATTAATTTAATTATATATTATGTTAAATATTTCATAAAACTGGTTATGGATGCAATTTTATTGAATTTTGATGTTATTATAGGTATATGGTATAAACCGAAAAACTCGAGAACCAGAACCATGGTTCTTGGTTCTTGGGTTGGGTAAAAAAATTTTGGAACCAATGCCATTTCGAGTTGGTTTGATTTTACCATAAAACCGAACCAACCCGACCCACGCTCACCCCTAGAGTTAGGAGTAAATCATGTAAATTGTGGGTTGCATCCCTAAACTATAGTTGTGAGGTGTAAAAATTAGTACAACGATTTCATAGTTTTTATCCCATTTAAGAGCTATTGTCTCCATAAAAAAGAACTACCACAAACTAATAATTTTTCATTTCTCATTCTTTAATAGTTTTTTAATTTTTTAGCTAGTTGAAGCCCATAAAAATTTATTCTCAATAACTTTTTTTTCATTTTATTTCCTTAATTCCCTTTTTTTTTTTCCTTTAATGTGAGTGCAACTGATGGACCAGCAATGCCCAGACCTATTATTTTTTTTCCCTTCTCTCTGTCTCTCATCTCATCTATCTTATCAGTCTATCTCTCTCCCTCTCTCTCATCTAATTTCTAGCACATGTTTTGTTATATATTAGTAAGGTTGTAAGGGCTCTCATTTCTAGCACATCTATTTTATTTCTCTCTCATCTTGTCTCTAACTTTTTTTGCTATTTCTCTCTCTCTTTCTTCATATAAATCTATGTTTTTTAGTAATAAAACATGATTTTTTTTTCATGATTTCCTTAAAAATGTGGGAAATTGTGAATTTTGGCAAAAACATATGTAATTTTAGGTAATCTGGGACACCTAACCTAAACTTAATCCTTCCCCTTTAGTTGCGGCCTTTAGATTGAATTCATGAATCATTCCTCAAACCTTAACCTAAGTCCAACTCTTGTCTATTCTCATCTAACCCCAACACTGTAAGTATTGCTCTCAGCAAGCCATCATTAACTCATCATCTATGCTTCCCAACAACAACAACTCATCAATTTAATTGCTTGAATCAATTTAAATGGTGAAATCAAAGACATTGTTGACTTATGGTGAGGTTCCTCTATGTAATGAGAATGAGGTCAATTCTAGCTACTTCTCACTTTAGAAACTGAATCTATGTGAAACTAGGACAGTAATCATATCGTTATCTTTCTATTTAGGTTTTTTTATCCTCCTTTCTAGTTTGGCTAGTTGAGAAAGGTTTAGAAAATTCATTTAAGAAAAAGCTCGAGAATCCTTCATTAATTAATTATAGAACCATTTTATTGTGCTAATTGCAATATGAGATATTATGTTTGAATTTTTTGTCATGGAACTGAATGTTCCATGTTTTATTTTTATAAAATTGAAAAAAATAGCTTAAATTGCAGGTTACCTAGATGTACAAATTACCCACAAATTGTAGAATGGGTGAGATTTTTCAACCACGCTAAAGGATACCCATGAAGTGACGAGTATAAAAAATCATGGGTTCAAATGGTAGGTAAGAAGTATTCATGTCTGATCCACCCCATTATTATCTCTAATCCATTGCAAAGAAGGGGTTCAAGGAAAGCCGTGCTCCCCCATGTCTCAAGAAATAAAAAAATGTTAAACTACATGTTTTGAAGGTAGAATTGTCTCAGCATGACTTGGGGCATGACCTCCTCTGGCCCCGAGCAAGTTAGTATGACTTTATATTGTACCTGGGAAGCCTATAGAAAGATACTTCGTATGCTTTACTATTATGATGATATTTGGGTTTAATGATGAAATTTTTATACGTGATGTAATATACTCCCCCTCGTCCTAAAAAGAATGAAACGTATTCTTTTTTTGGGTAATCCCAAAAAAGAATGAAACGTTTCTATTTATGGTAACTTTTTTATTATCTTTTTACTATACTACCCAACCTAAACCCTCGCCGTCCTTCCACCTTACTCCACCACCTCCTTTTAATCCTCCTACCATCGCTAGCTCAAACTCCTTCACATCCTCTCTCGCTTCTAAATAATCCTAATCGTCTATGTGTAACGTGTCCATCGATCATCTTCAATCATCTTTGATCACAGCGAGATGCGACTCGAGAGGGATCCGAGCGGAGATTCAATTGGTGATTTGATGGAATCGAGCAGTGATTCTGTGGAAGAGGAAAGCTCATCACAAGAGTAGCGATTCAACGGCAGAGCAGTTGAAAATGGTCAGGGGTATTTCTAGAATCAAGGGAGAAATCGACGATTAGTGTCGAAGAGGATGATTGGGCGAAATCAACAATCGGTGCCGAAGAAAAAGATTATGTGAAATCAATTATCAGTGCCGAAGAGGACGACTGGGCGAAATCGACAATCAGTGCTAGAGATTTGGACATCTTTGAGAGAAAAGGAGATGAAATGAGTAAATTTGTCCAAGAGCTAAAAATTGTTACTAGCCTAAAAAATCGTGTTAGGTCAAACATTTCAATCAGTTAGGGATAGAGAGAGTATATTATTTTTTAAGTTATGCCTAAATTTTAGGCTATGCGTAATAAGTTGGTACCAATCCTTGAAATCCAGAATACTTTAGGGGTATGTTATTGGGTTATCGCATGGCCTCATGGAAGTGTCGGGTTCTTAATAGCAAAAACTTATCATTGTTGCGTAAGTCACAGCTTGAAATTTAAAAAATGCCTATCCATTAGTTAGGCTTCATTCAAGAGGGCATTTTTTTTTTGTAAAAAAGATCCCATCTAAAAAGGCCCGAGTCCTCAATAAATAATTCGGACAAACCTCATATAAAGATGAACATTTTTTTACCATTAACTTTAACACATGTAGAGAAGCATCTATAAGGGGCAATATCCATATACAAGTAAACAATTATTCAATAGTTCAAGAAACCTAAAGTAAAATCCTATTGACAATTAATTGGGATTATTAATACCAAATACTTTCAAATTTTGTCTACTATATAAAAATGCAAAATATAAAAACAAACTCACTAGTGCATTGAACGGACAAAAACTAGACAAAATAATCTAAAGGTAATCACTTATCAATAATATTCCCCAAGTAGGAGCAAACTTAGGTAATAGGTGACGGATGTGATGGATGCATCTGCACTGTCCACCTTTGCGGGTTCCACTTGAGGCTCATGGTAACAGATGGTGCAGATGCACTTGTCACCTGTCACCAAATAGTTTTTCCTCCAAATACACATTAAGATAAGAACCCTCTTTGAGACATTATTTTAAAGTACATTCAGCACATGTAAAAAATCATTATTGCATTTATTTTTATGTACATATCAATATTTATTTTTCTGATTATTACCTAAATATATTTATTGGAAATAATGTTTTTTATAAAATTTTCATTCATAATAGAAAATAAAGGAAAAAAGGTTTTATGGATGTATTGGACACTTATTCTTCAACTGTTGCATTTTTTAAAAATAAAGTAAATATGCATAAAAATAAACATCATTAATCACTAAAAAATAATCTTCATAGTTCAACAAAAAAAAAAGATCTCCACTAAAAAAACAAAGGAAACTTGCAAAAAAATAACCTACAAGATTTGGTCTAATCTACAATTACAATTCTTTATTTTACGAAACCTATACTTACCCCATAAAAACATCAGTTGTATGAATCATCTCACCAGGATGGCCAGTTGAATGCTTCCGTCGGTCTTTAAGTTTCAAGATTGTTAAGATCAAATATTCAAATCCAAAATTTTAGAAGTATTATTATTGTTAGAGAAAACTCACATCTTTGATGTAGAATAACTTAAGAATTTATATTATGACTTTCTAATATTAAAAAAAAAAAAGAATTGACTTGCTAAAAGAAATAATTAATATATTAAAATCAAATATTCAAAAAATTCACTTAAAACTTGAAAATGAAAAGAACCCACCAAACAATTAATCCAAGCAAGAAATGTTTCTAAGAAACCAAAAGAAAAAAAAATGCGCCTATGATGACTCGTTTGCATTGTTCCCGATCACTAATTCAATCCAAGATACTAAATACCGTTACAACTAGTTGTACTGTTCCACATAAATCATTTGTATATCACATGATATGTCACGCCACATATCATTGCCGTTTTCACAAATATATATATATATATATATATATATATATATATATATATATATATATATATTTGTGTGTTTTATATGCATTCTAATTATTCTCATCATAATTTTCTAATATAAATAAGATATATATATGAACTACAATATTTTTTATAAGAAAAAATATAAAAATAAAGTTTATAGAACAAAATAAATATTATTCTGGATGCACATCTTGGACATTCCCTTTAACCAGTTGAGTGTGGCCATGGGTCAACTACTTGGGGGGCATATCGGTATGGTTTCGGGGGTCCACCACTCCGGGTTTTCTCTATGGGTTCACATTTCGATTTATATTCAAAAGCCTCTTTGTAGAGGAATTTGGGTGGAAGATAGTGATAGGAAATCTTGATTCTATCTAAAGAATGAATGGCTGCCTGATTTTTGTTATTTGTGTGGTAAAATGGACCATGTAGAACAGGAATGCATGAATGTCTAGTTGGTGTGGATGGGAAAGAGAGAAACAGTATGGGGGTTGGTTGCACTTTCGTGTCTTTCCAAATGATTGGGATGCTACTTTTGACCAAAGACGTCAGGCTGTTTCTACTAATTTTACAGCTAGGACCCCAAACTTGGGGAATGGTCTGTCTACCTCATGAATCGTGATTGATGCAAAGGAGCAAGATGTTATTGCCCTAGTTAGAAAGACACTATCATTCCCTTTACTTTTCTAGATAATACTCTGATCGAAATGGTGTACCCGATTCTCAGTCAGCTAGTGTTCCTGTCATTTATGAGGCATAGGGAATTTTTTGAGCTACTAATGTCCCTATTAGTTTGGAACTACCAAATGGGGTGTTCAGGGTCGAGGTAAGCACAAGCAGTCCACCACGCCAGCATTGAGTTCGTTCATCCACCAGGACTTGGCAAGTTCGTGTGATGGCTTAAGAAAATGGTAGGAGGCTACTTCTAATGGAAGAGGGTACGTGTAAGAGGGGGACTAGAAGGGGTGGAGCCTCATTGCTAGAGTTGGTTCAGATTGATGGAAATGATGAGATGAAGGAGACTTTTCTAGCAGGGTTGAGCTAGTCACAATAAGTTTCTTCATCTTAAACTGCCAAGGGCTAGATTTGGCTCTAATAGTTCATGCCCTTCATCAAGCAGTTTAGAAAAAGGTCCTAACTATGGTTTTATTGCTGGAAACCTGGAAGACCATAGCTGAGATGGAGTCAATTTGAAAGATGTCAGGTTCTAGTTGTGTTTGGCCATTTACTATGTTGGAGGCTGCAAATGTGGCTTGCCCTTGTTGTGGTAGCAGGATTAGGAAATAACCTTGCTTTCATTGTTTGAGCTCCATATTGATGTTATTGTTTAGGCCATAGGGTTTAAGTGGTGATTGACGGGGTTCTATGAGCACCTGGAGGTTAATTTTCATTCAGAGTCTTGGGCACTTTTGCATAGTTTACGACAAGGTCCTTTCTACCACAAGCCATCATTGGTGATTTTAATGAAATACTCTAGGCCCATAAGAAGGTAGGTAACCAACCTCTTAGGGTAGCTTAGATAGTGGCTTTTCATGATATTATTTTTTATGTTGGGCTCAATGATATTGGTTTCAGTAGGTATCCATTTATTTGGGAGCATGTTGTTACAAGATGGGTTTTTGTGCAGGAACTTTTGGATCGGTGTTTAGCTTCTGCCTCTTGAAAAGGGTTAGGCCCTTGTTCCCATGACCGTAATTTTGTATTATGTTGTTTTAATCATAATGGGTTTAGAGTGAAAAAGTGGTGGTTTAGAGCTATGTGGACAACAAAAGGCAAATGTAAAGAGATTTTAAAGAGCACTTAGTCCAATGATTGATGGCTTTCTTTGCATGAGAAGCTCAATGCTTGCAAAATTGGTTTGTCTAGCTGGAAAGTGGAAGAAATCAGTGATATGCATAAACAAATTTGAAAGTTGGAAAGGACCGAAAATAGCTTGATGCCAAACTAAATGACTTGCTAAGGAAAGAGAATTAATATTGGAGTCAATGTGCCCGATTAATTTGGCTCAATGAGGGAAACAAAAAGATTCAATTCTTCCACCAGGTAGTATCAGGCAAAAAAAAAAAATGAACCACATTCATCATTTGGTTACTAAAGCTAATAATGAAGTCAACTCCTTGGAAAATATTCAAAGGGAAGTGGTACTTTTTGTTTTCTAGTCTTTTTAAAACTTTTAATCTGTTAAGGATCGATTAACTTATTTTTTCAATTAAACCTATTGTTTCAATAACTATGAATAAAAATTTGCTTTCTATATCTGATCCAGATGAAATTCATGTTGCAATTTTCCAAATGTACCCAACCAAATTCCTTGGTATGGATGGTCTCCAACCTTTATTGTTCCAAAAATTCTAGCATATTATTGGTAAGGATGTCACAGACTATGTTTTGCAATTTTTGAATGAAGGTTCAGTGCCTGCTGATTTGAATTTCACATATCTTGTCTTGATTCCAAAGAGTAAGAACCTTTGGGATTTGTTTGAACTCCATCCAATTAGTCTCCGCAACATCATGTACAAAATTGTCATAAAGGTACTCGTCAATCAGCTTAAGCCTATTTTGAATTCAATTATATATGAACATGTTTTTGTGCCGAGGCAGCTATTGATTGATAATGTTTAATTGATCTTGAGACTTGCCACCACATAAATTCAATGTACGGACACTCAAAATGGGCCTTGGCTATCAAGCTTGACATGTCTAAGGCCTATGGTGTTTTCAACAGGGTATTTTGGCTAAGCTGGGTTTTTAACCAAGGTGGATTGAGTTAGTAATAGGTTGTGTGGAGTTAACATCTTTTTCAGTCTTGATTAATGGTGTACCTTTTAAGTGTTTCTTTTATTCTTAGGGGCTTTGCCAAGGCGATCCTCTTTCACTATTCTTGCTTCTCATTTATGCTGAAGGACTTTATTCTCTTCTACATAGTGTTGAGGCACATGATCAGGGGTGGCAATAAGCAAGTATAGCCTGCAGATATCTGACCTATTATTTGCTGATAATAACATTATTTTTCTTTGGGCTAAAGAAGAAAGGGTGAGGCACCTACCAGCTATCCTTCAACTTTACGAGTGTGCTTTAAGATAAAAACTAAACATGAGCAAGTCCTCTATCTTTTTTAATCTGAATATCCCGCCACATGAATGATGGGGCTTATGCCATATTTTTTATATTTCCAATTGTTTAAAGGATGATCATTATTTGGGATTTTCGTGGCTTTTGGGCAAAAAGAAGACCTAACAATTTGAGTATCTTGTTAAGAAGGTTTCTAGTAAGTTAGCACAGTAAATGGCTTCACTGTTTTCATAGGCAGGCCGAGGAACATTAATTAAGGCTATTATTTAGTTGATGCCTACTCTACTACCTATTGAGATCTATGACAAGCTGAGATATCTTTTTATCAAATTTTTTTGGTTTACAGATACAAAGGTTCAAAAGATCCTGTGGTGTTCATGGGATAGACTTTGCATGTGAAAGTACACGGGGGGTTATGGCTTCCAGGATACCCCGGATTTTTAATAGCGTGATGTTGGCACTTTATCTGTAATCCAACAAGCATGGTGTATTAAGTGTTCAGAGGAAAATATTTTCCGTTTACCTTGTTCTTGCACGCTACTCGACTTTCTAGCTTTTCAAATGTTTGGAAAAGCATTTTTGCTGGTTGAGATGTCATCACGCTAAAGGCTTATGAAGAATGGCAAAGGTGTGGTGGTGTCTATGTGGAATGATAATTAAATTTTGGGGCCTCACATAAAACCTACAACTTCCCAATACCACACCAAGCCCATTTTTTAGTTGCCAACCTAATTGACCAGAGCACTTTTTCATGGAAGACAAGAGATATAGATGCGCTTTTCCACCCTTCGGATACAACAATGATCTAGGACATTCCCTTTAGTCCCAGGTTTTCAGATGATCTCTTTACCCGGGGAATGATAGACAACGGGTAATTATTGGTTAAATCAACATACTATCTCTTTTTTTTTTTCCTTCTGTATGGGCAAGATCCCCTAGCTAAATCTGTTTTTTGGAGGCGGCCATGGGGTTTGAGCCTTCCACCTAGGTTACAGGTCTTCTTTTTTAGAGCTTGCATTAATCTTTTACCTACGAGGGATAATTTGCATACTTGCAGGATCCAAGTAACCCTCTTCTGCCTTATGTGTGACCAAGGTCTAGAATCAACTCATCACATTTTCTTGGATTTTCATTTTACTTGACTGGTGTGAAATTTGTATGGCTTGAATGTTCTTCCCCTACCCCAAGATTGGCAAAGGGTCTTTGATCCTTCTTTTATAGTGAGCCATTCAAATCTTTGAAATTTGCTGTCACTTGTTGGTTCCTCTAGTTCAATCAAATTAAGAATGTGCATGAGTTGTTTTGCCAAACACCCTCCCATCTTGCTTTTAGCGTTCATGCATGGTTGAACAACTGGCAATGGAGGGTGCCACAAAATGGGATCATTAAAATTAATGTAGATGTAGCTTGGAGAAGAAAAAGTGGTCACATTGCTGTGGGTTTACATGGCCACGTCCCCTTAGCTATCTCCTATTGTTTTTCATACTCCCACTCTGATCCATTGTAAGGTATTATTGTCGGGTTTGAAGAAGGCTTATTGTCAAGCATTTCATAAGCTTTTCTTGAAATCTGATTCTCAAGTGTTGAAAAAAATTTAAGCTTTCATGTTCCTTATTTGGTTTACTTTTGAGCCATTATTGATGAGGCTTGTTGCCTTAAGGTCAATTTTTCTTCTTGCATTTTTCCTTATGTTAGTTATCAAGTTAATGGTGTCACTCACTCTACTGCCCAAAAGGAATTGGAGTGCTTAAGTTGGTCTTATTCAGGAGTTCCTTTTCTCCATTGGCTTTACAATGCTTTTTTAAGAGATAAATAAATTGGCTTATAAGTCTTACCTTAAAAAAAAAATCAATGCACAAGAAAAAGGGTTAAATGCATCCATGGTCCTACCATTTAAAATTGCTCCACTTTTAACCCTAACATTTAGTTTGTTTTGCTCTCATCCCTAACACCATTAAAATGTTTTATTTTTTCCCTTTTTTTGACAAAAAAAGTTATCTTAGGCAGAAAAATGCCGCATCAACCCAAAATTGCAGGAAAAATCCCAATTTTGACCATTGGAAAAATCTTCATATTTTTCAATTTGATCATCATCTCCACCTCTCCCATTTTTACTCTAGCTCCATGGGCCACCACCACATGAACTAGCATGGTAGCCCGAGGATCAGCGGCTCTTGAAGTACCGCTTTCATGGCCCATTGCCACTTGGTCCAACATGAACGATGAACTCATCCCTCGATGCCATTCTTATCCCGCCTTTCCTATCTCATCCAACCATCAGGTACCGCATCCTGACAAAGCCTCTTCTTTTTCCAATGAGCTCAACGAGGATGATATATTCTTTTGCAATGACTTGCATTACAATGAAGCCAACACAGTTGTTGCCGCCAGCCGTGACCACCGAAATGCTCGTCTGTTGTCTTCTTTTGACTTTTGCCAATAGAAATCCCTCCCAACATGTGAAAATTATGGAATCCTGGTCACACTCCTTGACCTAACCCAACCCACTACGACTTCTATCAGAAACTCTCCATCTTCACTCTCATTCCTTCCACTTCCTTAGCCTCTCTTACATATTAGATATAAATATAACTAATCCCTTATAACTATCATTCTAAATTTATGTTTATTGTACGCAAAACTCATCCCTGGGGGCATATTCTATATAACCAATCCCTTATGTAGCCTCACAGTATTATGGGTAGAGGAGGATGATTTGGCATCAACTGGTGTGTAGTGAAGCCATTTTGGTAATCGTTCGCCTGGGCTGGAGTAGAGGATAGACATAGACCTAGTCTAGTATTGTTTCTTAGTAGAGAAAGAAGGTTGATGTTATGGGTTTATTCATAGTACCATATGAATAGATAGGCTAGAACTGGATGTCTTGGGTCTATATTCTACAAATCAAGGACTCATCAATTGTTAAATCAAGTTACTCACTCCAAAAGACAAATACTGAGGGCTAGTTCATTTTTTATAAACTTAGCTATGCTAACATGTTTTACCCCACCTGATGGGGTCCATTACACTATTACCTGTCAATCGATTAAACAAAAGTCATTAAAATTACTCTTCTTTACAATCAAACCTTAGTCAGAATCATCTCTCCCCCAAATTGCACATCGACACTTTCCACATCAGATGCTGCCCACTGCCATTAAATCCTTCTCATTGTTTAGCTTGCCTCCACTGCGAGCTCACCCGAGCCCTTCACGGCCGGTTTAGCCCCACCTTTCACTGCTTAGGTCGCTGAATCTTCCCGTGTCCTATTTAGCCTCACCTTCCATTCACCTGACTGTGCGCTTTGTCGATGCCACCAACCCTCCTCCATTAGCAGCTATCCGAGCTCATCCTGAGTAGAGACTTAGAGCTCACTGGAAACCACTTTAAGAACTCCAGCATCTTCAGCTTCAAAGCCGGCAGAAAACAAATGCAAATCGCCGCAAGCTTGTGTCACCGCCCACAATGCATGAGACTGGTGGTTCTAGATGGGAATTTAGGTCCTAATGACGGAGTTGTCTCCAATTTGACTCCATGGACGAAACGGTCGGGAGAATGCTACCCATGCCCCTGCCAAGTGAACCGGCCCTACTCCCCACGTCTCTTAGATCATGTTTAGGTACTGAGAAGCTTTTCGACTAGATTTGATCGTAAATAAGGCCAACTTTTCGGTCATTTATTTAATTGGTTGAAAGTTTTTGGCATGCTAGATCCCACCATGCAGGAATAACATGTTAACATATGTGTATTCACCATAAACAAACAGGCTGTGAGTACTTTTTTCATTTTCACCAACTTAAAATGCTGTGCCCAATGTTTGTTTTCAATGTAAATTGTCGCGTTTTTCCTACATACGCACATTTTTTAAATGTCTCACAAGTATCATTAACTGTGGAACAAAACGATTTCTAGGGACGAGTAATACTAAATAATCCAAGCCATACAACTTCAGAAAATAGCATAAATAGACCATAACATCCTAAGATCAACTTGTCTTTTTCTCTCCACAGCGGTCTTTACACAGATCAAGAATTTAGCTCCCTCCCTCCAGCAATCTAGGCCGTTCGGTAGATGCATGGCATCCAGCAATCTCCAGTTTGAGGCCCCTTCGGCCTTGAAACGAAATCTCACTCATTTCAAGCTTCCAACCCCCAATGAGTTGGGATTAAAGCATACTACGAAGACAATGATGGTGAGCTACAAGTGCAAATGACACCGAAATTTACAATCTCTTCATTTCCTGTAACGAGTCACAACTGACCCCAAGAAATTGTGGTAGTGACAGAACGGAAGGACAGGGAACCAGTGTACTACCTCCCTGAACTGTCAGGATACCAACTCCATGTGAAGCGATAAGCAGCACATTGGGATGAAAGTTGGTGGTCTTGAAACAGGGAGGAAGGTACGTCCCAGGTAGATCATATTTCACACGTCTCACGTAGATCATATTTCACACGTCCCAGGTAGAGTCCACATGCAGGTGCCATTGGACTTGCCGCAGTCACAGTTTTTGCATCTAGAATTCTTTGAACTACAACAAATTCATTCAAGTCAAATGCTAAATACCAAAGGTTGGTTAAAACACACACTACAAGAAAATTTGAAAATCAGCTTAGATATGGTATCATGCATGTATAAGCAGCAAACACACATGCACACATGCTAGAAATGACATACCATCAGAACCTGTCAACTGTCTGCTACCAACACATTTGAGAACACCCACAAGCAGTCTGACCTGCAAATTTGTAGACATATAAAGAAAGTTAACAAGATATCAATAAACAGAAAACTGTTCCCATGAGACTGTTATGTTTTTAAGAAGTGAGATCAGAGATGAGATAAAATTGAAGTATGACCCCAAACTAGAATTTGACTAGATTCTCAAATAACATCAAGAAATGGATAGTCATCACGAAGATACAATAAGAGAGCCTTTGTCCTTATTTGCAAAGAGGATGCAACAAAAGAAGCAAACAAGATTATGAACTGCTAAGTTGAAATGGCAGTATTAAAACAAATAAATTTCATGGAGGCATTAAGAGAATGCTTGAAGGCTATTTACATACTTACATAATCCAAAGATTCAGCTAACTCAATTCCATGAATCATAGAACTTCTGGTCTTCGCAGTGATTTTAGAAGTATCAGTACCCTTAAACTCCCCTCCTAATGTTGCTTTTTAGACAGCAACTAATAATATTATAATGATCACAAGACAAACCTGGTGATAAAGAAATGACCGTGCACGTGCTGTTACAACATAGCAGTGATGCCCTTGCCTCATGCCAAATTTTTTATTAATTTGACCATTGGAGCCAGCTGTTTTAGCACTCTGAGAGGGGGAACTCACGGGTAGGTCATCTTCAGACTTTCTCCAGCATTCATGAACATTTTCTGAATTTAGATTATTAAGTTGCCTCTCCATGGTTGAGGGAAGAAACAGAGGTGATGGTACCTCAGAAACAGTAAGCTCATCTAAACTTCTGACTGGTGACGAGGCCTACAGTTACGGCGCCTCTGTCAATGAGATCCTTACTGACAATAGAATCCATATTATACAGAAATAGGGAATCATGTGACACATGTGTAGGCACATAAATACAAAAAGTGAGCATATGTAAATTCCTGACAAACAAAGCAATGACCTGGCAACCAGCTGCTCTGAAGGAACTGAAATCATGACAACCAACAAGAACCTTGCATGCTTCCTGCACAAAAAAAAAATAAACATGTTCCTTTTGTATGGTGAATCAATGCCAGGAGAAAATAGGGCAGACACGATCTCCAGCCCACCTGCATTGCATGGAGATCAAGCTCTTCAGGTACATGCCATGCTCTGTCTTTCTCAAAGATGGACAATGGGTCAGGGCCAGATAGCAAGCGATAGAAGTACCTAAAAGAATTAGTAAACAAATTCATGTACATTTTCAGTTACTAAGATAAGGGGAAACCGTAGAAAGCTGCTTCCATTTCATATTAACTGGAAAGAAAATGGAAGCATACCACCCCCCCCCCCCCCCCCCCCCCAAGAGAGGAAAAAAAAAAAGAAACTGGGACGGTGCATTAAAATTTGGTTTGGTTCCAATTTAGGGGAATATGACGCAAAACTAGAGCAATTCGGCTTGAAATCTCTAAATAAGAGACTTAAGAATACCTACGTGCGTTCCAGAGCTTTATATCTCGAGTGAAAATTACTCGGCACAGCTCGGACATCAATCACCATGACATCACCTTCATGCTTCAAACATTCAGAACTCATTAAGACATAAGTCAGCACAAACTCAACCTGAGACAACGTAACCGTTCTCAGTAGAGATCTAGATTAACTATCTGACTTATCCTCCAATTTCTAGCAACACAATCTTTTAAGTAACATAAATACAATCTTTAAGTAAGATAAATAATTGTGTCTTTACGTAATGATTGTGTCTTTATGTTTCTTTGAAAGAATACTAGAACCTCAACCAAAGCTGTTGGATGTACATGTTTCAAGAGCAAGATTTACAGTTTATCAATTTTTTAAGGTGAAAAGGCAAGCTGCAACCTTCATATTAAATCTTGGAACTGGCAAACACATGGAGAAACAGAGGCTGCAATTGCAAGAGAATTCTCACTTGTAAAACTTTGCAGAAGAGAAACGTACAAATGAAATTCCCATACAAGACATATACCCAAATAACAAAATATCTTAAGCATGTTGGAAAAGACAAATGTTTTTCCTCCTAACCAGGAGGAGAAAACATACATGGCATTGAATGCACTGGATTAAATTTATTAGTTCTCATTAAAACTTTAAATAATACTCCCTCCATCCCAGGTTTTCTGCTCCATTTGCAATTTTGGGCCGTCCCAAGTTCTCTGCAGCATTTCCATTTTTAGTAAGTTTTACCAATTAATTTTACACATTTACCCCTCCCATGCCACTCTAATTTGACAAATACACTATTCATGGCTTCTCTGATCTCCAGTGACTGTCGCCGTTGCGACGCCGTTCTCTTTGTATTCCGTCATTGTCGTTGGAATCGTGAACCCATTTCCTCGACGAGACAATGGCGGTGGCAGATCGGACAAGACAATGGCAATGGTAGATCGGACGCGAAAGATCGAATGCGAGTGAGAGGAGGCGATCCAATGCCGACAAAAATGGACGACAAGCGAGAGATTCGAATGTGACGGACAATTAGGGCTGTGGATGACGGGGCGAGGAGGTCAGGGCGGCGGTTGGTGGGGTGAAGAGGTCAGGGCTGTAGGCGGCTGGCGATTGGGCAAGAAGATCGAGGCGAGGAGATTAGGCGAGGAGGTCATTGCAGCAGGCAGCTGGCGACAGGGCTAGAAGATCTGATGCGAATGATGGCGAACAATTAGAGGCGAAGACGAGCTGAGGAGGTCGGGATGACGAGAGATCAGAGATTGGACGACAAGAGATCAGAGAAGTTGGAGAAGAATAGTAGTCGGTAGTAGCAGTAGCAGATGAGGTAGGAGAAAGGTGGGACCAAGCGTAAAATGGGCAAAAGATACATACTTTTATCATTTTTGTATCTCCGTGCCAAACACAAACGAAGCAGAGTGCCTGGGACGGAGAGAGTATTAATTTAATTTTTCCATTCAAGTGGCACACAAACTGCCACATATGCAGCGAGGAGTTTCTTACCATGGCATGGTAAGAAGGAAAACATTTGTCTTTTGAACATGTCATCCTAGGTGATCTTTCCTCTTTCACAATGTTTCCACAAAATCAACTTTGTAATAAAAAAACACTATAGTAACTATCTTGACTCATTATCATCTCATGATACTTTTCCGTGCAAGTGGAGGAAACCTATGATAATGACAGTTTTGGAGTGTCACCTTATCACTCCTCCACAAGAGGGTTACATTACGAACGGCATCAACATAAAACATTGTGACTTTGCTTTTTGCATGAATTTACAGTGACAAAGTGACTTTTAGGGAGCGTTTGATTCAAGAATTCTTAAAATCCTTGTAATGTAAGATTGTAGGAGAGTAACATTTTGGAAATTAATAATCCACAGCTTTTAAAGCATAAAATGGTTGAGTATCAATGGTGGGGAAAAGAATCCAAACAACAGTGTGTTTGGTTAGATAAAGAAAACAATTTTACCCTCATTCTCCAAAATTGATGTTACATTCATCGTTTTTTAGAAAATAATTTTCTTACATTTAGAGTTACAAAGTTAGAAAAGTTACTTTCCAGAAACTGTGAATGGATGGCCTCTATTTAAAGTGAGAACAAACAATATTATCCTCACAATTTAACCAAACGCAATATTGTTTGGATTCTTTCCAGTCGTTGATACTCAAATCATTTTTATGCTTTAAAAATTGGGAATTGTTACTTTCCAAAATGTTGCTCTCCTGTCTCACTTTTTGAGGATTTTGAGAACCCTTGAACCAAAAACCCCCTTAAAGTTAATTAACATTAACTTCAAGCCACCAATCCGAATTGCAATTAAGGTGCAGTATGATGATAATGATGATTGGAAACATGTCACGCAAATGGATAGGCAGAAGTCAATTCGTGTCACTAGTCACTACTGGTATTTGTATCTTGTTTTTTATGTTTTAGAAAAAATAAAAAGCATTGACTAAATATTCCTTGGCAGCTTGGTTGTTAATATAGGAGAAACTTAGCACCAATGAATATTGTAATCCACTAATTTTGAAGACAATTACTGGAAGCCACACCTTTAAAAAATGGTTGACAGCTTTCCTCACCACAGCAGGCTCATGAGGTGATAACTGCATTTTTAAAGAACAGGAAAAAAATTAATTACCTATCAGTTGCACTGCACCTTTGTCTACGTCATATGAGCAACAATATCAGATGTAAGCGAAAGCATGAGAGACTGGAAAACCAATGTCAAACATAGATAACGACTCAACTCTCAACCTTCTCCTCAAGCATGAAAAAGAAAGAAATATGGCATGGAACTTTATTTTTGTTTGAAGACGAATAATGAAATTTCATTGAAGAGACCATACTTTTAGCAGCAACATAAACCTTAGCTATGTTTAAAAGCATTAGAACTGTATATCAGCCACTAGACCATTGTTAGCCATTGGGGTAGTTATATCTGCCAAAGTTGCTTCCCCTTCTACATCACTGAGTCACAACTCTCAACATCTAGCTAGACAATCGTACAATGTAAGGGACAGTGGGTCATTTCTCACAAGCAAGTTGATATGATGTTGTATCAAGAGAAACAACAATTTCCTATTGCAAATATACTTTCAATGAAGGAGTACAAGTATACCACTTCACCAGGCTTCCTTTTGCTTATACGTTCAACGTCCACATGGAAGACATTTGAAAGAGCATGAACACCTGCATCCTGTGCATAGCTAGAAAATAAGAGAGCATAGACAAAGCCTATATAGATACACATGTGCGTTAATAATGAAGACATGAAGCAACGGAGATAAAAAGCATAACAGGCATTAGGAATGAGGATATCAATTCTATGCATACATGAGAGTGTTCAACGGCATAATTTTCTATATAGACAAAAGAAAAATCAGACAGAAAGCTATTCCACACATCAAGACAAAAAACATAATACTTGTTATAAACTTAAGTTGACAACTCAAAATATTGTACTAAGACAGATTGGATAATTTGGGAGAGAATATACTCAAATGTCATAATCATTCTAGTAGTTGGAATAAGCAATCCTCTTTAAAAGAATATTTCATCACCAGGAAAATCCCCCCTGCTTTTATTCCAATAAGCAAATATGTGAGTGTGTGCTCGGAGATGACACAAAAGGCCAAAGTAGAACACCATAGAGCAACTTACGGTGCGACTTGAGCAAAAAATGGAAACAGGATGGCCAATGAACTTGCGGAAAGCCTCCTATAAGAACATGATGAAGCCAAAGTTAATCCACCGGCAAACAGATTAAAAAAAAAAGTGCAGTTCACCATATTCGGCCCAGAAATAAAGGCCCTTTTGCATTCACAAGCAAGAAGTCACATCCTTTTGCTGATCAAACATAACAGAGTTCAAATATGAACCCAATGCAGAGAAAAGAAGGAATTCTCCGGAAAACAATATAGAGAGGGCAGACTTGACTTTCTGAGGAGATACACCAGAAAGGACATTCATTAACCTCTAGTACACCGACGACGGTGCGACAATCTCGCTGTTGCTGGGAGCCAGAAAAGCGGGTGCCCATGTACTCAATAGCTACTAAATAACGCTGGACGCCAGGCCTCTGTCTCATGCTTGATTCTGCTGCATCTGCTCTTTCGTCTTCTTCCTGCTCGCTGCAATCTAGGGTTTTTGCTATCTTTGAAGGCCTTTCAACTGTTTCCATAACAGAGTGCCTCACCTCCTCCGACATCTCATTTCTGTTTTTCGCCACCTTCCAACAACGCCCGCAAACTGGCACGCCAACGCCTCCGGCCGGGAGCTTAGAGCTTGTTTGGATAGAGGGAAACTAGGTTTTTTAACCCGTGCAGTGCAACGGGAAAAATATATATATATAATTTTAAAATATATAGGAATGACCTAAGAGTTAAAATAAGATTTAGTGAGGGCTTAGTCTATGCTTAAAATCAGATAAATTATAATAATAAAGTTTTGTTTTAGAAGAAAGAAATAATATGAGAAAATTTAGAGACTACAATGACAAATAGATAACATTTGGTGCTTTAAATGAGAAAAATCAATAAATCAGGGACTGAGATGGATTTAGATAAAAAAATGTGAAAAAGCTCAATCGTGGAAAGTAACAAAAAAAAATACATAATTTTAAAAATTATAGGAATGACCTAAAAGTTAAAATAAAGTTTAGTGACAGCTTAGTCTATGCTTAAAACTAGATAATTCATAATGACAAAGTTTTGTTTTAGGAGATAGAAATAATATGGGAAAATTTAGAGACCAAAATGACAAATAGATAACATTTGGTGCTTTAAATGAGAAAAATTAATAAATCAGGGGCTAAGACGAATTTAGATCAAAGAAAATGTGAAAAAGCTCAATCGTGGAAAGTAACAATATAGGACTATGTGGAAGTGATCACCTAGTCAAAAAGTGATCAATGCTAAAAAAATAAAATGATTGTCTCGTAGGAAAGGAATCACGTGGAGAAAAATGAATCAAGGAAAACACAAAAATACAAAATAAAACGACATTGTTTTATTCATTATTTATTAAATATTGAATAACCCTTACGCATTTAATATATACAAGGGGAAAAGAGGGAAAAATACTATTAAATTAGGCAAAATTTTCAGTCAAGTAAAAGGTATCAATGTTGATAAAAAAACGTAATCAAAATTTATTACTATCTATCTATTATAAGAGTAGGAATAAGAATAAACTATCTTAAATCTATGAGGTAAAGGAGTTTACTGCTTAAAACTTAGAGAATCTAAACTGTAATAAAACATTGTTTCTTGTGGCATTATTCAATGAATAGTGATTTTACCTTATACATTTAGGGCCAATTCGTTTGAACTAAAGTCAACTAACTTTTTTTAACTTTTACATCTTTTTTACCTGAAACTAATTTTATTTTAAAAGCCAATGTTATGTAGATACAATAATCAATTTGAAAGTAAATTTTTAGGATGTTGTTAAATTTTTATGAATTTTTCTTTTTTAAGACTTGAAACTAGAAAAATTCATAAAAATTTAGTAAAATTATAAAAATTGTATTTTCAATTGATTATTGTAACTACATAATATTGGCTTTTAATTAAAATTAGTTTCAAGTAAAAATGATGTAAAAATAAAAATAAGTCATTTTGTAGTCAATTGACTAAAGTTAAAACGAATTGGGTGTAAATATATATATATAATGAGGGAAAAGTGAACTGAAGGAGGGAAGGAGGGACTATTCCTGTACTTCATATCCTCTTCACATATAATTTTTTAACCCTCTAAAATTTGAACAGATATAAGACCAGCATTTAATTTTGATCAAATAGGATACCGACTGAAATTAATTGACTAGTTCATATACCCAAAGTTGTGATGGGATTACAAGTTGAATTAAGTTCCAGAAAAGCATGTATGTTTAATTGTGATAGAAATATTATTCTAAAAGTAAAGGTAATTTTATTATTTATAAAGGCAAATATAATGCAGCAATCAATTATGCTATAATAATCTGGGTTTTGCATCATATGCAACATTTTCTAATGCATCTTCACTTAAATTTATCGACCATAGATGTAGCCAAATTTGATGGAAGCCAAATTTTGAATCTTATATTTCTAGTAGTAAATGTTTCTTCCGTCTCATATTCTTTATAATATTCACCACTTAACTATTAATCTATAATTTTTTATTTTTAACATTTCAGTATATAAATGAAAAAAATTTATATAAAAAAATGATAAATATAGACATACAATTTCTCTCTCTCCCTTTCTCTCTCTCTCTCTTTCTCTCTCTCTCTCTCTCTCTCTCTCTCTCTCTCTCTCTATATATATATATATATATATATATATATATATATCAAGTCAAACTATTCAAAAATTCAAATGTTATATTATTTTTTAACTTAAGCTAACTTAATCCAAAATTTTTATTTTTATATCTTTTTAGCTCAGAACCAATTTTATTTGAAAACTAATATTATTTAGATATAATAATCCATTGATTGCCAAATTTTTATGATTTTTTTTATTTTCTAGCCATTAAAGAGGAAAATTTCATAGAAATTGAACAACATTGTAAAAATTTCATCTCCACCTATATAATATTGGTTTTCAAATAAAATTGATTCTAAGTTAAAAAGATATAAAATTTAAAAAAAATTATTTTGGATTAATTTAGTTTAAGTTAAAATGAATTGATCGTTTTAAAACCAAAAAATCAATGATGTATTCACCATGAATTGTGTACAAAATAAAATATGGAGGATGATGGAAATTATTTTAATAATAAATCAATCTTCAGGCTAATCATACTTGCATCAGTTATGGGGAAAAAATGGAAGATTTTGATGCCATAATCAAATAATGTGGTGAGTCCAAACCTGCAGGAGTTACTCAAAGGTGTGTCCAATAGTCATACAGCATGAATAATGGAACTTCAAAATATCATTTAATGTCACTCAAATACTTAACCTACAATTCATTTTAACTTAAATTAACTGACTTATTTTTACTTTTACATATCTTTTGTTTGAAATTAATTTCATTTGAAAGCAAATATTGTGTACATTCAATAATCCATTTAAAAGTAAATTTTTATAATGTTGTTAAATTTTAATGAATTTTTAATTTTTAATGCTTGAACTAACAAAATTTATAAAAATTTAGTAAGATTACAAAAAGTGTATTTGCAATGGATTATTGTCGCTACATAATAACTTTTAATTAAAATTAGTTCCAATAAAAAAGATGTAAAAAGAAAAATAAAACTTTTTAAATTTAATTGATTTAAGTTGAAATGAGCTGGATAATCTTTTGTGCAAATGCTTAACAGAGAATGAACAAAAATAAGCAACCCTTTGATTTTTTTCTATCCATTCACCAGGGTACTATACTACTATGATGAAGAACATCAACAGTTTAGGAAAGAAGTGAAACATGGTGGGATAATAATAAAAAAAAACAAAAATCAATAATTATTTTTGTGGCCAAATGATAGCTTCCCCTTCAGTGGATGAATAATCACAAATAGATACATTGATGTCACATTCTTCTAGCCATGAGCTCAAACTAATGAGACAAACATTCTTCGAGCCTCATGTAGTAATAGTGGAACTAAAAATTTATCCTTTCAAATCCAAATTAAGTATGAAAAAACATGAATCATTGATGAACTCAACTCCAACACATATAACTCAAATCAATCTATGCAGACAAAGCAAAGACACAACCTTCTTCATATTATTGATAAGCAAAATTTTCTAGTCCCAGGCCAATAACTGCAGTTTTTTCTTTCTCACGAGTGGATTTTCCCCCCTTGTTTATATGAAATTTTAGAGGAATTCCAACAGCTAGCTTATGAGCTTGTTCAAGTAAAAATATATAATAAAGAGCACTTATCTTCATCAAGACTAGGAGAATGGTACATGTATTTCTTTAACGAATTCCATAATCAAATTGCTCGCATTTGAGTTCCATTCTAACGATCCAATTAACTTACATGAACTTTTTTAATAATGCCAAACTTGTAGTGATCCTATCCCGAATGTGGCCCTCCTAGGAATAATATGGAATTAGAGTTTCACGTTAACTGTAGTTTGCTAATTAATTACTTGTCTCATTTTAAAACCTTTTATGCATTTAGTTATTAACCTACAATACACTATGCATGCACTTGTTTCAACTTGAATTTTTGTATTTAGAAAATAAATCAAAATGTTGTCAAGGCTCTTATAAAATATAAATAAGTCACACAAGTCAAAGCATAAAACATAAGTGTATTAACTACAAGTAATAATTATGCACGTGCATCATTACAAAAGTAAAAACTATGTACATGTCCAAAAGCAACTAAAATACTATTTGACCTAAAGACATTGGAGGCTACCTAGCATACATATGTATACCAAAATAACTATTAAGATCCATAGGCCGTTACATCCTTCTTTGTGCCACTAACCTCTGCAAGGTTGCAAGACAATTATAATTAGCATAGATAACTTAACCGGTAAAACTAGAATCAATAAATGATTCACTAGGTTGTTACCTACATAAACAACACTAACTCAACAATCATCTATGGTCACTGGCTCTTTACAGATAAAATCTATACAACAACATTAAAAGGAGTGAGAATCCGAAGATTCCCAGTAGGGGATTTGGGTGCCTATAAAAAAAAACTTGAGGACACATATATATACATAATATATGAAATCTACTACGGGCCCAGTATAGTTTGAGGGTTAATATATGCGCACATATCCAAGTCCATTGGGACCCTACCTCTTCCTAATCCTCACACAAATGTCATATTTTGCCTAACGAGTTATAGCCTTTAACTCGCTCCTAGCAAGCTTTGGCTTGCTGATGTCATAATGAGCTAAGCTCACTAAATGTCCTTCCCTTTGTTGTTGCACAGGTGGATGCTTAGTGTCTGAGTTCCAAGGAACTCACCAGGTGTACTATGCTCCAACATAGTGCCTCAAGCCATTTGTTCACCTAGGCAAATATGGTACTTAGCTTCCACCCAACTAGTCACACTAAGCTCCTGCTTGGTGTCTCACGCTAATAAGCTCGTCTAGATCACCAAGATACTAAGCCTTACCAATTTAACCTATCAATGATGCACTAAGCTTTCACTTGTGTCTCAAGTCACAACTTGGTTAGGCCATAAGTACACTAAGCTTTCATCCATAGTGCTCCACTATCCACCATTACTTGATTCACCATATTATGGTAAGATTTATTATGGATGGACCTGATTTTCTTGGTTCCAAAAAACCCTACATGTACTCTAAGGTTTCACATTGGTACCTTGAACTCCAAGGCTTACTTGGGCCACCAATAGTCACTAAACCCCATTAGCATACCTAATGGCTCATATTGTAGTCTTTGTGATTCCTTCACATCTTAATGGCCACTTTGGCTCCTTAAATTGTTATGAAATTTGCCTAGCTCTAACGAGAATCTTGGAAGTTCCAAGGTCTTATTAGGCTTCCCTAGCCCCTATGCACCGTAGGAACCATTTTTCCCTTCCCTCGGAGCCTTCCTAGATGAAATTGGCTCTTTGGTGCACTAGGGGCCACAGCCCTGGTGTCTCGGGTTCTACTAGAGTGCCTCGGAGCTGCAGCTTTTGTTTCTGGGGCCGCAGCCCTAATGCCTCGAACCCAACTATAGCAGAATTCGTCCATAGTCTCTTTGGGGGCTCCAATGGGTGCCTAAACTTACATGTCATGCCTTCACGAACTCCAGATTTATTTAGTTACTACAATAAAACCATTCTATGCCAAACTAATCAAGCAACAAGAATTTAATTCTCCTACACAAAAGCTTGATTATACCTAGTTCATCACAAGCAATTCCTCACCATAAAAATGCATATCTCTTAATATACTTGAAACCATCAAGCAAACAACTAACATATGCATGAAATGAATGTAATGGCTAAATATCTTACCTCAATCAAAGAGAATAGGTAATCATTAAGCGAATCCAAGCAATATGGGCTCTTCTAAGGGGGTTCCTAGGGTTCCAACAAAATTCAACATAAATGACACTAATTCAAGCTTAATCAAGCTAGACTTAAGCTCATACAACCTCAAGGAACCAAGAACAACAAGTAAACTACATGTGCAAAACATATCTAAGCTCCTCCAAGTAAGAAAAATGCCATCCAAAGTTCCCATAACAAAGCTATGAAAAAAAACAAGCTATTTTTTGCATGAGTATCTCATGAGACTTTGATTTCTACCAAGAATTGATGTTTTTGTGAAAATTTGGCCATAAAATTGAAGATGATAAGGAAAGTTATGGGTTTTAAAGGTTAGGGATGATGAATAGTGGAGTCCTAAATATTCCAAAATAGCTTAAAAAGCCATCTCCTCATTTTAGCCCTTCCACCTTTTTAATTTTCCCAAAAAGATCTCATGTTCAAATAATGCCACAAGATTTAGGCAATTTTGTCCCACACTCTGGTCTTTTGTCATTTAGGTCAAAAAGAACAACTTATGAGCTTGAAAACCAAACTTGTCACCTTAGGGTGACTCTTAGGTGTTATAATAACCTATGAACCATCTAACTCTTTCTAAACTTGTTTAACTTGCTAATTCAAACTAATTAAGACATTAAACTATGGATTTTGACTCAATTAAAAATCTTACTGGCCATAAGTAGGCCCATTGCCTTGAGGGCCGTAATAAAACCCTTGCAGAGCCATCTTCACAATCAATCATGGAAGAAATAAAGAATTCAGATAAAAAAAACAAATGAAGAAAAAAGGAAAATGAATTGAATTTGGAACCACTGCCTATAGTGTGAATGAATTACTATAAATTTGATCTTTTTTTACATGCAGTCAAAAGCTTTAACTTTAGATC
Organism: Aquilaria sinensis; assembly: GCA_005392925.1. NCBI lineage: Eukaryota > Viridiplantae > Streptophyta > Magnoliopsida > Malvales > Thymelaeaceae > Aquilaria > Aquilaria sinensis. Next base: position 261,692 of record SMDT01002843.1, on the reverse strand, counting down.
AGATCACAGCACCCAATTTACACCCATGATTACATAATAGCAGTAGCGATCAGCAACTGCTCGAAAAATGGCATAAAAGAAGTACCCAAAAGTAAAAAAAATCATAAAAGTTTGAACTTGATTCACTCTAAGCATGCATGCTTCTCTCTTCAAGTGTATATTAGGAAGAACACCCAAGAGATGGCCAAAATCACATCGCCTACCATCTGCTGAAGGCCCGAAGACAATTCCAAGCCTAATCCTTGACCCGTCTCTCAAACCAAATCTGCCAAATTGCCACGAAACAATGTAGAAAAATGCAACCCTTGGCAGAGAAGGCATGAAACTCCTTGTCCTTCACGAACAACACCATATAAAGAAAGAACCGAATCGCAGCCACAAGCAACCCAGAAAAGGAAATCAGACGCAAAAACCCAGCACTGCCTCAGTGATGTCGTAAACTTGTCATGCATGATCAATTGGGTGTCCATGGAGTTTCGTACTCGATGACCCAAATTGTGCATCTCGTGTTGATTGATGAAGTCTTGATTTGCTTTGACTTTGCCTCGTTCCAATCGAATGAGGTAAAAGGGCCATGGACTTCACTGTTTTTGTTTCTATTACAGAGGAACTTGAGGTCGATGTCAGAGTGGTCGGTAGAGATCTGCTAGATGTGGAGGAAGTCGGACGAAGCTGAAATCTATAACAGCGCAGTCGAATTACTGGCTCCTGGGCGATGGCTGATGGAGTAGAAAGGATGAAAAAATGAGACGTTCTCTAGTTTAATGGTTTCAAGTCCCTGTAAATGATCCCAAGCATATGCAAATATTCCGAAGCAATGAGAACCTCTCTACAACATAAAAAGTAAAAACCTGAAGGCAGTGCAGAAGAAGATTGATGCAGATGATGAGATAATTACAAAATTTGTTCAAATAAAATCTAATTCAACCTACAAGTTAAAATAAAATATAATATATTATCTTCAACAAACATTTAATTTTTTTGATACACAGAGGCATCTTTATAAGTTTATAAATGATACAAGTACTCTGGCCCTAAAGTCAATGATTAGAGGTAGAAGTTTGAAAAAACTACCTAAAAGTAGTTTTTTGCTTTTATCTTTAGCGTTTTGATTTTAACTATTGAATAAATTATTCAAAACTCTAATACTAATTACAAAAAATGTTTCCAAACAAGTCCTCTATTGTATAAGGAAGCATTAAATGCTATTTTTCCGGGCCCAAAAGGTTACCAAATAAGCAATTGTGGCATTATAGGTAGGGATGTTCATTATTTGGATAAAATCAAATAATTCGAATTGAATTTCTTATTTCAGTTGAACAAAATGGTTCAATTATTTGATTTAGATTGAATCAAAATTGAATTTTGTATTTAGTTATCAAAGGTTCTTAAACTTAAATTCGAGCAAAACGAATAAATAAAAAAGTAATACATATTTTATAATTGTACATGTCAGCCCTACATATATAAGGTCTTTTTTGTTTAATTTTGTATCATAAATGATGATCAACACCTAACTTTAGATATAAAATGGAATACTATCAATTTTTATCATATTTTTTTGAAGTTATATATATATTTTTCAATTACCATGTGTTTAATTCTAACAAAAAAGAATTGAATTATAAAAATTGGATAAACCAAATTATAAATTAGATGGTTTGGATAAAAATAAAAAAATTTAATTATAATTTAGATTGTTCATATAAATTTAATATGTAATTTAGATGGTTTGAATCAATTTATATAAAAACCACAAACAAATCAGTTTCAAATTGATCCAATCAAGCAAACACCCCTAATTATAACGAAAAGCGATGGACCTTGGAGTTGAATTCTGAACCATCATCCCATTTCCTTTGCTATTACACTAAATGGTGGGGACAACTTTCAAAATTTTGAATTAACTAGTTTTTTTTTCTCGTACAACGTACATGTTGATGTTTTATAGATTTTAATTACACATATGCAATTATTTCACAGTAATAGAAAAACATATAAATCTTGATAATAAAAATTTATACATTAATGAAAATTTAAATGACTTTAATTATTTTATTTGTTATAAAGCAATAAATATAATAGTCATACAAATAATGATTATCTAAAGTTGTAAAAAATGAGTTTTATCTTATTAATATGAATATAATAGAGCACTCTGGTTTGATTTATATAATAGAATTATATTTTGTTTGAATTGAATTAGAAAACTATTAAATATAAACAGTCATGAATAAACTATGAGTAAATAAATTAAAAAATAAAATAGAAGCATAACTGTCTAAAAGGCTTCTCAGCAAAATCCTTGCATCTTTCTCATTTGAGTGATGTATTTGAAAATTCTTTTCCATATTGATAAGTGAAAACACAACTAGAAAAAGGTGATTTAGCGATGGCCAAAATCGTTGCTAATTATAGATGATAAACAATCACTAAAAGTCCAGTGAAAAATTAGCGACGGCTATCTATCGCTAAAATTTACTGATGGTTTGCCGTCGTTAATTTAGCAATGGTTATTTAGCGACAGTTAGCCGTCACTAAGTCTCAACTACATTTAGTGAATTTAGTAATGGTTTGCTCTCACTAATTTAATGGCGGTTAGCCTTCGCTAAGCTTGCGACATCTTGCCCTCACTAATTTAGTGATGGTTAACCCTTACTAAGCTTCGGCTAGATTTAGTGACATCTTACTTTCGCTAATTTAGCAACAGTTAGCCATCACTAAGTCTCTGCTAAATTTAGTGGCAGGCTGCTCTTGCTATAATCCAACAAATTAGTAAGGGCTAACAATCACTAAGTCTTGGCTAAATTTAATGATGACTTGTTTTCTCTAATTTATCGATGGTTAACAATCACTACTTGCCCAAAGTCTAGTGACGATTATTAGTAGCTAACTATAGTACTGTTTGCCCTTACTAGTTTGCCATAGTATAGTTTCGGCTAAAAATATGGATTAATCGATCTATGTGTCTATTAAAAAAAATAGATTATAATTTAGGATAAAATTTTATTTTATGATTAAAAATTTCTTTCATCTTATTAATTATTTTTCTAAAAAAAATAATTAAGCTATCAATTACTTATGTGTTGTTAAGCTTTTTACATTTTATGTTTAGCGATAGCTATATATCGCTAATTTTAGTGATAGTGTACTCTCATTACTTTAGCAACGGGTAACTGTCGCTAAATTTAACGATGACTTACCCTTGCTAAGTTAGCAACGGCTTACTCTGGCTAAGTTAATAACAGTAATTTAGTAACGGCTTGCCCTCGCTAATTTATCGACGGCTTGCCTTTGTTGAATATATGTTTATATTAGTCACTCTAAGACTTTTGTCACTATGTAAGCCTTGTGAAAGTTTACTTATTGTTTATGTTAAATCTACTTGTAGGAAACCAATTATGCTTTTATATGTCACTTGTTTTATTGTATACGGCTAACCTTCACTAAATTGTGATGAATTTTTTCTCTCATTTCCTTTTTGTTTGTTTTGAGAATGATCAACTCCAATTCTTTTAGTTTATTTTTTTATTAAGATATGTGGACCAATAGATTGGTGTGTGTATAAAAAAATAAAGATTACAATTGAAAATTAAATTTTATTTTATGATTAAAAAACTTTGTACTTCATTTTATGAAAAAATGAATGAATAAAATAGGTGTTTTAGTGACAACTAATTGTCACTAAGTAATGGCTAGAGGTAGCGACAACTAGACGTTACTAACTTAGTGATGATTTGCCCTCGCTAGGTATAGTGATGGCTGAGTCATCGCTAGTTGAAAAGTTTTTAAAGCCACCTGCTGAATTGTTCGTTTGTTGGAGTATGAGAAATTCTCGATCACTGTTCTTGTCGTTAGATCCCTCCACTTTCTTTTCCTCTCCTTTACCAAGATCAACCCACTCAATCCCTGCTCCGATCACTTATTCCCTCCACGTTTTCTTCCTCTTATTCTTGTCCTTGACCATCCGCCTTTTCGGAACACAAGAACGAAATGATGAAAAATAATAGAGAAAATATGTAGGGAATAATATTTTTGACCAAATGTAAGAATAACATGACATATGTGTTTTATGCTTAGAATAACATGACATATGTGTTTTGTGCTTAGTAATTAAATTAATAAAATAAAAATTCATTCTTGCACCAAAATAAATAGTATTAAAAATTAAAAATGCTTATAAATATGAAAAATTTTAAGTAATTTATAGGATTTCACTTAATGATAGTGGATTATTTGTTTCTCATAAAAAAAATTTCTCTAATAATCATAGGAAAAAAACAAAAAAATTTGCAAAAATAAAAGTAATATTACTAGACTTTATTGTATTTGAAAAATGACACATATATGCAACCCAAGAAATAATTTATTCTTTGATTTCTAATATGATGATATGTGCAATTTTTTATGTTTGGAGTCGCCAAGGAGCTTTCCACATAAAAGCTCATATATATAGACTAAATACCAGAAAAAAAAAGGTTAGCAAATATATTTTTTCTATAAATCATGTTAAAGCGTGACAACAAAATGATCATGAAAGAAAACAATCCAGGAGTAATGGATTTGGTGTAAAGTTATTATTACATTTTCATTTTGAAATTTTAAAATTTATGCAAAATAACTATTAACTTATGAAATAAAAAACAAAAACAAAATATTTAACTTAATTTTAGGGAAAATCCTAAATATCAATAAAAATATATTGTAGAAAAAAAAAAGAGGAAAACAACTCTACTAAAAAAGACATGAGGAAGAGGAAAAAAAATAAGAGAACATAGGTGTAAGCCCTTTTATAGTATTTTTTTCTCTTCAAATGATAATGATATATTGATCTGAAAAATAAAGACATTTAATGACATAAGTGGCTTGTTACATAGGTTACAATTTATTTTATTCTTAGTAAGTTACAACTTTTTAATTTATTGGTAGGGCACAACAATTAAATGTCTTACAATCAGTATTTTGGAATAAAGAGAAAGACATATAAGTAAGGATATATTTATAGGTTACCCAAACATATAAATTAAGTTCAAGTGCAACAAAAAGTTTGAGAGTTAGAATGTATTTTATGTTCATAGCATAAGAAAATCCATCAATAGTCTAGCAATAACCTTATCAAAGACATTTGAGGCAAAAAGATTTAAAATGATCATGTAAATTACTGTAATAATAGAGAAGAGTTTTTCTTTTTGAAGAAAGTATATGTTGACGTATACATAGGTCAGATAGATGTGTGATATTTTGAGTTAGTTAATGAGTTATGTATTTGTGTCTAATTAAATAACAATCAATTTTATTTAAATTACTTCAGTTTAAAATTAATTAAAAATTGTAGAATTGCCTTATATGAAATAGTTTATGTGTTGGGTTTGTTGATTCAAAATCAATAAGCTTGAAGATTTTGGTTTTGTTTAGATTTGATGTTAGTTTTCCTATTTGTTTATGATTTAGTTTTTCTATTTTGATATATTTTAGGTTTGTATTAGCTTCTATAAAGGCTTGCTGTATTATAGTTTTGAGTATGAAAGAAAAACTAATTATTGTGAATAAACAAGATATAAGGGTTTTGGGAAGGAAAAGATGTTTGTAGGCTAGAAAGAGTTAGGATGAAAAGTATTTTATGATTCTCATATATTGTAATTGTGTGAGGGTAAGATTTTGAGGTTATTAGTAGTATGTAGAGGATCCATACGTCAGAGTGAGCACTAAGAGATATGCCTTTACTATAATCTCCATATGTTGTTCGAATGAACTTTTTTTATCAATGAATGTAGGTTAATTAAGAGTCAAACTACGTTAAATTTATATGTACTTACTTGATTGTGTTTGTTGTTTCATTGTGCATGATAGGTTATTGAAATTTTTTCCTAACAAGTGATATTAGAACTTATGGTTTGGTCACGACATAGTGGAGCATATAGTTTGATGCTTGGCATGGTGGAGTGTTTAAATTGTTTGGTAAAGTTTTGGGGAATTGTCATAGGGATATTCGATAGTGGTTGTGGCGTGGTACCAGCTACTTGTTATAAGTTTAAAATTTGAATATTTTGTTTATGTGTGTTGATGCTTGTGATGTTAGTGTTTGGAGGCATATTCATATTGTTTATAGTTGTTTGCATTTTTTACTATGTTCGTGATGTTAATGTCTGGAAGCATATTCATATTGTTCATAGTCGTTTTCATGATGTTCATGGTGTTCACATTTGTGTGTTCGTAGTGCTCATATTTGTGTTGTTGTTCTTAGTGTTTATATTCGTGGTAAAGAATTTGAGCCAATGTAGAGATTGTTGGGTTTGTTGGCTTAAACTCAATAATCTTATAATTTTTGTTTTTGCTTGGGATTTGGTGTTAGTTTTATTATTTGTTAGGATTTAGTTTTTCTATTTTGATATGGTTTGGATTTGTGTTAACCTATAAAAAGACTTTGTTATATTAGGGTTTTGAGTATGAGAGAAAAACCAATTATTATGCAGAGACAATATGTTAAGGTTTTAGGATGGAGGATAAATTCGAAGGTTGGAGGGGGTTAGAATGAATTTTTTATTATTATTATATCTTATAAGTGTGTGGGGATAATATTTTGAGGTTATCAGTAGTATATAGGAGATCCGTAAGCTAACGTGAGCAGTAAGGGCAAAGTTATGTTTGTTGTTTTGGCTATGTGTGATATGTGATTAGGGAATATTTTCCCAATACTAGAAAATTATTATAAAGATATCTAAATAGATAAATTTTGGGAATTGATCTTATAATTTTTTACCTACAAGTGTGTCCACTGAACTTAATAACATAAGAATTAAAATGCAATGACATTTTTTTTTTGTATAGAATATGAAAGTTAGAAAGGTATAAAACAAAAACACAAAAGGTAGTGGGTAAAAATAATCATTTAATTGGTGAAATACTCTAATATGGATATATGAAGACAAAACTTTACAACAATATAAATAAGATCACAAATTAATGCCAATAAAAGTGGTTAAGACTAATGGATAGGTTTCTTTTTAAATGATGGCATAGTTTGAATTTATGTAAAAATAGTTACAAACAATTTAAATTAGAATTAAAAAAGTTAGTGACAGATAATATATGAGAGTCAATAAATTTACACTATTCGGTAGTTATTTTCAATAAATTCAAATTGTGCCATAATTTTGTTTATAGTTAATGAAAATTTTAACTATTAATTTTTTTTATGTAAATTGAGTTTCTGTACCTACCTAGGGCTAGGAATCAATATGCAATGAATTAAAATAGTTTGGGACCAAATTGCAATCAAATGAAGGTTGGGGATCGATTTGCAAGGGAATCAAAGGTTTGGGACCATTGGTGCTGTTTACTTTACTCTAACTTTTATCATTAGATGTTTTCTAACCACATCACTTTTGCAGATCAGAGGCAATATTAGTGAGTTGGCTCTGGATCCTGAAACGTGCCAATATCGGAGTAAATTGCATAAATGATCAATAACATTTAGTCATTGTTTTCTTTCAAATCCTAACTTATTGAATATTCTATTTTGGTCATTTAAAATTGTTTTATTTTAGTCTCTCACCAAATGAAATTCATTAACTAAAAATAATTGTCTAACAGAAACTTTTAAAATTATAATTTAAATATTCAGCAATTGTCTTCTAGTAAATTTAAATAGTTTAATATTTTTTGACAATAAATAAACAATTTAAATTAATAGTTTTTTTTCTTTCTAAATGACATAAGTTTAATTTACAGAGAGAAAAAAAAATAATTTGAAATTTTCATTAATTATAAAAAAATTATTATACAAATTAAATTTATTGTAAGACAGTTACCCTATAATTTAAATTATGATATAAAAATTTGTTATCAGATAAATATTTTGGGTTAACAAATTTCATCAAATTGGGATCAAAATGAAATGTTTTTAATAGATTTAGGGTTAAAATGAAACATTTTAATAGGTTTAGGACTAAAACAGAACAATCAATAGCTTACGGATTGAAAGGAAACAATGATTAAAGATTAGAACCATTCATAAAATTTACTTCTTCATTTTGGAGGAAGGGAACATGAAGCCCTTTTTTATTCCCAATGAGAAATTAAAAAAAAAACAATAGTTAAGAGACAAGCAAAAACGACACTCGAAGATATAAGATTCTAAAGAAACTTGATTTAAAGAAATTGATCTCCTACTAAAAGAGCATTACATTCAAATCTAGAAATAATATTTTGGTTTCATCTTCTAAATTTATTAAACTCTTGAGTAGTATATAATTAGATAACATAAGAAAAAAAAATTCAATATAACATACAAAAGACATTAAAACTATATAAGGAGAAACCTTTTTTATTCTTTAAATAGTTATGTACTGAAATAAAAATCGATGACAGATCTATACAAATGCATAAATTTATGGATAACCTAAATTTTAAAATACTAACTTTAAATTAAACATTGTTTCTCAAAGATGCTTTAACTATTTTGGTTGAAATTATTTGTTGTTTTATGGAACTAAGCCCACTCAAGCTCATAGATATTTGAACGTTGAATTTTAAAAACTCAGTAATAGACAAGTCCTTGAGTTAACTTATTCTTGGTTTTATTAGTTTTGAACTTTTATAAGTCCAGATCATGTAATTGTGATTTCATTTGACTATTTACTAAGTAAATTTTTTAATAAAAAAATCAATTTGTGTACTTTTCTTTTTTAACTTTAACAAAAATGGGCAATTATGTCACCCATCTTAGGTTATATAGGACAAACCACCCATTAACATATTTTTTATGCAAATATGCTATCAATGTTTTTTTATTTGGGCAAATAAACCACCGCATTGAAGGTGTGTGCTAAATACCATTGACTTGAATTGTTAATGGAAGAGGAGCTGCAGTTTTGTTCGCCATACATGGAAGTGAAAGCCTTGGTTGTTCCTCGCACCCTAATAATTGACTAAGAACATCTACACACAATTCTCTTTTTGCTTATGGACTCTTTTAAGCGAGTTAATAGAATTTGAGGGACTAAAGTAATTTAAGCCTTCATAATTTATGATTCTGGGGAATGGGGACGAACATGCAACATAACCCGTAAATTTTTATTGGCTTTTACGACACCTTTCATTCACTCAGCTGTTTGAGCGAGATACAAACGAAACAAAACAAAACGTATTGGCAAGAATGAAATTAAATATCACAATATATGGAGCAATATATTGTTTACTGCAAGTAAATAGTATGCAGTATAAATATTTTTACATTTTGTTATTTTTTCACATAAAATATTATAATATATTGTTATATTTTACTGTATTTTGCATATCAATTTTTTTATGTATATTTTGTAAAAAAATTGCAGTATACCGCAAACAGCATGAGGTACATACCACAGTATTCTATATTTTGAGGACATATGTGAGATATTCCATTCGTTTCAATTTAGATGAAACGTATTCCTTTTTGGGATATCTTAAAAAGGTTAAAACATTTTCTCTATTGGAAAATTTTAAACAATCAATTTACCATTTTACCCTCATTTAAATTCTCACTTCACAAAACCTAATAAAGAATCTTTTTTTAATCTTCACTCAATCAATCACTGCACAAAACCCAAAACAAGAATATTTTATTTTTTAATCATTATTTAAACTCTCACTACACAAAATTTAAAAAAAATTAATTTTAGTTCTATAGGTAAAATTGAAAAAATAATATAAATTACATACACTTTAATCTTCATACCCAGAGAACTGTTTAATTTATTTTGGGATGGAGGGAGTATTTTTTTTCATTTTACATTAAAATATCATACATAAATATGTAAAATAGTAAAATATAATTGTAGAATTTTTTGACTTAAAACCAAAATTTCATAACATGGGATGAGTATGTTACTTTTGTAGAACAAGTTAAGATAGAAGCGTCATACTTTGAATTACTTTGAAACTCAATATGATATTAAAAATGCATTGTTATTATTAAAGTATTGTTTTTTTTCTCTTGTATCAATAAATTAGTTTTGTTACTAAGTAATATTTATTTTGCTCTATATATAATATTTTTTTATATTTTTTGTACTAAAAAATATCTAAAATAATATTTTAACATTTATTTTTTTACAAAAATAGTAACAACATACAGTGTGATATATTTAATGGTGCACCTTAAAAATAAGAAGTGCGGTATACTTAATGATAACGGTATTTAATATTTTGTTGGTATGAGATTAATAACCGTGGCAGTGCTCGTAAATAACTCCAACATTTGAGCATTTCCGTAAGAAAAAAACACCAAAAGAATTTGGCGCCTCTTGCTCTTTTCCCGCTCTTCAACCTCAACTCAAGAAGCTGAAAATGCTGCAACTTAACCGTACTCTCTCTAACCCGTTCGGCCTGGCCTGTAAAGATAGGATCTTGCAGTAAGTTAAAGACAAGGAAAAGGAGATCTGGATTTAGGTTACTTGGCGGCGATTGGGTGGACGCAAACCGAGGATGTTTTATTCGCAGACATTTCTGGCTCGAAAGGGTCCGCTTGGGACTGTTTGGTGCGCCGCTCATCTCCAGAACCGCCTCAAGAAGTCTCACTATGCTTCCACCGACATTCCCTCCACCGTTGGTGCGCCTTTCCCTTCCCATCCATTAATCTCTTTTTATTTCTACTTCTTTCTGTTGTTTCACTTCTCGCAATCAATTAATTAATAGCATGTAGAACGAAATTTCAAGGGCCTCTCTCTCTTCTCTTATGGGCATCAAACTAAATTCCGCACCTTTAGATTCTTTTGGAAAATAAAGCGTCCATCTTTTGATTGTCCCCCTTTTCCAATAGGCAGTCTCTTTGTTTTATGGTAATTTTAACTCAACTCGCGTTGAAAGAGGATGAGATTTTAGTGTAGAGTTTCGTATTGAACTGAAACAAGAGCTGCAGCAGGCAGATGGCTATATATGGTGCCTCTGTGATTGATAATTTGCTTCTGGGACTTGTTCTTCAGATCGCATTATCTTCCCAGAAGTCCCCATCGCTCTGAGAATGTCAGGCCACCTTCTACTAGGTGTTGTTCGGATATATTCCAAAAAAGTCGATTATCTTTTCCATGACTGCCGCAGTGCATTATCTGAGTTGAGCAAAGTCTGCACTTCCATACAAGTTAATTTGTCGGAGGAGGCAAGTCAGGCCACAGTTGAAGCTATCACCTTACCTGAGACATTTGATCTTGAAGCACTGGAGCTGGATGATGATTTCCACCATGACAGGTTTCACTCCTTTGTTCAAGCGTTTTGGACTCTTGTTGTGCTTCCTGATTTTGTAACATGATGGGAGGATTTTAACTTTCAGGTCTCCAGATAATCATCTCAGGAGCCGGGAGGATATTACACTCACAGGTTTGAGAATCAAATCAACTCCAAAAAAAACTTGTCTGTATGTGCATATGCACATTTATCCAATATCTGTATGCTGAAAACACAAGAACTTTCCTGCTTTGCAGATCAGATTCCAACTGGAAGAGATACTTATGTTGCTATAACTTTTGATGAGGTTTTGTTTCTTATTCCCCGTTGTTTTTCCATGGAACTGTAAGGTGTCATCAGGTCCTGAGGTTACAGTTTGAGAGTAGAATACTGGTTCACTCTGCTCCTTTTAATTTCTGTAAGGATATTGAGGTGGAGGATACATGGCCAATTTTCGTTCCTGATTCTGCAATTCCAATGGAGGAGGAGTATGTCCCTCATTTAATTAGAAAAACTCTAATCAGCTTATTCTGTAGAGGTACGAGACACTATGCAGGTGCAAGCTTGTTTATGCTATGTTTTCTCCTTTGGCTTTAACAGCATCCGCCATCAACTACACGTGGAATGTGGTATGGTCCCTGAACATGGTGGTTACACCAATCAAAGCAAACCACAGAATGAAATAACATTGCAAGTTACTGATCCATCTAGTCAGACAGAAATAGGTGGCGCAACAGTGGGTTTGCTGGATCCTGGCCCAAGCGCTTGGACAGAAGTACTTTGTCCAGATAATCAGACAGGAATTAATGGCTTGAATGTGAGGGAGCAGGCTCCTGGTCTGAATAGTACAGGAATATCTGCAGCCCGGGATTCACAGGGCCTTGATCTTAGCAATCAGACAGGCAATGTTAATCCCTCTGGAGATGTTCCACCATGTGAAATTATGCGCGATGCCCCCCGCAATGATAGCCCCAGAAAATTTGAGTCTCTTTTTCCAAATGAGAAAGATCATGAAACTGAACCACCTGCTTCTTTGGAGCAAGTTTTGAATGGCAAAGAATTTCAGACCCCAAGTCTTGGGCCTTCTGGCGGAGCATCTGTAACTTCTCAGCAGCGTTCTCACTCTCCTGCTGTTGGTTTTGAAGAGCAAGATAAAAATTTTTTGGGTTAGTGCCTGTATTTAAGTTCTCTTCAGCTGCAAAAGTCATGAAGTCTTAAAATGGTAGTTCTTTTGCGATGTAGATGAACCACTTCTCTTGTGTGTTTGTGTCAGGGAATAGAACACTGAATTTTGACATCCAACAATCTCCACCTGTACAGCAGCCAAGGCAGAGACGCATACGAAGACGAAATTTCTTTGATCAGAGAATAGTATTGCCCAACAGGTACGCCTGTGCTTCACATGTATCCTATTTGCTTTCGTGCTAGTCACTGACATGCAAACATGAACAGTTTCATCCAACGGGCACTTGAAGATACTGGTGATATAGTCCAGAAGAGAAGGAAACTATCTGGCACGCTATTGGGTGCGTGGAAGTTGAATCACAGTCTAAGAAATGAAAGGATTTTCATTGAACCTACTATAACTGGTATGCTAGTCCTTTTTGGAGATTTTATGTTGCTGATTTGTTTTCATTTTGAGCTTTAGTTTTTCCTGGTAATATTGATATTGTGCATCTCTAGGGTTATGCTTGGATATATGTGAAATGTTTAAAGAAGGGCACATCTCTACCAAGCGACATTTGGTTGTATTGGAGGAAGCTCAGCCAGAACTCAGAGAGACACAATCTCCACCTTCTGGTGCTGATCAATCTACTGCTTCGGTGCCCGAAGTTGACATGGGAATGGAAAATCTTCGAGATGATGTAGGTGTTTATAAGACTATACTTCCAGTGTCCCCTCTGCATTCGCCAACTAGGCCCATTCCTTCTCCAAAAGGGGTTGGTTTTACCAGTTTCACACCTGGCAGTTTAGCATCAGAGTTGTCACCTGAGCAAGCAGTGCCTGATGAGCAGCAGACACCAGATGTTGCAGCATCTGCGGGGACTTATGGATCTAAGCATGGAACACCAATGGAAAGTTCTCTGGTACTTCTTTTATATAAAAAGCTAGCATCTCTATGCTGTGGTCTACTTTAGTATGGTTTAGGAATAGAAATGTACTTGGCTCTGCTTTCTAATGATAGCAAATAGGTGGTATAATGAGGGTAAGGCTGTAATAATTCATCTCGTGCACTGTGGTATACCAATGATTCTACTTCATCTGACATAAAAGGGGAAATTTATAGATTATAGAGCATCATCTGTTGTTTATGCATCTAACTACAGTGATCATCATTGCAGGATCTTCACTTTCTTGCAGCAGATGACAATACGCCATCTGGTAAGCTGAGCTCAAGTTTCAGTCCTCTTGTCTCTGTATAATGTTTAGTATTTTTGCATAGAAAATTAAGTTCAAGTATGATGTCAAAAGTCCTTTGCATGGCGCAGAACATGATGTTTATACCTTTTGCAGGATCCCTGGCAGGTCAAGGACATTCCTTGTCTGTAAGAACAAGGTAATATTATCTGCTCTATGCACGAAAGGCGTTTAACCTTGTGGATTTTGGGCTCAAAATAGTCTCCCTTTACACGATTGTCCTGCAGGGCTGTGGCTCAGTACTTGCAAAAGTTTTCTCCTATTACCCCAAGTTCAGGAAATCCATCTGGAGATCTCAGTTTGAATGACATCTTGGAAGGAAAACCGAGGAAGTTATGTGCACGAATGTTCTTTGAGACATTGGTAAGTTACTTATATTGAGCAGAAGATAAGTAGATAACATCCGAGCCAACAGCTAGGCCCCTTGTTTCACCATACGTGGGAGGGCTGATCTAGTACCATGTGCATGTTTCTGCATTTTACACTGTTTATAAGCGGAAGGACTGAGGCCTAGGCTTTTTTGGTTAACTCTTGGTCCCTTAAATTCTAATACCAGACGTATTGGCACTATATGTAAACAATCCTGCATAAATTGAAGATGGAGCATAAATAGTTGGAAGCCTGAAGTTTCTGTTGGGGTACCTGTGCCTTGGGCCATAATATTGGTTGAAATTGGCTGGCTGGAGACTGTTGATCAAGGGTTATTACAATTGCCCTCCTTTCATACTTGGTTGTGCTTTCAAATGAATGAGAGGGTGGTACTTGAGTGAAGAAGAAGAAGAAGGAACTGAATCAAAGTGTTTGCGTGATGTTTGCAGGTTTTGAAGAGTCATGATCTGATTGACGTGCAACAACAGCAACCTTATGGAGATATAATCTTGAAGGTGGCTCCCCTAAGGAAGGCTCAAATATAAGGTAATTATCAAGAGTGATTTTTTGTATGATGTAGAAACACAGCTGGCCATACAAATGGAGTTCCATGTGCCTTGAACATGTTTTAATTTATGAATGATTCAGGCGAAGCTTTTAGGAATGGAGGTCGGGCGCTGCCCTGCCACTGCCAGGAAGAGGTAACAGAGAGAGGTGGGCCTGGGAAGAGTTGAAGGAAGTTGGTAGGAGGGAAGTAAGTCTTGTCACTGTACAGAAGTAGAAACAGTAGTAGTAAGTAATAGAAGTAGAAGAAAGTGCATAGGAAAAGGACAGGCAATGGTGAATCTAATTCTGATGCAGCCTGAGATTGCTCTTGGACTCAACTAAGGGTTAGGGTAGCAGCTAGCTAGCTAGAGTATTACTACAAAATTTTGCAAACGCGCTTGTAAGTCAAATGTATCTATCACTTCACTTGCCTTGCCTGGTGCATAACATATTAGTTTTCTTTTCCCTCTTAAGAAAAGAAAGACAAAATAAAGGATGTTTTGGATGCGTTAGAATAATGAAATTAAGGCCAATTTGTTCTTCATTTTAAGAATATAGTATCATGTTCTTTTTCTTGTTAGCAACTAATGCTATTTGAAAATTAATACTACTATACAAATCTAATAGGGTGAATTTCAAAAAACCCCTTGAGGTTTAGTGAATACTTCACTTACCCCCTCCTGTTTGGAAATTCTCCACTTTACCTCCTTAAGTTTAATAGATCTTTCACTTACCTCCTTCCATAATATTGTAAATAATTTTAATTTACTTACAATGCTCAATTATTATTTAATTAAAATTATAGTCTTTACAGAATTGTAGATTTTTATAGTAATAAAACATGTAAATATTAAAATGAATACTTAAAAAAATAGAATCTATTTATATGAACTTTTACATATTGGTATATGAACAATAATGCCATTGTCAAATGTGGATACTGTATTTACTTAATATAATTTCCCAATAATTATTATATAATTACTAGAAAATTTAAAATTTCTATTATTGATGAACATTTCACCTAGGTGAAATTTCAAAAAGGTGACAATTGTGATAAAAATAGGGTGTAGAAACCTTACTAAGCATTTAAGGGCGAGATTATTTTGCATTAGTTTTAATGTATTGTTGTACATTATTCTTATATAAAATTATTATTTACTTTATTTCAAAAAAATTATTATTTAATGAAAATTTTAATTTACTGAGCTTTACATTTTAAAAAGTCTAAACCTACCTGGAGAGTCATAAAAATATTCTAAAATTATTTTTTAAACATATTAAAGTGTAAAATTTTAATAGATTAATAATTTTAGACAAATAATCACTCTATATAATATGATGCAAAAATGATACTTTTACTTATTGCAACATATAATTGATAGTTTTATATATTAATTTAGATACTTTTACTTATTACATCATACATTTTTATTTTTTAAGGAAGTTTTGCATGTCTATAATATAATAATTATTTCGATTATATGTATATAAAATGAACAATACGTAAGTTAATTAAAGTAAATCTTAGAATTAGATCATTTTTTCATCATTCTTATATAAAGTGATTATTTTGCTAAAAATATTAATTTATTAAAACCCTACACTTTAATACGTTTAAAAAATAATTTTAAAATATTTATGTGACTTTCCAGGCAGTTTTGGACTTCTTAAAATGTAAATCTCGGTAAATAGGTAATTTGAGTAAATAATAATTTTTTTTGAAATAAAGTAAATAATAATTTTATATAAGAATAATGTACAACAATACATTAAAACTAATGCAAAATAATCTTGCCCTTAAATACTTAGTAAGGTTTCTACACCTTCTTTCTATCATAATTGTCAACTTTTTGAAATTTCACCTAAGTGAAATGTTCATCAATAATAGAAAAAAGAATTTCTTTCTTTAAGTAAAGAAAAATTAATAATTTAAATTTTATAGTAATTATACAATAATTATTGGGCAATTAGACTAAGTAAATGCAGCGTCCATACTTGACAAGAGCATTAATGTTCATATACCAGTATATAAATGTTCATATAAATAGATTTTATTTTTATTTTAAGTATTTATTTTAGTATTTATGTGATTTATTACTATAAAAATTTACAATTCTAGAAAGACTATAATTTTAATTAAATAATAATTGAGGATTGTAAGTAAATTAAAATTATTTACAATATTATGGAAGGGGGTAAGTGAAGGATCTATTAAACTTAAGGGGGTAAAGGGGAGAATTTCCAAACAGGAGGGGGTAAGTGAAGTATTCATTAAATCTCAGGGGGTTTTTGAAATTCGCCCTAAACCTAAGGGGGTAAAGGGGAGAATTTTCAAACAGGAGGGGGTAAGTGAAGTATTCACTAAACCTCAGGGGGTTTTTTGAAATTCGCCCAATCTAATAATGACTTGAATAATATTTTTTTTTAAAAAAATTAAATTTTATGAATTCTTTTGCTTGTAAATGGACAAAATCTATGGTGGGTCATCTAACTTATTTTTTTTATCCTAATTGGATACTTGACATCAATGTTGTTCTAATGAGTTATATTTCTTTTTATTGTGTGATCTATGCCGGTATTTTTTGTTAATTTTATTATTAAATCGGATGAAAAATGATGATGTGATATTAAATAATAATAAAATAAATTTAAAATGACAACTTTAGTCATTAAATTATTTTAATTATTAATTTTAACCCTTAAATTTCCACCTAAATTAATTCTACCCAAAATTCTAATATTTCATCTCTGTTACCGGCCTAGCTCTCCAGCTGCCAACCTAGCTCTCTAGCAGCTGTTTGCCCTCCAGTCACCAGTCCAGCCACCAACTCTGTTGTCGGTTACCCTTCAGCCTAAAAACAACTCAGCCACCGCTTGAGAAACAACTCGAATCCCTAGCTACCAGCCATCGACCGCCGCCATCAACCCAGCCACTGATTGACCCCCAACCACCAGCCCAGCAGTCCACTGTCCTCAAGCTGCCAACCCTGACGTTGACATTGATTGTGTAGATTGCCAAAGTCAATACCCTTATCTTTTCGCAAGCGTCTTTGACGGTGAATCTGAAAATTTGACAGAAAATCCAGGCGAATAGGTGGCAAGTCACAACGATTTGGGTTGGCGTGGGAAACCCAAGCGAGTTGCGGCAAATCGACAACCAAGACTTTGTTGCGTTTGCTTTGTTCTTGTGTGGAAATGAAGGGGTTAATGAAGGTGTTAATGGTGTGTCTGCTTCATTCTTGTTCTTGGAATGTTGGTATGGCAATTAATTGAGCTTGGGAACTGATGATCCTTTTTTGGTTATGTTAACGTTAAATGGGTCCATGGAGGTGAACGATGGGTTGAAGGGAAGAGATTTGAGAAAAGTTAGGAATTGGAGTTAATTATTTTGTAATTTAGGTTGGTTCTTGATGTTTTTATGGCTGTAAGAAGAAAATTTAAAAATTTAGGTTTAGTATTGATGTTCAAAAATTTTGGAAGGCTTAAAACCATTGATTAAAAAAGTTTAAGGACTAAAATTATTATTTTATATTTATTTTAATATTAATTAATATTATATTATTATTATTCACTCAATTTATCGATGAAATTGACGGAAAGTATTTAGATAGATTACGCAACCCAACTAGGATAAAAAACCAAAATAAGTCAGGCGACTTACAGCAGATTTTACGCACTTGGGAATTGGGAGCCAAAGGAAAAACACCTAGTCTACCCTTCTACATTTTCTTTCTGAGCGTAAGCGCTAAAACTTTTGGATCTAACAAAAGTAGCCTTCTCATTGGGATGAGCTAAGGCCTTCGTGGATGATGTGGTGAAGGGGCGTGAGAAGTTGAGCAGCTTATCAGCTCATATCTTACATTCTTAGTATTTCCTAGTTCTATAATTGAGTTAAACAAATATCACTAGAATGTTTTGCAAAACTGATGGTACCATCATATATGCATATGTATTTTTTTTTATTTTAATTTGTGTGGGGGGATAAATTATCTTAATCAAGGAAAATGATCAAGAAAAAAAAGGCAGGAAATTAAAGACGACAAAAGAAAATGTCTTTACAGTTTGTTTCATGTACAAAATTAGACCATAGGGCTAAGCCGACCGGTAATAGGATGTCCAGTCACCTGGAAGGACTTCAGTTCTCTGTAGAGATGGCCAATTCCTACAAGGATTATGATTGATTGGGGTTGTTGGCGGAGTACTTGCCTATTTCTTTTAGGATTAGTAATTGCCTAAATGCATGGCCGATCCCTTAACTTTGCAAGCTCATACGAGTTATTCCTTTAATTTGACTCATAATAACTTAGTCCTTAAACTTTACCGAAGTAAGCGCCATAGTCCCTTGTTGTACGGCTGTGACGTGAGTTCGACAGTGTTTCTACCGACCTACTCATAACTGCACATAGTCTCCTTGCATCCCCAATTCGTTGTCACATCGATCTAACCATGTCTTCCTCGCCGCTAAACAAGACTGTTGTCCTTGACGCCCCCTCCACACCTTCGGCTTCTAAATCGAGGGCCCAGTGCAGGTGATGATCTTGGTCGCCTTGAAATTCTGACTATTTGTTTCTAGTTGCTTGCGTTGAACTTGACGTGAATCCAGAAATAACCGAAACTACTCTCATCTTCAATCGGAACATACGAACTTGGAGCTGGAGGTGGAGCAATTGGAATGAAATCAGAGACAAATGAAGAAGCGAGGACCAAACTGCTCTCTTCTTCAATTGGAAACATAAGAAATTGCTCTAGCAATTGGAAAAACAACAGCCGCCTGCCATGTTCGGTTCATCGGCAAGCTAAAGCTGTGATTGGTGCACGAAATCGGAGGCAGAAGTAGAGGGCAATTGGAACAGAGAAGAGGACGCACGATGCTGGGCAAGAGAGGCTGATTGTTGGGGAGAAGAGGCCGGCGGTGAGCCGGATTCGATGGGCTGGGGAAGGGATTCGATGTGAGAAACAGAGGGTGGCTTCAGAGAGACCGACAATGTCGAGGACTAAGTTGAACAACCTATGGCAAAGGCGATTTTACGGTGATGGTGAGAGTGGATTTGAAAGCATTTTCCTCGCTCCTCCCTGTCAATCTGATTGTCCATAATTTTCCAATTTGAATAGGCCTGAGCCGTCCAATTGATTGAAGGTTAAATTTGTTTTTTGGAAGGCTTAAGTGTTTAAATGGTCCTCCAACTTTGTTGAATCGGACAGTTTGGTCCTCTAACTAAGGATCAGTTCGATTTAGTCCTCTTACTTTGATTAGTGGTAAAATCTAGTCCAAAAAGGACTTGTTGAGCCGCATGTGACCAAAATTATTGTTAGGCCTAACCCTACCGCCATCATCTCCTTAAACGATGTCATTCAGCAACTTGCTGACTTGAAAACAATCGAAGCACGTTTACATGCTAATGGCAGAAAAACTGAGACCTAGAGATAAGAAGATGATGGAGAACTAAAGTAATCTCTGGTAGAAGCCTAGATTGGGTTTTAGGCAAGAGCGGTCAAACTGAAAGAAAAATTTAGATTTTTTCTTCAGTCTCCTCTCATCGAATTCTGATTTCTCCGGCCTAAACAAAACGAAAAGCTTACGTGTGAAAACACCGAGTTTGTTCAAATTCAACTTGCAAAGTTGATGATCATGCGTCCTATCTAGCTTCAGGAGCCACCTAGGTGTCGGCAGAGGTTTTTAATTGTGGAATCTTTGATAAAATCAAAGGGGTGGTTATAATTGGAAATAAGTTCGACGGACTAGAGAACCAAAGCTTAGGGATAAAACCGGACGGCAACTGAACATAGGGTAAAAAGCACCACGTCAACGCCATGCCCATCCATTTTGACGGAAAACATTATCTTATTCCATGGCTTGACCTAATTGTCCTAATTTTTGAAAGTTGTAGGACTCAAGTGTCCAACTTATGTAGTTGAAGGACCAAATCATATTGATTCATAGATGAAGGACTAACTCGTCTGATTCATCAAAGTTGGAGGAAAATTTAGACACTTAAGCCTTTCTGGAATGTTTGAATATGCATGTCAAAATCTGGATTTGAATTCAAGTTGGGTTTTGTTGTGTGATTGGGAAACTTGATTTAACTTCTTGATTTGAGTTCTTCTGCCATTGCTTTTATCCGAATTCAGGTTCTCAAATGAAGAATGGAGGCCGACGGTTCAAGGGAAGATAGGTGGAAGATGATGATGGCAAGGATTTGAGGGTTCATGTGTAAAATTAACATTGTCTGCCATTCCGCACAATGAGGGACTAACTCAATTTTTCAAAGTTGAGAAACTAAATTGCACCAAGTCAAAGTTCAAGAGCTAACTTGCTTAAGTTAGCAAAGTTGAGGGAGCAAATGTGGGTTTAAATACACTTTTGGTCCCCTAAATTCTCTAACTCTAGTGAGTTAATCCTTAAAGTTTAACTCATTGATTCTTAGTCCTTCAACTTAAGAAAATGTAGTGAGTTAGTCTTTGGATGGATGAGAACATGGATGGCATTAGCTTTAGAGCTAATGTGGAGTAAGACTTGGGTGGAGCTGGGCTAAGGTCCGCCACCACTAATCCCTCTTCTTTGGTGGCTGCCCTCTCCCCTCAAACTCCACTGCTATCGATCCCTCTTCCTCAAATTGCCCTCTTTGACCACCCGTACTCCCCGCTCTATCACCACCACTACATCAACCACAACTAGAATTGTGTTCTACCTCTCCTTCACCACTTCCTCTTCCTCTGCCTCCCAACCCATCTCCCTCAATCTCCTTTACCAATACCGTGCCACCCAAAACTTTCGCCAAGGCAAACGAAGAGACTCGCCGCCTGCTCATTCTCCTTGGAGCATGTTGACATTTGAGTGATTTTTCTCATTTTTCAGCATTAAAAAACTCGAGAACGTGTTTTCTCCAAAGAGGAGAATGATATAGTATAACGGAAGTTAATTATTATTTAGGATAATTGTTGTATTTTGGGATTTTCGTGAGTTATGTAATCATGGGAAATCTGTATCTTTTATGAATAATAATTATTTTATGGCTATGGTTTGGTTCTATCAATAAATATTTGGTTTCCCTTATTAGTCATTCTAGGTTTAGTTTTAGGTTTTAAGATGCCTATATAAACTTCATATGTTATTTTAACTTTAGTTTTTTATGAAATAAGAATTTGGCTTGCATCTTCCCTTGGATTTTCTTCTTTTCTCCCTCTGGTTTTCTTCTTTCCTCTCGTGTGTTCTCCCTTTGGTTTTAATTTCTTGATCCTTCATCACTATCCATGCTGCTATGCTAGTCCACATGTATAAATAGAGGTTGTAGAATCTTGAAAGGAACGGAGATGGGGAGCGCGAGGCTGTTTTGTTTTGACCTGTTTCAAGTCTTAATTGTCGCAGAATGGAACCATCCTTTTCTTCCCACGGGATTCAATCCCCTCGCTAAGCTCGAATTGTATATCACAGTCAAATGCCTTTTATAGATTGCAAAATGCTATGCAATAAATCTACATCAAATGTAAAAACTTACATTACAGGAGAGGAGAGAAGATGAATACAAGAAAGAATACACCACAACCACCATCCCTCATTGCGTTATCCCAATCATTCCTCCACGTCTCTCACCGCTCTGGCATCACCAGCAAGTTCTTGTAGGTGTTGCTCATCAACACCTAGCATCCCATTCTCTGCTTTGCTTCTCTCGAAACATCCCCCAGGGTAGCCTCTCTATGTTGGGTTGGGTAACGAAGGAACGAACGGGAACCAAGCAGCATTAAAAGAGCATCTGCCTAGTGATCATTCATTTATCCCTTCCTCGTCAGGCAATATTGCCGTCAATAAAGAATACTTGACCCGCAAGGAAATCCTGCCCCTCTCAACAACTAATCTTGCCCCTGAGACAACCCAATACCCAGGGTTTTCCTGAGGCC
Organism: Aquilaria sinensis; assembly: GCA_005392925.1. NCBI lineage: Eukaryota > Viridiplantae > Streptophyta > Magnoliopsida > Malvales > Thymelaeaceae > Aquilaria > Aquilaria sinensis. The sequence goes on along the minus strand of SMDT01002843.1, from coordinate 239,258 downwards.
CTCTTGTCATCTCTGTCGTGTCAACAAACTTCAAAAGCTTAGGAGCTTGAACTGGCACAGGTGGTCCCCCAGGGTAAACGGCAGAGTTTATGTTAACATCAGCTGGCCTTGGAGGAGCCTTCTGAACACTTGTGAATGGGTGGCTGATTAGTGTTGATATCAGCCCAGACTTGGGAGCCACGCCAGGTGATCCATCCCACTCTGGATGCTTAACAGCAATGGCTCCTGACACAGTTGCAAAGCATAGCCGCAGAAATAGAATACTCTTGAATCCATGATTCTCAACCTGTAACTGGGCTCCAGTCACAATGGAAAGATCCTCGTCAGCCTCTACTGGAGCAGTGCATACATGAGAGTAGTTTTTCCAAGAAACCTTCTCGTAGAATTTCCGATCATATGACGCTCGACAGAAGTTCCCATTTGGATCATCTTCAAGTTGAAAGATCTTCGGAAGTGATGAAAGATGCTGCAAATGGATTGCCAGGCAGTTGCTTCTTTTCCCTTCTAGGTAAAGCCGCAAACCAGTGACAGGCCTCTTCCCAACATCAACCTATTGTCAGTTCCAAACCAAACATTACACTCGGGAAAATGACACAGCACCACACAGCAAGTCGGCCTCTGATGGCATCAATAGCCCAGTAAACGAAAATTTCCTCAGAATGCAGAGTCCAAAACCATAACTACCATTTCAAGCTATGCAGTTCAACTAGCACATGGACATCAGAACTGATATGTAAAGAATGAGAACATGTGAACAAGGCATCAAGGAAAGCCTAAAAACTCTTTACTTGTTTCAATAGACATAATAATTTGATATTTTCACCTGACTTGTGTTAACATAGAGCTTCGGTCCCATGAAACTGAACTGCAGAGATGTTGTGCTTTGCTGTCTTCGTGGTGGACCAAGAGGAAGCTCACTGAAAACTGGTGCCCACTGCCTTGGAAGCTGAAATTCCAAAAACTGGTGGAGTTCTTCAATTGGCGGTTTATCTGCAAAAGAAACAGCCAAAGAATCAAAATGTTGTGTTTTGCAGACATGGTGGTCTGAATATGAGGGACATGCACAAGTTCATAAAGCAGGTCTTGTGTTTACCTCAGTACTGGATTGTGTTAGCAAAGCAACTCAATACAAAATATAAATTCTCAAGCACAAAAACGTTTTCATTTGACAACCACTAAACACAAGATTAACAATATCCAGAACACACTACTATCTAAGAATGGACAGTATGCAATAGTTGAAGGCATATCTTGTTGACAACCATTCACAAAATTAGACAATCTAGACAATGTTATTGTTCTGCGTACAACCAAACAACATGCAGTAAAAATTCATCAAAAAGGGAAAAGAATATCCAAATAATACAATTTCCTTAAAAAAAAAACTGCAAGTTGAAAGATGTATAGGGAAAGGAAGAGATTCTCACATCGTAAATACAAATTTATTGCATGGCTCAAAAACCCACTCCCTGGAACTCCATTCAGCAGAGAAGTAATTGGAATAAAGGACATCGAGATCACATCAGGTTCCAACTGAACAGTTCGCAGCCAGTCATGGTGTGTAAGGTATCTATTATCACTTCCGCCCCTTCGCTTGCAAATGGTTACAATATCCTGCATTACAAGTATCTACCTTATTTTAACTATTTTTTGGGGGAGCCAGAACGGGGGAGTGTTCAATCTATTCTAGGCCACGAACCTACCAATAACATGAAGAAGAAGAAGAAGGAGAAGAAGAAGAAGAGAAGGAGAAGAAGAAGAAGAGAAGGAAAAAAAATCCGAAACCTCTTTGTAAGCATATGAACTTGATGGACTGTTATTTGCAAACCTTATCCGCTGCTCCCTGATTTCAAACTGAAACATAAATGATTAGATAGATGCACGAGAACATGACCCTAATGCATGAATATAGAGGAAATAAACCATGTTGCTTTCACAGAAAACTCAAATCACTTCTTAAGCATGAAAACTGCCAGCTTTATTTGTTCAATTTGTGCAAGAGAAAATTGAATTATCCATTCAATACGTAGCTATTCATAATTCTTTAAGACAATTGGTACCATGGTTACATAAACCTAGAACACTCTCTTATTTACAGGAAAACATATGCAAATTAACTCCACAAGGACCACAGCAACGAAAGAGATGCAACAAAGGGCATCAAGTACAGCAGCAAGTTCCACTATATTGTACACCAACATCTACAAATAAGCTGATGCAAACATAATGATAGACACACTGATTCCCATAAAACATTACATGTAAATACAGTGAAACATCTGACTATTCAACAAAGGACATCCGGAAATGACTACGACTGACTAAATTCTATAAAAACTTCACGCTTATACTACAGATAATGTTGCAAACTAAGGCATTCACCATGTTCTTCCCATACCAAAAGAGACAACAAGATAATATGGATAAGAGCAACATAAATTAAAAAAACAGAAAACATTAAGAAAACTCAAGAGTGGATTTCAAGAGTAAAAACAAAGAATATCTGCAAAAAAACCTTGTCACTAAGATATGGTTGTTCAGATGCCATGGCATATGGTCCATCGGAATCCATAAATCTTTTATCTGCCATCTCTTTTAATCGTTTCTGCACATCAGTTGGTTGGAGATTGGAGGAATGCTGCTGTTTCATGTAGATTACATCCTTCCCTCCCATCTTCACACCAACAATGATATGTGTGCCATATATCTCAATAAACCTGAAAAAGAAAAATTTTGAAAACCATGTGCAAAATCTGAACATAAGACTGAGCTTTAGTGCACAAGAACTAAAACAACAGGATGTTCACTAATCAACTGCACTGCAATGAATTTACCACTCATGAGCAACTTGCACACAAGACCCTTGGGAAAAACAAGCATAAAGATGATAGTAGGATTTCTCTTATACAATGAAAACAAGAAAATTCACATTAATACTATCAATTAAGAACAGCATACATCATAGAGATCTGTGCAACAATCACCTCCTAATATGTTATGCTCAGACAAATGAGTTGCATGCTCAAAAGGCTATCCTATTGCATAAATTAGTTGCTCTATTATTTGATACATGCATATCAGAACAGTATTTTACCTTGCTAATGCTGCAGGTTCCCATGAAGATGGAACGGCTTTCTTAACATGATCTTGGAGTACAATCTGAGATTTCTCCAGTGCAACTGTATATAAGGTGATGAACACTCCATCAAAAGCTAAGGTCTTAGTATTTGCTGCATCTTTCTGCCAACACCCAGAAAATTCAAACATAGAATTAAAGAGGCCTGAAGGAATTTTTCCTGTCAAAGATATCTCCTGGTTGAACTGCTCTGACATCTGAAGCAAATAAATAATGAGAGAGAATCCTATCAAAACATATTCTGGAAGAGAAAGCACATTAAGAGAAATATGGAAAAGATGCTATAAGCTATAATGCAGGTGTCAGCCTTTTCTTCCCCCATTTTTGTGTGGCGGGGTTATGCCAGCTTCACTACATTAAACGTCATGCAGAAAATATGAAAATTACATGGTTTTGGGGAAAAAACTAATAAGCTGTATCATTTGACATCATAAAACGCAGGAACTGGAATATATACATATATATGTACCTGCTGGAATGAGAGAATGTCTGATCGAAAACGAGTACGCTCTCCTTTATCGCACTTTATGGATTTTGACACCCTAGGGATTGAGATTCCACCAGGCAGAACAACCTCATGATCAACATTTTCATCAATCTCAATCAGGCGTGAATCTTTTGAATTTCCTTTACAAAACTTCAACCTCAGATCTGTTGCGATATCATATCCACGCCCAATAGACCCGATTGCAACCTCAGCTGCCTCAGGGGCCGGGGCTCTAAGTGCCATTTCTCAGAACATCACTTGGTCTTTGACAAATCCAAACTAAACTCTAGAAAGTATTTGAAAATACACGAACTAAGAAGTCCAGCGAAAGCCACATGCAAGCTCACTCAAAATCCCACAAAAAAAAAATCAGCAAAAAAAAAAAAAGAAGATTAAATACATAAAATTGGAACCAGCTTCATAAACATTTCTAGGATTTAAACTCCAAAACCAGATAAATAGGTGAAGATATGCAGGATACAAATAAAACGAGCGGCTTTCACTCACTATTTGAGAAAACCAACTACTTGCTTGGAGACGAGTAATAAAGTCCATTGGCATTGAATGGAGGGAAAGAGAATCAAACATACGTTAACAAACGTTACAGCAGCTGAAGTTGATAAATTCGGCTTAGTTTAACACCATGTCGTGCATCTTCACGAACTAAATAGATCCAAAACCGTAACGCAAAAAATAAAGTTGACAATTTGGCTGAATTCAAATAAGATGATTCCAAATTACCAAAACAATTTTTTAAAGAAAAAGAAAGAAAGAAGATTAGTTTCCGGGGCACATGTAAATAGACCATGAAATTCGGTTGAGGAGAAAGAAATTTCTTACATTTAACTTGTCTGTCGCAAATCTGGAGCTCCTGGTAAGAGATTTAGCAGGGAGGGAGAATAGAAAGCTAAGCAAATTCAACTGAAGCAGAATTGCCAGTGGGTGCTAGTAATTGGAGTTTGGCAAAGAAGAGGGACGGATAAGGATGGTGGAGGGAGGCAGTGGGGATGGATCAAGGAAGGATTAGAGGAAGGGGTAGAGAAACCCTAGCTCAGAGGGAGAAGAATTAACCAAAAAAGGTAAAGTATGGTCTGTGTTTGACCCAAATCAAAGATTCGACGGACTGAGTCGGACTTTAATGACGGCCCGGTTGGTGGGCGTGACCGCGTGAGTCAGACTCAAAGGGGAAGCCAAGCCAGTGCTGCCTTTTTTTAATCCAATTTTTCACCTTTTTTTTAACATGACTAAAATCGTATTTCTTTCACCATTATATATTATATTACATTACACTATATAAAGAAGCTTTTTTATTATTCATCAACATACCCATTTCTGCGTTTTTTTTTGTTGCTTTTTCCAGTTTTGTGACAAAGCCACTATTTTGGTTTATGAATATTTTACATTTGTCATACTGATACTCTACTTTTTCCTTCTATCACAAGATAGAGTGAAGGCTGGATGTTGATGATATGGGTGAAAATGGGCCAGGTCAAATCTGAGTCCACTAAGCTCCAGCTCGGCCCTTTTGAAGTTTGGTACAACCCGAGCCCAAGCTCAAATTGCTCAAGCCCAATTTTTTCAAGCTCGAAGTGGGCTTGAGTTCGGCCCGAAAGCTTATCAAGCTCGAATGACACATATAGATATGTAGGTATCATAATTATAATTTAGATAAAATATGGAGACTAAATCTGTAATTTTTTACATAGATAATTATAGAAGGAAAAATTTTATAACCTGTCCTAAACTTTTAATCTTTTGCTATTCTACCCTGATTTTGGAAATTTGACGAATAAGCCATCATCTTCCTTAATACGGCGACTGAGCCACCGCAATCCGTCATCTATTGTCGTGTCGAATCCTAGGCTTAGGAAGACCGCTTCAGCTTCCTCATTCAGCCAGTCCCAGTGCCACAAGATCGAAGAATCTGTGATTGAAGTCTGCAATCAAAATCTACGATCAGAAGATGCAACTGATTCCCGAGTCGATTGTGCGATCGGAGCTGCGATTGTTGGCAGTGTCATAGGGTGGAAGCTATTCGGAGTGTGTGGTCCTGATTTCGAGTGGGAGAGGCCAAAAAAATGGAGGTGGTATTAATAGATCAGAGAACGACTATTTCCATCGCTGAAAACAGAGACGTGACTAGCGGAAGACTGACTATCTTTGTGAAATTGGTGGAGATCATCGTTGATCTTTAGTATCGTCATTGTGCTTACTGCCATTGATCTTGGTGGTACCGTGGTGGCTAGTTGGTGCGTGGGTCGGCAGCTCCAGGGGCAGTTCAAATTGAAGGAAGCAAGGGTGTTAAGGACTTAAAACCTAATAGACCGAGCAAAGGGAAGGCTTGAATATCATGAGGCTTTCAAGCCCGAAAGGCTCTCGAGCCCATAGGGCCAACTATCATGAGGCTCAAACTTGGCTGTAAATTTATTCGAGCCAATTTTTCGGCTCGAGTTCGAAAAAACCAGACTAAAAAATCCTAAACTCAAGCTCGAGCTCTAGCTACCCAAAAAAGACCTGGCCCGATTTCACCCCTAGTTGATGATGGTAAGATCAGCAAATAATAAAGTATGGGGATTGATACTTGAAGAAATTAATAATTTAGGGATTGAATATATTTGTCCATTTTATGGTAAGTCCCCCTAAATTTTGAGTTTTTTTTTTTTTTTTTTGCATTCCAAAGGAATGTTACAATATCTCTTTTGGTCCCCTCAATATAACAATTTTTCCATAGTGATAATGGTTCCCAACTTTTGCAATTTGTTGGGAAATTTAGAAAAAAAATTGGATGGTATATTTAAATTTAAAATGATTGAGTCTAAATGAAAATGAGAGACATGCTTTTATTAACCATATTAAATACAAAAAACCTTTTCTTTTATATGTTTTTATTCAAAGGTTTAATTAGATAAGTTAGATTCAAAATTTTGATTAATTAAAACAGATACACTGTTTGTAGAATGCATAAGTACTTTTACATGGGGCTTGATTTAGAGTTTTGATTAGTTAAAATAGTGCACAATTTACATTATGTATAAGTGATTAATTCTTAAAAATTTCATTTTATCGTTGATTCATTTGTAAGTAAAAATTTGAAAAAATTTATGCATATATTATGCAATGTTATTCTACATTATAAATATCATAAGCTTTTTCTTTTTCTTGATGGTTTCATTTGAATTAGTTAATGAAACTGCTTTGACAATTTTTTTGTTTCTTATCTTTAATGCTTTTTTGACAAAATGTAAATATATCTTCATTTAGTTATTCTGTGTATATACAATCATCTATACTCAGATTTTATTTAATGTCAAATTATGTCTTATCTTTTTATATTGTTACATCAATAACTTGCATTATTACATAGGTCTCCACATATCTTGCTTACTTCTAGAAGAAATTAGTATTTGTATTATTTGTCTATGATAAATTCTATTGTACATTAACAGTGAGTTATTTTTTTTCCCTTTCCCCGGATTCTAGTATCGTTTTGTCTATTTGATAATCTCGCCAAATAGGTTACTATCTTCTCATCTTTCTCTTGCTTGATCTGTTTATTCTTTTCCATCACTCTCTAATCTCTGACCTGCAGTTGCCGGGTGATGCCGCCCCCTTTTGGCACCAACACCAATTATTCTTTAGTTCGTCCATTTGTGCTTTATTGTTCAATTCCATTGACATATCGCCCTTAGGCCCATCGCAGACCACTTCTAGTTCATCTGGTTGTGCTTTATTGTTTATTTCATCTGTTGCTTCATTTAGTTTCTTTGACCAAGCAGGCAATAATAAGCATGGACGTTGTCCCAGAAATATATCCACATTTCACACTCCCTGTATGGGCAAGTGTTCTTGCAAAATTGCTGGGAGAAAGGTACATTTTTGTTTACTCTTTTGTATGTGTGGGGAAAGGTATACGATAAGTGTATTTGAGATCTTTCATTTTATGGGTGTATTGGCTGAGCCAGTTGTCTACCACCTACCACCTGTTTGTTATAAAGCCTGAAAGAAACTGGTAGGTCTAGAAAATTGTTTCTTTGTCTTTGTGTATGGAGTTTTATATTAAATATGTCAATTAAGACCAAATATTAACTTATACTTTTCTTTGTCTATATGATCCCCAAGTTGCCAAAAAATATGGTTGTTTAGTTTTTTTTTCTAGTAACAAGGAAAAAGAAAAAAATCATTGTTGTACTTTTAGGATAATACAATTAACTTTTCCAGTTTTCATTTCCTTATTAACAGAGGCATTACCTAATCATCGTCATTTTCATATAATTCTTTTTGAAAATGATTTGCTGGTATTTATCCCACTTACTATTGATGTAAAATTTGATACGTACTTTTGAGAATTTTATTTTGCTTTTATTTTATACTCTATTGTTATACTTTCCTAGGATGAGATTATGGTGACAAGGAATTTATCTTCAATCTTCATCTTTCATTTATTTTTCTTGGTGGTGTCCCTGTATGTGATCAACACGTAAGCAACTATGTGTGTAAAAGATGCACTTAAAATCTTTTAATTTCAGCAAAGATTCTAGGAATATAATACAACCAATTGATAAACATTCTTAATTGTTCCTTAAAAAATAAAAATATTATTTTACTTCTTAAATAGTACAATTTTAATTGGTATACAAGTTAAAAATTTTAATAGAATTGAGAATTTTATCTTTTAATGTTGTGTACGAGAAAAAGTACTTTCTTAAAAATATTTTTTCACCTAATTATTAAGTTGATGGAGCATTAATATTAGATGATATGGAATGTTGGTACTTTTGTGTTCATAGTTCCTTTGAATTGGTTATCTCTTTTTGGTCAGTGTAGTTTGTTTTTTTGTCTTTATGTTTGGATTAATAACTACAAGTTGTGGTGGTCTAACAAATATAATAATCTCTTTTATTGAAAGGGGTAATGATAAGTTATTTGGGATATTTTAAATTATACAACTATCAATAAAGTGTGTTTATCCTAAAAAAATTGTTGTGCATAATTTATACTTTTTTATATTTTTTTGATCCTTGTGGCTCATCAAAACGGTGATTAGTCATATTTGAACAATTCTTGCCACGTAGCTCTTTTTTATGAAGGATTAACTTCTAGCTCTTTCTTCTGATAGACTAACTTCTTACATCTACCTTTTCTCTCTTTGTGTTATCGAGTTTATGCTGCTATTTTGTGACTCATGGAGGCAGTACTGCTGCTATCTGGTTTTGGATCTTTTGAGGGTAAGTCGTATTGACTTTCTCTTTCATTTACTATTTTATGTTTTTTTTTCTTTTCACATTTCCACTGTTCTTTTCTATGTTTGGTGCTGAGTTTCTACTACTGATTTAGGTTGAGGGGTATTTTGCTGCTGTCATCTACTTTTGGGTCTTTTAACAGTGAGTTGTTTCATCTTTTTCCTTGAGCACTCGCTTTATGTTTCTTTTTGTTTGTTTTTTTTAATGTTTTTCTGATCATTGTTTTCTTTGTTACTTTTAGTTTTTTGGATAGTTTTCCTGTTTATGTATTTGCTTTGCTACAAACTTATGGTCTCTAACTGGAATCAAAGACTTTTCAAATTGCAAAGGATTTTTCTGGAAAATCAAAGAACCTTTTCTAAATTAAGCTAAACTAGATAGTTTATAGAAGGTGGATAATCAAATCTAAAATTTCTTTATGAATTTTTCACACAAATTAGTTTCTACAGAGGATGAGCTTACATAATCTTTTTTCAAAAATTTTTCTAAAAGCACTTATTTTCTTTCAATATTTTTGTTATGAAGTAAGTAAAAAAAATGGAAACAATAGTAGCAAAAAAAAAAGGTTTTGTACAAACGCTCTTAGACAAAATAAATGAGCTTTGGCTAAAAAAATGTTTTGTTAAAAAAGTAAAAAAAATAAATGTTGTTCCTTTTGTAAGTTAAGCCAAACACACTTAAAAGATTTGTATATATTACCTGCAACAATTATTTGAAAAAATAAAATTTTCAGTGGATAGGTGGAATCTGTTGTGTAACATATAATATGTAAACGATAAAATAGTTGATCATTGAAAAGGGATGATATTAATGTTATTGAAATTAATTTGTTTAATGGCTATTTGTCAACTAAGTGAACGTGGTTATCATGAAAAGTAAGCAAGGATTTTCAACAGTAAGTTGTTTTGATTTACTCTATCACCTATTGCTCTATGCTATTCTTTTCTGCCCAGTTCCAAAGTTCTTTTCTATGTCTGCTGCTTAGTTTGTGCTACTATTTTAGGCTGACAGAGATTCTACTACTGTCATTTGCTATTGGATCTTTTAATGGTGAATTGTTTCATCTTTTTCTGTTAGCATTCGCTTCATCGTTCATTCTGTTTGTTTTTTTTCCTGATCTCTATTTCGTTTGTCACTTTTAGTTTTCTGAACTTTGTTCTGTTTGTTTATCTGCTATGACTTATGATCTCTGACTAGAATCAAAGAATTTTTGAATTGTAAATGTTTTGACTGTAGATCAACTATTACTTTTTAGGTTAAGCCAAATCTAAATATATATATATATAAAGCAGGATACATCTAAGAGTACTTTGGTCTTTTCCTTGATGAGAATGCTTGTGCAGCTGACACGTGTCATACTGTCCATTTTTAGTAAGTTAATCGTAAACTTTTATACATGATTTACCAAATATACCCTTTACCCTTTAATGAAATACAGTGGTAACAGGTGGCAGTCAAAGCCGTAATTGTTGACTTATATCAAAATTTGAAATTAAAGATAACATAAATAGAATTAAATCTAAGATAACTCGTGATTTAGATAAAATGTGGTTTAAAAATGGAATAATCTAATCTTTAATTACAAATCACAACATCTTGTGAAATCTAATCATAATTATCTTCACTTTATCTTTTCCCTCTCTTCCATTTTTTTGTCTGCAACTTTGATTTTCTCCGCCCACGTTTACGATTCATCTCTTTAGCTCGAAGGGATAAAAGATTTCCCTCTTTGCACGTATCCGCTTCTCTTCTCGAATCCTTCGATTTTCCATTTGACCACATGGAGGAGTGATTGGAGGTAAAGCAGCTTGGGTTTTTGCAAACTGAGAGCTCGGGAGGGAAGTTATGAGAGCATCGTCGACTATATCCCTCTTACTGCGGTCGGGTTCTTCTCCTTTGCCTCTATCATCCTTCTATCGCTTCCCCTGGTTCCCTCCTTCCATCAACGCCTCTGGTGAGCCTCCCTCCTTCTCTTCATCTTTCTTTCTGTTTCATATTCTTCTTATTACATTATATGCAAGTGTTGTTTGGTTTTCAATTAGGTTTTCTAGATGCTGTTTATTTGGGTAACAAACGTCATGGGTTTAATTAATTTAATAACTTTGTTGATTTGTTTTTGCAGTATTATTTTAGGGATATGTATGATTTGGTCAGGTTCATTAAGCTCATGCAACAAGTTGACCTTTATGTTCATCTCCGAATTGGTCCATATGTTTGTGCTGAACAAAACATTGGGTAAAGTTCAATTTTTCCCTCTCGGTTGTGCCTTTTTTTTTCATGTCGTTATCTAAAAAAAAACTCTGTTTTGCTCTATTGTGGCTCTGGTGATTTCCTGTCTGGCTTATGTGTGTTCTTGGGATTTAATTTAGAATAGACAATGGTTTTTCCAGATAATTAAATTAAAGAAGAAGAAGAGGAAGTTCACCAAGAAGGGAAGATAGTAAACATTTATGAGTTGGTGCCTATGGATAACTTTCGGAGGGAGATGGCCTTCACTAGAGAGGCAGATTAATGGCATGAGGACATCTGCCAAGTGGACACGCTTCACCTCCTTCACGCCTCCATGGAGCCTCTGCTTCTCTCTGGGTTAGAATCGACAAGACGAGTAAGTTTTAGCTCTGTTTTTGTTTTTCCATGTCTCCATTTGCCACTGATTTTTTTTGCTCATTCCAGATCCTCATTCAAACAAGAAATTTGATCGTATTGGAGCAGAAAGTATTCCTGAACCTGGAAATTGTCATTTGGCAACTAGGAACGGAGACAGCCTTTTGCAGGATTAGATTCTCACTTTGAATATCATCTAGTGAGGCAACTGAGCTTTTGACAACAAAGCAACGGTGTGGTTACAAGCTTGAACTTCCAGTAAGTACAGTTTGTTTTTTGGTTATGGAATTTAGTTTTGTATCTCTTTTGACACTAAGCTTGCTGCTGCTTATGGCCAATGCAGTAGCAAATTTCGATTATATGTTTCATTGTAATTGTGGTGCTAGAGGATCAAGAAGATGTCTAGATCTATCTGTCTAGTAGAAACTACTTATTGCATACATTTTAAGAGCTGACCACTACCAGTCCATATTTAGCCTTAAGCTTCTAATCTGAATTATGCTTTTCAATTACGCTTCATTTTCTGGTAAAACCTTGCCTGGTAGTATCAGATGGCATGCAATTCTTGCCTATGAAATGTTTCTATTTTAAGACAGTGAACAGCAAGCATCTGAACTATAATTTCTTATATGCTATGTTTGGATTACATTCTTTTGTTCATTCAGTATCAGTCTTCAGGAATATGTTTAGGATAGAGTTGGTCACCGTTGCTGTCATTGCCCAAATAAGATGATAAATTTTCTCACAAGAAGAGAAAGGAAGAGTAATGATCTCTCTGAAGCTGCTTTTGGTCGCATTTTTCATCATATTGAGTTGCTTACCAAATAGGGAACCCAAAACAAAATGAATTTTCAGGATGCTTTCGTATGATCACTTGACATTAGTATGTTATATGTGTAGGTTTCTTCTGCAACTGCGTTCTTCCGGCAGGACTGAACGAGACAAAGGTCCGTCAAGTTAAACTAGAAGAAGGGACTTGTGAAGGAGAAAAGAAGAAACTAAGGAGCCGGTCGAGCAGGCTTGCATCCTCCAGCAATCCTCTGCCGCCAGTCACTGCTGTAAGCAGTAAACAGAAACGTCAACCATCCCCTTCATTGTCACGGAAATTACTTCATTCTTCATCTACCTCGAGTGTTAGCTTGCAACTTTGATAGAATTGCAACGAATGGTAAAGTTATAGGGTTTGGATATTGATAAAGGTCAAACAATTTTGATAGTTTGAATTTTTAGATGTTAAAATTGAAAAGTTTAATTTGCTTCTGTTTTTTTTTCTGAACATTTGGAATCTAAATACCTACATGTATATATACTGTAGGTCAGAATTCAGTGCTTTTATGTGTGCCATATGATTTTTAAAATTTTTTACCATTAATATATTATTTACTGTTGCCCCCTCACACACACGCACATATATATGGGATTGTCTTGCATTTGTGGTTTGGGTTGAGTGATTGCTGCCGTACTTGAGTTTTCAAAAGTTAATTTCTATTTTCCTTAATGTTTTTCAGTTTTGATGTTGTTTCTTGTGCCAGTGTAAGCAACAAACTGCTGAGGGTATTTTGGTTCATTTATTAATGTCATATAAAAAGATGTACGTATGTAATACGATATATCTAAGGGTGTTTTGGAGTATTTCTTCTAACAACATGAATAGCGATGACATGTGATATACTTTCCATCTATAGTAAGTTAACCATAATTTTTTAATTCGATCAATTTCAAAATACCCAAAAATCTCCAATTTATTGTGTCACTGCCGTATGGTATATTTTTTCCATTTAAACTTTGGAAAGTTCTGCCTGCTTATAATAACAAGATTTAATCATGATAATATTACGATATGAATATTATATGTTTAAGAAATATGTTTAGCTCATAAACCCGATTCATATTTTCATTGAAAATACCAAATATCATGGTAACTTTATCTAATTAAAAAAAAGATAACAAAGCCAAAAAAAAAGCCAAAATCATTAAAAATATTATAGTTAAATTAAGATTTAAAAAATAAATTTTTAGATTTTTCAGTTGATTATTAATTTTTTAAAAATAAAAACATCAAAAGTGGATCAAAACTGGTGCTTCTTAGAAACGACATATTTTACTATTCATTATATTTGCACTTCATAATAAATCAGATAATAGCATAAGCCATAAAGCAATATAATAAATGAATCAAAACCCAAGCTGAAATACTTTACATGAGTTTTTATGAATTCAATTATACGTACAATCATCTTATAAATGTAAGAGTCTCTTTTAAAAATCACAAAATTATCTACGAAACTAATTTTTTGTTAATTTTAAAACACAATTAATTACTAATTTTACAAATGCAATAATTATGACAGATAATGAATAAACTTTAAATCTTTTGATTTTTAATGTTAGTTATAAAATTTAAAGAAAAACACTATCATCAGTAGATAAACAAATTATTACAATTTTAAGAATCAGTATATATATAATTCCTTAGAACTACAAAAAAAATAAAATCTCAATGCAACATCGGGTATATAAACTAATCTAGAGCAGGATATAGGTAAGGAGTAAAAATCCTTTCACTTAATATAATAAACAATAAATTGCCACGTGTCACTATTTTTATTTATAGAAACATTTTAATGCATATTTTAATATTATTACTGCATAAAACTAAAAAAATTTAATAATTTGTTTTTACCAAAAAGTAAATAAGACAACCAAAAGTACACCATAAGTACAATAATAAATTAGTGAAAAACATAAAAAAAATAATAAAAATTAGAGTGAGCGGAGATGAATAACCACCTGATGTAGAATAATAGTCTGCACGGTGGAAGACATGTCGAGTTCGGGATGTGAGGCATTGAAGACGATTGATTAGGGTAAATGAGGTATAAATATAAAAAAATGTTCGGGTTCAGAAAAACAAATGGGAGAATGATCATGGATTTGTGTGTTGGCTGGTATATCTGGCTATAAAAGCTTTGTAATCAAACAAAGTAGACGCATAACTTACAAAAATATTGAAATAGAGTTGAAATCGTTAAACCAGAGGACAAAGGAAATATAAACCCAAACACTAATGTTTGGTTGTTTAAAAAAAAAAACAGATAATCCACATAAAACAGTTTGGATCACACAAACAAATTAATTAGAAATCTTGTGCGAACCAAAGCTAACCCATAAACTATTGTCCGGATGTTGGATAACTACACAAATTCACTAGAAAATTTATTGTTTCAGTAGATCTATAACAGATCTGGTTCCAAGAATATGAGATCATAAAAAAACATAGCGAAGCTATCTTTAATAATATAGATCTAAGAAAAAGAAACCATAAATTAAAATTAGAAAACAAAGAATCAGGAGTAAGAAAGATGTTTGGCGACGAAAACAAAACTAGAAATTAACATCGAAAAGGAAGAGTGAATTGATAAGAAGGAAGATGGACTGTGAGCCATGCTTGATTGTGGCGGGCTGGTTGTGACCAGCAAAAACCCTATCAGAAAAATGGAGGACAAAAAAATGTCGTGAATTTCTCGAACGAACAAATGACAGAACCGGGTGCCTCTATACTTTTACAGAACACCGTCTACAGTCCCTAAACCTTATATGTTTTACCCTTTAGGTATACAACGTTTTCACAATTGCAATGTTTGCGTCAATTTATACCATGCAAATGGGCGCATTCGGCCCTTCTTTTTCTTTTTTGGTTTAATTATACTCTTTCCACTCTTTTTTGCTCATGTATATTGGGACATTGTTCATTAATTGGGCCAACCCACTCATTTTGTTTACTTCATTTTCTGCTTTCATTAATTCAATTGGTTCAGACTCCAATATTTTTAGTTCAAATCCTTTTAACTTGATGGATGCATCATTTATCAATTCAAATTTTGTATGTTGGTTCAATTGGATTCAATATTTTTTTACATTCGATACATTTAATTAGGCTGCCATTTTAACTTTTTCTTTATTGCTTTTCCTGTTTAAGTTGAGAGCCCAAAACATGAGCATAGGAAAAACCATGAGAAAAAAATTCAAATTAAAAGAGGTGCCTAAAGGGTCCACTATTTTTTGAGCAAAATTTTTTAAACCTGGTCGACCCATAATGTAGTAATTTAATTTTTTTTTGTTAATTTGTTGGGTCCATTATTTTGTTTGCGACAACAATTTACCGTTTGTGTTTTTTTTTTAAAATATACCTGGTAAAAAAAATCAAAACATAAGGAGAATAAAAGGTCAAATTCAAATATGTCAGCCCACAACACATGAAATTGAGCCAACCCACCCTCATTAATTTTAATATTTAATGTGATTTTAATATATAAAGCCATAATATATATGCCATAATGTTATTGTTTTGTAATGTTTCCGTACATTTAAATATTTATACATTTTCTGGTTACTAAATATATCTTTCATCTCGTGGCAACGCCGGGTATGTAAACTAGTTGTATAGTTTATAGAAGGTGGACAGTGAAATCTAAAATTCTTTTTATACATTTATGACATCAATTAATTTCCCCAAAGCATGAACTTACATAATTTTTTTCCAGAAGCACTCACTTTCTTCAATAATTTTTTCATGATAAAGGTTAAAAAAAATGATAATAATAGTAATGACAAAAGGAGTTTTATACCAATACTCTTAGACAAAATAAATGAGCATTGGTTGAAAAAATGTATTAGAAAAAATAAAAAAATAAATTATGTGTTTTTTGTAAGTGGAGCCTAGGACAGTTAAAAGATATGTATACATTTGTTGGAACAATTATTTGAACAAAAAAAATTTTCATTGAACATATTAAATCTGTTATCTAACATGTAACATGTAAATGATGAAATAGTAAATCATTGACTAGGGTTGCCATTATAGCACTTATCTGATAGTAGCAGTACCTAAACGCACAACAAATTGATGATATCTATTTAGTTGCATTTAGATGAAACTCATATCACTGTTAATTGCATTATTGTAAAAATTGAAAAAGTGTTACAACTTAAAGTAAGTGAATTCCTTAATAGTTTTGTGCAAATTAACTCTTTCACTCATTATCTAGTCTCAGATAAACTACGTTAAAGAAGTAACAAGTTTTATCTCAACTTATTTGATCTACTAGAATGGTTTTATATTCTCAATAGACTTACAGAAGCATTCAAATTGAAATGAATTCATAGTATACGTTAGTTGTTTAGGGAGTTTTTCTTTTATTGCAATATTTGATTATTTATATATCTTCTTTCAAGTTACAAGTTTATATGCCATGAAACAAAATATGCAGCAGTAGGTAAAGGGGAATGAAAATAGTTACCATAAACAGTTATTAGGAATTACATTTGTGCCATTAAATGATGAAAGAAACAACATTCAATCCATAATCCTTCCTACAACAAGAATTTTTGTCCCTGATAACTCGGTCTCAGGGCCTAACAACTAGGCAATCATTTGGGATTTCTTTGGAAATGTTTGGGAAAAATTTTCTTTTTTTTTTTGTGAATGTTTGATTTTTGCATTGACTCAAAGAAAACTATTAAAGGATAATATACCTCTTAATAAGAACATTTATACGGTTGAGATCTTTAGCAACTAGAGAATAATTGGTGTATGTTTTATTATTTGTGTATGTTTTATTATTTGAAAAAACAAAAGTTTCCATCAAACATGTTAAATCTATTATCTAACATGTAATATGTAAATGATGAAATAGTAAATCATTGAAAGGGGCTGCCATTATAGCACTTATCTGACAATAGTAGTACCTAAACGCATAGTAAATTCATGATATCTATTTAATTGCATTTAGATGAAACTCATACGGCTGTTGATTGCACTACTTTAAAAATGAAAAGATGTTACAACTCAAGGGAAGTAAATTCCTTCATAGTTTAATGCAAATTAACTTTTTCACTCATTACCCAATATAAGATTAACTACGTTAAAGAAATAACAAGTTCTATCTTAACTAGTAATAAGCTCTATTTAATTGCATTTAGATGAAACTCATACGGCTGTTGATTGCACTACTTTAAAAATGAAAAGATGTTACAACTCAAGGGAAGTAAATTCCTTCATAGTTTAATGCAAATTAACTTTTTCACTCATTACCCAGTATAAGATTAACTACGTTAAAGAAATAATAAGTTCTATCTTAACTAGTAATTGATGCTAGCGAAACCAATTCTCTCTCTCTACAATTTTACAGTTTTTTCTTCATTTTAGTTCATTCTGCTTTTTAATTTTCTCCAAACTTCTTTGATCTACTAGAATGGTTTTACATTCCCGATAGATATATAGAAGCATTCAAATTGAAATGAATTCATAGTATACGTTAGTTGTTTAGGAAATTTTTGTTTTACTGGTATATTTGATTATTTATGTATCTTCTTTTCAAGTTGCAAGTGTATATGCCTTGAAACATATATGCGATAGTAGCTAAGGAGGATTGAAAATAGTTACTATAGGCAGTTATTGGGAGTTACATTTATACCATTAAATAATGAAAGAAACAACATTCATATAATTAACAATCCCTAATCCTTCCTACAACAAATTTTTTTTTCCTTGATAACTCGGCCTTAGAGTCTAACTACTGAACAATCATTTGCTATTTCTCTGAAAATGTTTAGGAAAAAATTTCTTTGTTAGTAGATGTTTGATTTTTGCCATAGACTCGGAGAAAACTATTAAAAGATAATATACCCTTTAATTAGAACATCTACATGGTTGAGATCTTTAGCAATAGTAGCTATTTTTTGATTGTTTTTTTATTTTCCTTATCTCTGTTTGCTTTGTTACTTTTACTTTCCTAGATTGTTGTCCTATTTGTCTATCTGCTATGCTTCAAACTTATGATTTCTTACTGGAATCAAAGACTTTTCAAATTACATAGGATTTTGGCGGAGAATCAAAGAACTTTTTCTAAGTTAAGCCAAACTATATAGTTTGTAGAAGGTGAATAGTCAAATCTCAATTCTCTTTATAAATTTGTCACACCAATTAGTTTTTCTAGTGCATGAGCTTGCGCAATTTTTTCTTCCAAAAGCATTCTGTTTCTTTCAATATTTTTTTCATGGAGTATTTAAAAAAAATTGGAAGTAATAGTATAAACAAAAAAAGTTCCATACAAACACTCTTGGATAGAATAAATAAGCATTGGCTGAAAAAAATGTGCTACAAAAAAAATAAAAAAAATAAATGTTGTGCCTTTTATGAGTTAAGCCAAACACACCTAAAATTTTGTATATATTTCCTGCAACAATTATTTAAACAAATAAATGTCCAGTCAACATGTGAAATCTGTTATATAACATGTAATATGTAAATGATAAAATAGTTGATCATTGATAAGGGATGACATTAATGTTATTGGAATTAATTTGTTTAGGGACTTTTTATCGACTAAGTGAACATGATTATCATTAGTGCAGACTTTTCAATGGTAAGTTGTTTTGACTTCCTATTTCACTTATTACTTTATGCCTTTTTTTTATCCCCACTTCCAAAGTTTTTTCCTGTGTTTGGTGATTAGTTTGTGCTACTATTTTAGGCTGACGGAGATTCTACTACTGTCATCTGCTGTTGGATCCTTTCAAGTTGAGTTGTAATTAAATTTATGTTTGTTATTTTCATAAATGACTTAGTTGATATGTAATTAAATTTATGTTTGTTATTTCATCATTTAGTTTGTCGAACCATTATTTGCTTACCAATGCAGCAACAATTTGTTTGTTCTCCATTGCCGATCATAGCTAAGTTAATGAGTAAGTTATTCAATTTCTGCTTCTTTTTACTCAATTTAAGATTGATGCTTAGGTACAATTGTATGACTTTTTCTATATTCTTTTATTGAATGATGTTTGCCATTTATGATAATAAACGATGTGTGATATTAATGTTCTTAATTAAAAAAAAATGTTGATTACACCTTATGTATATAAGGAAAATAACAAGTAGAAAAAGACATACAAATTTAACTTTGAAATGAGAACCAAGAAAAAGTTTAACAGTATGAGACCTGTAGATAATGAAGCAGCGTATATAAATCAACTTCCATGTCATGATGTTGTTGCTTTGGCTAATGATTATTGCTCTGATTCAAAAACTAGTCCACCAATTACAACTTCTATTCAACACTTCAATGTTGTCTCACCCCTTACCATACCATAATTTGCATAGGAGACAAAATTGCACACACAGCCAAATATAGTATCAAATCAAATTGCATCTAAAATGAATGGCCATAGTACTCTTATCTCTATATTATCATAGTTCTGGTTGTTTTCATTGTCCCGATATATCTTTCCAAACACAAGTTCGAAAACATAAGAGATCTTTTACCAAATAAATTTTTGTTACCCAATTTCGCTCTACTTCGGCATCCACAAATAAAGTGAACTCATCTGTGGGACCTAATGATATTTGTGATCATGATTATCATTCAAGAATATCAGACAATATTCAGTGAACTTTGAAACCTGTTGACGAAGATCATTCCACTCATCATTTTCATCTTCTAGGTGTGCTTTTTTAGACACTATTCTATTAAATTTTGTTTCATATAATGTTATAACTTCTCATACTGTCCCTACAACTTCAGATGTCACTAAACAATATTTAAAACTTGGTGATTGCAATGAAATTTGTGAATATTGTCAAGTAAGATTCTAGCCACAAGAGCGGGTTAAGACAACCATTGATGGTAGGCCAAAATATAATTCATGCTGTGCTAGTGGAAAGGTTAATCTTTAAAGTACACAACCATCACTGTAATATCTAATTGATTTGCTGAATCCATTTAACGGTAAGCAAAGTAGAGATTTTAGAAATAATATTATAGCCTATAACTCTATCTTCGCTATGACTTTTTTTTTAAGCAAATATCGAGCTTGCTATCAATCTTGGTTCTAGTCTATATGTCTTTAAATTGTTCGGTCAAATTTTTCACAAGATGGGCTTATTCTATCCGCCTGAAGGGCAGTGACCAAAATGTTTACAACTCTACGCCTTTAATACGCAAAATGAACTTCCAAACAGATTACATCCATTTGATCATGATGATTTTTCTGATTTAGATGCTGAAATTATAACCAACCTTACCAAAATCCTAGATGAGAATAATAGGCTTGTCAGATTGTTTAGAACTGCTAAGGATAAATCTTTGTAGGAAGCCATACCTCAATTTAAGATTCGACTATTCAAAGACATACGCCATCACGAATATGATCTTCCAAGTTCAAGTGATATTGGAGCATTGGTTATAGAACCTGGTCCTAAAGAAGATAGTGACAATGATATAGTTATGGAATATAGAGGTGGTGGTTTTAATACGATTTCAATGTTGCATCCATTCTTTATGTCACTTCACTATCCGTTAATTTTTCTATATGGTCAATCTGATTTGGCAATTGATCTATCTCTGAATCTACCTCTCGGTTCTACAAATTTTCATAAGTGAATTAGCATGCAAATGTTTTATGCTTATCAGCTTCATGATCGCCTAAACATGTACTCTATTATCACACATGTCAGTAGATTGTTTCAATAATATGTCGTTAATGCTTATGTTTATATTGAGCATGATAGGTTAGAATACATTGAATCTAAACAAGATAATTTGCATTCTGAATTTTACCAAGGAATTCATGATGCTATAGTTCATGGAGATGAACGTGGAGACAAAATTAGAAAGAGAACCATACTTCCTGCAACATTCACAGGTGGCCCACGATACATGAGTTACCATTATCAAGATGCTATTGCCATATGCAAAGACTATGAAAATCCTCAAATTTTTATTACTTTAACATGCAATGTTAAGTGGCCAGAAATAAAGAGATATCTCAGTTCATCTGGTGGCCTCAGTCCTGAGGATAGGCCTAACATAATTGCTAGAGTATTTCAAATGAAAACATGATCCTTCATTTCTTATTCGAGAAAAAAAGCCATTAGGTGATGTTGTTGTAGGTATCCTTAATTTTACTCAAGTCTATTTAGTAGTTATCTTTGATCTTTTTCTTTTGAGAACCTTATTATGAGCTATTTTCACCTTTGTTTTTACCAGTGTTATGCACAATAAAGTTCCAAAAAAAGGCTATTCCTTATTGTCATACTTTGGTATGGAATGATTCTACGACAATGGTTGGTATGCCTGAGCATATTGACAAAATAATATCTGCTGAGATACTTGAAAAAAATGTGGATCCAGAAGGGTATCAGCTAGTTTCTAAATTCATGCTCTATAGTTCATGTGGTCTTGCGCGTCCTAATTCACCTTTCATGAAGTAAGAAACTTGCACTAAAAAGTTTTCAAAACCATTTCATGTATCAACATCATGTGATGGCAATGGTTTTGTCCGGTACAAAAGAAGGGATGATGGAAATCATGTAGTAAAAAATGGTATTAAATCAGACAACTTTTTCATCATTCCATACAATAGACAACTATCTTTTGCATTCCATGCACATGTGAACATAGAGTATTGTGGACATAGTATGTTGATCAAGTATCTCTTTAAATATATATCGAAAGGAGTTGAACTTATTATGACCAAGATGTTTCATGTGAACAATGTAATGACAATTTCAATCATATAAATGAAATATAAAATTTTCTTTACTACCGCTTTATTTGTCCACATGAAACATCTTGGAGAATATTTGAATTTGACATCCATTATAGAGATCCTCCAGTCTAGGTTCTTGTTGTTCATCTTTCACTCCAACACCAAGTCACATTTAGAAGAAGACAAAGTCTTCAATCTGTTGTGAATAACCCGACTACAAAAAAAAAACCACTTTAATTGAATGGATGGTGATGAACAAAAAATCTGAACATGCCAAAAAATTAAAGTACATAGACTTCTCTAAAGAATATGTTTGGCATCGTGATGGAAAATTTTGGACCAAAAGAAAGCAGAGAAGTTCAATTGGCTGAATGGTCTATATACATCCTTATGCTGGTGAGCTGTTCTATCTTAGAATGCTTCTTTGTCATAAAAAAAGGCTGTGAATCATTTGAGGATGTCAGGAAAGTCAATGGTATAGTTATGCCAACATATTGTGTTGCTTGCAAGGCAATGGGTCTATTGGGAAATGATAAAAAATGGGTTTTGGCCTTTCTTAAAGCAACTGAATGGGTAACTTCGTCTGTACTTAGATTACTCTTTGTCAACATGCTATTATTTTGAGATCTATCTAATCCCAGAAGTTTCTAGAACCAGTACTAGCAAAAAATGGCAGACGATGTAATAAACCATATGAATAAACAAGTGGCAACTTCTTACTTATATTTTAATGATTCAGATATTCAAAATTACATCTTATATGAAGTTGAAGGTATGATGAATGCGTAATCAAATACACTGACCAACTTCGGACTCTTTTTTACTTTCAGGCAACCTGATGGCTAACCTAAGAAATAAAATCCTTATGGAAGAAAAAAACTATAATTGTGAACTTCTTTCTGCTGAGCACATGACATAAGAACAAAACTCAACACAAAGCAAAGGTAGATCTATGAAACCATTATCCACACTTGCCAAATAAGGAAACAAGAATTGCTCTTTATGTACAGTTATGGAGGGACTAGAAAGACTTTTCTCTAGAAGACGATCATAAATGGCCTTAGAGCAAATGGTGAGATTGTGCTTGCTATTGCATCTTTGAGCATTGCTTTTCTTTTATTACCAGCAAGTAGAACAGCTTACTCTAGATTCAAGTTACCTTTGGAACTTACTGAAAATTGAATTTGCAACATAAAAAAAAATACGCAACCATCGAAACTGCTTGAAAAAATAACTCTGTAGTGTGAGATGAAACACCAATGAATAATTACCAGTGTTTCGAAACACTTGACATGACGCTAAAGGACATACTAGATGAACCAGAGCAAACTTTTGGTTGTAGGTCAGTTATTCTTAGAGGCAAATTTAAACAAATACGGCATGTTAAAAAAAGAGCAACAAAAGAGGAGATCTTGACGATAGGAGACAAAACTGCTGAAGGTCTCGACGACAGTAATAATGCAAACTGTAAATGGATTCAAATTCCTAAACAATATTTGATTTCAGATGCAATCAGAAAATTAATACAATTGCATCTATGATGGTGATTCACTAATTAACCCAAATCCACAACACCTATGTGATAGAGCCATAGTTTGCCTTAAGAACGATATTGTAGATTCACTTAATGATCATGTGCTTTTATTTGTACCATTTGAATGGTCAGTGTATTATAATTCAGATTTTACATCTTCTCTTGCAAGGAATCATGAAGAAATTGAAACATTGTATCCTATAGAATATTTAAACAGCCTTAACTTTAATGGCTTGCCTCGCCAGGAACTCTGTTTGAAAATATGTGCTCCAGTTATATTAATGAGAAATTTAAATTCAACAGCAGGTCTATGTAATGGCACTTAGATGATTATTACACAACTTACCACCAAAATTATTGAAGAAAAAATTATGACAAGGACAAAAAAAGGCCACAAAGTTTACATTAAAAAAGTGTCTTTAACATAAAAAGTTGACAACTTACCTTTAATATTTAAAAGAAGACAATTCCCTATAAAACTTTACTATGCAATGACCATAAACAAAAACTAAGGACAATCATTGAATAGGATCGGAGTATACTCCAAGAGTTAGTATTCACACACGGGTAACTGTATGTTGCACTATCAAGAGCAACATGTTCTAATGGATTAAAAATCTTGATAACAAATTTCTCACTGGAATATTTACAATAAACTAAAAATATTGCGTATGCTGACTTTCTGCCAAGTATTTTTCACTAGTAGGTTACTCAATAGCTATGTTCCTTTTTGTTACAAATAACATATTTCAACATAACTATATTTCTCTGCTATCTGATTCACCAATGTTTGTGTGAATTTTGCCTGACCATGTTATATTTTAAGTGAGATTTTTTCCAATTTGTAATTTTGTTCCTATTTTGTTTTGAGTGAGGTTTTTTCCCTGTTCTTATTTTTTAGTTTGTATATGGAGATATAGTTAGCTAGAAAGTTAAATTATGGACTTTTATTATTTGAAATATAACACAAATAATCAATAGTTTGAGGAATTGGAATGATTCCAAGCCAACTATCGCCCTTTTTCCTATGCGGTTTTAAATACAAATTAGTGGCATTGAGGTGTTCAAGATATGATTTTTTCTGCAATTGTGAATTTTTTTTTGCTTTCCCATGCATTTTCTACTATTGCAATTGTGAAAAATTAGTGGATGTTGTTGTTTCTCATGTTTGATCTTTCCCATGCTAGGCCCTTTTTTTGCCTTTTTTTTCTATGATTTTGTTTGTTTGTTTTTGTTAGGTATTTGTTATTTTCTCTTTGTTTATTTTGTTCTTTTCCCTGGTATGATTTATTAGATTTATGTTCTGTTAGCTATTCCATTGTTTTCTAATCTTGAGTGCTATATAAGATAACTCAGTTGAAGGTACTTTGGATTACACTTGAAAAAGCACTTACTAACCTTATTTTCTTGCATTTTTCTTGTATGATGGAAGCCAAAATTCTAGCAGACCTATTGCCAGATGACCATGACAGTGTGATAGAAGTTCAGGTTTGTCGTAAATGGACACATTACAAAATGAGAGATTGAATTAATATTTCATATAGTTGCCTCTTGGTTGACAAACAGGTCAGTATTTGAATACACCAAAGTATATTTCATATGAGTATGATCCATTAGTCTAATACATTAATATGTTATAGGAGATAGCTATTTAAGGGTGGATGATATATTTAGACAATGACTATTTTCATCAATAAATGGAAGTCAGTAAAGCATACAGAATATCACACTATATATGCAAAGATTATAGATGGGAAGAAAAAGTACTCTTCCACCTAACAATCCTCGAACTAGGGGAGGTAACAAAATTCCAGCAAATTGAGGACACCAATTTGTCGAAAAACAAGTTCAACTTTGCTGATTATACAGATCTTCATTTAAGAATCAACAACAACAAACATTTTACAGGTAATAAAGAACGTAATTTTATTAAGATAGTGATAATAGATATCATAATTGCCATAATTTGTTACTTACGTGGACATCGATAACCAATGAATTTTATTTCACATATTTGGCTAATAAAAAACCAAGTTTTGGGCCAGAAAAGATGCAAAAAACACTTTATATGCGGACCTTTAGGTAATCATTAATCTACATCTATTACGTTTAAACAAAACCAAACTTTTAGCTATTATTCTCATATGTTTGTAGTGGGTATGAGCTTGAATGTTGTCTTTGGCATACAAATACAATCTCCTTCAACAAAGGAACTTTTGAGCGATTGGCATAGCTCATAATCATTGCTGCCATATCAGCAACTGTTGGTGAAAATAAAGGTCTAAGCATATTATGGTGGATTACAATGCCTTCCTATTTACTAATGGTCTTATCAATTTTGTAGGTTTTGTATAGCTGTGTAGCACTTCAGCTACCCAATACTATCTACAATAATAGATCCTTGACTTGGATTGCTATGTTGCAAGGTATAACTTCTAACTTCCTGATTATTTCTGCAATTTTTCATTCAAATTTGCAAGAATTTATTTATCTTCCCCACATTATTCAAATATATTAGATCATTTGTGCATATCATACATGTTCATTTAAGATATTATAGTTTCCTTTCACTCACAATAATCAACATAAGCCTCAAATTACTTGAGCAATTATTAAGTAGATAAAATATCATTCTTCAGTTGATATTAATTTTACTAACAAAAATGAGTCAACAAGGGAAAAAAATATTACTTTTAATGAAAATAATTGACTCCTCCAGGATTGTTATGTAGTGAGAACCATAATGAGTGAAAATTGTTTACACTTAAGAGTAAAACTTTTGTTATTGGTTTATGTTCTCCATTACAAATAAAATTTGGCTAAAATGTTGATGCAAGAGATTGTTGGTGTATTTGATTTGAAAGATAATATAGTGACGTATTATAGAGATTAAGATAAAAAATTTTTTTTTTTTGCCACAGAGGTGATTGCATAGAGAGTTTTTACTTTTATGTTATTTGTGTTTCTTAGGAAGTAATCTTAATCTATTAATCGTAAAAAAATAATCTAAAAAATATAGGACCACCAACCAATAAAATTTCTTACTATTAAAAAAAAAACATGTTTTGACTTCTTAAATTTCATAGTTTTAACAGACTAGACAAAAAAAATAATGAAATTGATAATTTTATTTCTTTAAGCTAAGTTTGACAAAGAATAACCTAATTTTCCAAAAAAAATTGTCAATATTTTACTTATTTGTTTTTCATGTTTCTTATTGAATAATAATAATTTATTAATTACAGGAAAAATTGTGAAAGTATACGACCATTGACCAATAAAAATTCATACTTTTTCTATTTGTCTTTGATAAGGACATTATGATATAGTTGTCATATATGTGTACTTTTTTATGTCTAACTAGTATTCACTTTATCTATATGTCAGTGATCTGTACCCTGTGTTTCTTTCTTTTTTAACATTCTTCTACAATAGTCCTTTTTATCCCATTATGACACTGGAGTCTACATATGCCTGTAAAATATAAATTGATAACTAATGTGAGAATAGTAGCGTAAAAAATGACAGTAAGCACAAAACTAAAGTTTTTTTTCTATATATTCTTCCTCCTCATCAACTTCTAACTCGCTTCTAATTCTAAACTCATTTAAATAAAAAAAGTGTATGTGTAGCTGATAAGATTTTGCGCTAGATTATTTAACCTATCATTGTTCATCTAGGATGCTCGATATTAGTAAGATGTTCTAAGTTATCAATGACGAAAACACAAATCGACATACTAAAAAGGTCTTCTTATTTTTGTTGGGATAACTGAGTGACATCCAAACCTCTAGATTTCTAAACTCCAAAAAAATCCTAAATTTGTGAAGTTGACAAAATATTTTCTAACATGAATGCTGGAGAAAATAAAAAACCAAAAGATATATAAATTATATTTAGATAGGAACAGTTCCTTTTCAGCACATGAAATAAAACCATAAAAATGCGTAAGGCAAAGTCTAGACTCTTTATTCTTACCTACAGCAGATGCTATTTCCATATATTAATTATTACATTTTAAAGTAGTTGAACATGATGGAAAAGGACAGCAAAGAAGTTTATCCAAGGAAATCTTGCAAACTTTTAGGAATTAAGGAAGTTAAGATGATCATTTACAATACAGGGATAATAAAGTAGTTGTTTAAATTAAGAAACAATCAACAAGGAACAAAGTTATTTTCTTATTTAAGAAAAAAAAAATATGTCGGTATCATGGATCCTGTACAGTTATGGTAATATTAGAGTAAAAAAAAACCTGTCATATAGAAAAATAATTAACAAAGCAAAGTTTGCTAGAAAAAAATACTATAGTGATTAACAGTCTTTGTATACATATGAAACAAAAGTGCTTATATAGAAATTTGGACAACTATATTGCTTGTAGTAATCATTATTGCCTTTTACAATTGTGATATTCATGTCAATCTATTCTTTAGTTGTATTCTAAATATATTCAATACAAATAATGTTGCTTATAATTATGAATAATTTTCTCTAATAAACAAAGACAACTATGCAAATTGCAAAATGTGCCTTTTCAGCAGACACCTGTAAAGATTCAAGAATGACAATTCATGGATGAAGAGGAAGAACGTTATAGAAATAGGATCACTATTGCAGACTTGCTTGTGTTACATGCAAGACAATTCAAGGTAAACCATTACATAACCAACAAAGGATCATTCAAATTCAGCCTCATGTCATTCAATTCTAGATCAATTCATGTTATAGGGGGTAGAATTCACATGCAGAGCAACTTCAACGAAAATTACAACCCCTAACAAACAGTATTATAGAGCTTGTCCAAAAAGTACATGTAACAGGGAGCTTTGGCAACAAAAAGGACAATACACATGTCTTGACAATGGAATACCAATAGGTAGCCCAAAATTCAGGCATGCACAAGACAATCATTTGCTCCACTGCATGACAAATAAAATATCGAACCTTGATATTAACCAATGTCACTTCAGGTATCACTTTTGTTCTCAGCTAATTGATTCTACATCAACCGCTATCATTACGGTTTTTGAAAAATGAGCTGAATCTTTACTACACATGAGCTGCCAGGACATAGTCACACAACAATGCTACCACGTTCTTGCTAATTTTCCACCATCTCTTATAAGTTTAATTGGTGAGAAAAAGATATTTCAAGTCACAATTAACGATAGAAGCATTCTAGGTAGAAATGACATTATTGTAACCAAAGTAATGAACGATGATAAAAGTTCCCCTCAACAACAGATGCCTGAAAATCCTGCGCAGCAGCAATCAACTCCAGTAATAGCAACCACACAAGTAAGTACTTCACACCAAATGGCACCACAAACTTTAGTTTCTGCACCAGTACACCGATCTGTACAAATGCTTGCAGCTCATGCACAAAAAGGCCTACTTGAGGAGGAAGGTAATACCTACAATTAATAATTGAACACATTATTTTGTTCTATGTATTGTTAACCACTAATCCAACATACATAGTAGGCGCAACATTACCAGAAATAGCTACTCATTCAGTTGAAGGATCAAGGAAACAAAAGCAAAAATGAACAACTTAATAGATATATTACAGGTATCTTCTTCTTCATTGTTTGTGTTTTGGTGTACTAAAACTTCACTATGAATCATAATTGCATTATGTATATGAAGATTTTTATTGAAATAGATTGATCACCAAATTAATCTTGTCAAATGATCATATATTCTAATAAGTTTTTGACACTTGATGTTGTAAGTTCTAGTTATGAAGAAAAATATAAAATGGTTTGCTTATAAGATTTTTAAAATTTTAGTATGCACTAAAATTAGCTCTCAAAGTTAATCTAATAGCCGCTTTACCAATGTTTGCAAGAGTTTGACTTCACTATACTGTGTTTCAAATTTTACTTTTCCATTAAGAGTATGAGCTATTTTTTGGTTTACTTCATTTGCTCTTGTGTTGTTCTTATTGAGATTATTCTGTCTTTATTTTTGAATTTGTAAGTGAAAATATGGCTGACTTTAAAGATAGATGATATGGTACTTTTTTTGTGAATTTTGCACTTTGCTCTTTGACTTTGGCATCGCCATGATAATTGCCATCAATATGACAAAACATGTGAAATATAATTATGTTTTCCAGTCCTCTTTGTACAACAACTATAACACGTATGTTGATCTATGTCTTTTTAAAAAAAAAACTCTAGTCAAATGCTCATGCAAATTTCTGAATTCTTTATGAACCTTATATATGTTATTTTGGCATTTTTTACTGCATTTGTAGGTGAAGCGCACTTGCCATTATACAGGCTATCCTGTAAATAGGTCTAATCTTATTTGCTAACAGCTACATGTACATATAAAGTGGCTATCTTACCGATTGCTCAACTGGATGGTTTAAAACAACCATTATTTTGAAATCTATACTATATCTGTAGATAAAATGCCCTTACCAGCACACAGCCTATTTTGTAAATAAATTTAAACTCATTTTTGCTACAACAATAGTATGTATATGTAATGCAACTTTGTTACCTATTGTATTGTTACATAGCTTAAAATTGTTACTACTCTAACAGCTGCCATATGGCATCAAACTCCATCAATATCTATTATAACATACTATTGCTAACATTAACATGCCACAACAATGCGCGACTACTACAACTAATGTCAACTAAAATCGATTGATACTGTACAACTAATGAAAGGAGGAAGATTATTTTAAAATGTAAATTTTTGTAAAGAAAAACTATATATCTGGTTGTTGGTTGGATATGGACTCATCATATATTAATTAGCTTATCAAACATTATATAGTTATAACTCCATAGATTTGAAAATAAGAATATTAAGGTCTAGAGCCTTAATCTACAGTTTCCATATTAATATGTTATGGTTAGCATTGAGAAATAAGAAGGCAATCAAGTGGTATGGAGTGAAGACGTGAGCGATGATGGCCATAAGAATTACATACCCCAAGAAATAGGCATTGAAGAAGAGGCCTTGGACTAGACTGGACGATAAAGACGAGGGCATCGCAGTCATCACTCGGCACCACTGGAAGAAAAGGTCAGTGGGCCATCGGAGAGATTTGACAGTCCAGTAGTTAGGCCATTTTGTCCTTACCCTGAAGCAGGTCCACTTTTACTTTGAGTCATCTTTTTGTAGAGCCCAATAATTCACTATTCCTTTTCGGTCGTACTGGCTGAGGATGGAGCCTTAACCTCCTTATGTGTTTATTCCTTGTTCCCAAGGGAGAGGGTGCTGAGGTCGCAAACCGCTAGCCCAACTCAAAGCACAACTCAACAACTCACCTTCATTTCACCTTCTGGGCTGACATCGCTAGCATCTTTCTTCTAGCCCCACCGCTCATCACCATGATCGATCCATCTCTGATTCAAAATTATACTAGTAACTACAGTCTACCAAATAAATCAAAACTGTTATGAAAGCATGACAAACCACCTAGTGTGATTGACATTTTCGCTTGGGCAATAGGGGATGAAGGTGATGAAAATGGATGTACATTGATTAATTTACGGTGAGGTTCTAAGATGTTTTTGTAATTGTTTTTTTTTGTACTCAAAATTATAATGGAGGTTTGAATCTAGGACTAGTGAGTAGAAGGGAGCCGGCATTCCTACACTTTGTTATTTTACCTGGATAGCATGAGACAGGTTTTGTAATTAATTTATAATGCTGGTATGTTTTGTGTTACGAAATACAGTGGAAATAAAATAGTAGTACAATATTATTGAGTTTTAAAATAAATTAATTTAAAATTTATATGAGAAAAATAAATGAAACTAATTAACATGTGCTGAAAATTGTCTGACGTCCGCACAAAGTCGAAATTGGTGACAAAGGGCATTTGCCTTCTGTGATGGACAACTTATCGTTATTATGAGTAGTTTAAGGTAACTCTGTCAAAATTGGAAAATTTGGAGAAAATTTGACAATATCCTGAAATTCTAGGGAAATCTGGTGATTTTAGCAAAGCTTTGGGCTAATTTGACAAATCAGACAAAAATTTGAGCCAAATTGTAATTTCGTGAAAAGCTGGGAATAGATCAGTAAGCTATGAGAGATAGGGGACTAAAACTGTTATTTCGACTAAATTAGGTTAAAACCTGTTTAAACTAAACTTGGAAAATTTTTTAACTTGGAAAACCTAATTAATGGGATCTCATGGGGTCCAAATTTCGAGAAAGGGAGGAGAAATTCGAAACCCTGAGCTCTAGTGAAAAAAGGTTAAACGGCAGCCTTCAACCCCTGTCTCTCCTCCTTCATCCCCAGAAACCCAAACCTTTTCCTCGCGCCGCCATCACCCCTGCTCCCTGTCCCCCGACGCTTCGCCTTCTATCGCGCCATCCGTCGTCTCCAGGCACCGCCAGCCGCATAGCCGCCCGTGCGCAGTCAGCAGCTCCCACGCCGTCGCTGCCTCCAGCCCTTGCAGTCCCGTCCGCTGTCAACTACCGTCCGCTCCACCTCCAAGGGTGGCCACCATCGTTGTCTCCAGCTGCCCATCCTTCCGGAGATCGTCGCCGCACCACTGACGAGCCCAGCCTGGTCACCGATCGTGCCAATCGCCACCGAATGCTCGAATAGAAACCAAATCTAAACTTCAACCCGCGAACCTGACCCGTAATTGTCAAGAACCCTCTCTGCTAGGTAAAACTCCTCCTTAACCCTTGATCTTCTCATATTCATTCATGCAAGTCATTAACGTTCTTTTGTTTTGCAGATTAGTCATTGACAGCAAGCTTTCAGATATTTTTTTCTTTTCTTTCTTTTCTTTCTTTGCTTTATTTATTTATTTGTTTGACCATGCATTAGATTCGACCATCAACTTCACATAGGGATATGACCTAGGATTTTTATTTTTTCATTATTATTATTTATTATTATTATTTTTTATCTCATTGTTTATCTTTATTGTCTTTTAATTTTAGGATAGTTTGATTTTGTTCACTTTATTTAGTTCTCATGATGCACCTTAAATTTGACAACACATTTGTTATGTTAGAATTTTTAGAAATTAGGATGAAATCAAATTAAGATAATTATGAAGTACATAACAAATTTCAATGATCCATTCTTGGTGATTTCATAAAATTTTGAGACGGATTATTCGTTCGAATCCAGGTGACTTGATAAAATCCATGATTTGGACAATTGTTTAAAAATATTTCAAAACAACAAAGAAAGTAAAGAAAAAAATTAATTTTTAATATCCATATCCGAGTGATTTGATAGGATTTATGGTTTAAATTTATACTTAATCAAAATATTTAAAAGATAAAAGAAAAATAGAAATAGTTTAAGTTTTTAGATTTCATATTCAAGTGGTCCGATAGGATCCATGGTTTGAAAATATCAAAATTTTCATAAAATAAATAAAAATCAAATAGTAAGGTTTAGGAATCCATATCTAGTTGGTCTGATAAGATTTATGATTTAGAATTAAAAATTAAATCAAAATAAAATTCATAAAAATTATTTTCAATCAAAGATTAGGTTAAGAAGCAAAGATTTAAAAAAAGATAAAACTCAACCCCATGGTACCAATTTCCAAGCGCTTTAATAAGGTTATTTTAACGTAACCGACTCACGATCTTAGAATCTCTCGCAGACCATAACAGGTATCCAATCGACCTAGGTGAAACTGATTGGTGGTGACTCCTAAAAATCACGTTACTACAATTACTACTCTAACAGCTGCCATATGGCATCAAACTCCATCAATATCTATTATAACATGCTATTGCTAACATTAGCATGCCACAGCAATGCGCGACTACTACAACTAGTGTCAACTAAAATCGATTGCTACTGTACAACCAATGAAAGGAGGAAGATTATTTTAAACGGTAAATTTTTGTGAAGAAAAACTATTTATCTGATTGATGGTTGGACATGGACTCATCATATATTAATTGGCTTCTCAAACATTATATAGTTATAACTTTATAGATTTGAAAATAAGAATATTAAGATCCAGAGCCTTAATCTACAGTTTCCATATGAGTATGTTATGGTTAGCATTGAGAAATAAAAAGGCAATCAAGTGGTATGGAATGAAGACAGGAGCAATGATGGCCGTAAGAATTACATACCCTAAGAAATAGGCATTGAAGAAAAGGCCTTGGACTAGACTGGACGACAAAGACGAGGGCATCGCAGTCATCACTCGGCACCACTGGAAGAAAAGGTCAGTGGGCTATCGGAGAGATTTGAAAGTCCAATAGTTAGGCCATTTTGTCCTTACCCTGAAGCAGGTCCACTTTCACTTTGAGTCATATTTTTGTAGAGCCCAATAGTTCACTATTCCTTTTCAGTTGTACTGGCTGAGGATGGAGACTTACACCCAATTCGTTTTAATTGAAGTTAATTTAATCTAAAATGGTTTTAATTTTTTTTTACCTAGAATTAATTTCACTTGAAAGCCAATATTATGTAGGTGTAATAATTCATTTGAAACAAAATTTTTATCATGTTATTAAATTTTTGTGAAATTTTCTTTCTTAATGTTTAAAATTTTTTTTACAATCAATGGATTATTTCATCTAAATAATATTGACTTTCAAATAAAATTGGTTTCAAATAAAAAAAATGTAAACATAAAAAGAAGTTATTTTGAATTAAGTTAACTTAAGTTAAAACGAATTAAGTTTTAATATCCTATGTTTATTCCTTGTTCCCAAGGGAGAAGGTGCTAAGGTTGCAAACCGCTAGCCCAACTCAAAGTACACAACTCACCTTCATTTCACCTTCTGGGCTGACATCGCTAGCAATAGCATCTTTCTTTTAGCCCCACTGCTCATCACCATGATCGATCCATCTCTGATTCAAAATTATACTAGTAACTACGGTCTATCAAATAAATTTAAAACTGTTATGAAAGAATGACAAACCACCTAGTGTGATTGACATTTTCACTTGGCCAATAAGGGATGAAGGTGATGAAAATGGATGTACACTAATTAATTTACGGTGAGGTTCTATGATGTTTTTGTAATTATATTTTTTTTACTCGAAATTATAGTGGAGGTTTGAACCTAGGACTAGTGGGTAGAAAGGAGCCCGCGTTCCTACACTTTATTATTTTACCTAGATAGCATGAGACAGGTTTTGTAATTAATTTATAATGCTGGTATGTTTTGTGTTACGAAATACAGTGGAAATAAAATAGTAGTACAATATTATTGAGTTTTAAGATAAATTAATTTAAAATTTATATGAGAAAAATAAATGAAACTAATTAACATGTGCCGGAAATTGTCTGACGTCCGCACGAAGTCGAAATTGGTGACAAAGGGCATTTGCCTTATGTGATGGACAACTTATCATTATTTTGAGTAGCGTACTATATTATTCACTATTCAGCAACCAAGGTATTTGAAAGATGTTTAATATAGTCACTTAAGTAATTCTTATGTTTCACATTAGCTGGTCATTTATTTTTTAATACTAAATTTTGATTTGAATATACTTACATCAATACATTAGTAATAATATTTTTTATATTTATACTACCTCCATCCCATTTTAATTGAAACATTTATTTGAGCACGGAGATTAAGGTGTATGTAATTTGTATTATTTTTTTATGTAGTAAAAGTTTAAATAATGATTAAAAAAGAAAAAATTCTTTTTTGGGTTTTGTGAAGTGAGAGATTGAGTAAAAATTAAAACAAGAGTCTTTATTGGGTTTCGTGTAAAATGATAATTTAATTGTTTAAACTTTTCCAAAAGAGGAAACGTTTCAACCTTTTGGGACTTCTCAAAAAGGAATACGTTTCAAGTAAATTGGGATGGAGGGAGTATTAAATTAGAAAATTAAGTTGTAGAATAAAAGAAAATGTCACATATGAAAAGCAAGAGTAAATTTTATGAATGGTTCTTAACTTTTAGTCATTATTTCCTTTTAGTTCTTAAGCTATTGAATGTTCTATTTTAGTTCTAAACCTATTAAAGTGCTTCATTTTAGTCCTAAATCTATTAAAAATGTTTCATTTTGGTCTCAATTTGATGAAATTTATTAACTCAAAGTATATGTTTGATAATAACTTTTTAGATCATAATTTAAATAATCTGGTAACTTTCTTACAATAAATTTAATATGTATAATAATTTTTTCCCAAGTAATGAAAATTTAAATCACATTTTTTTCCTACATTGAACTTATTTCATTTAGAAAAAAATTATTAATTTAAATTATCTATTTATTGTAAAAAATATTAAACTATTTAAATTTACTAGAAGATAGTTACAAAATATTTAAATTATAATTTCAAAAGTTTTTGTCAAACAATTATTCTAAGTTAATGAATTTCATCTGGTGATGGACCAAAATGAAATAATTTTAATAGGTTTAGAATCAAAACAGAATATTCAATAGGTTAGGAACTAAAAGAAAATAATGATTAAAGGTTATGGACTATTTATGCAATTTACTCTAAAAGCCAAGCATATATCTATGAAATAAAAGAAAAATCATAATACTTAAATCAATGGAGCAAACTAATTAGCCCTCCTAAAGCTCCTCCCAAACCGTTCCAATCCAATCCACTGGTTTCCACCTTTACAAGCACCGCTGACCTTTGACCTTTCCTCTTCCGCCTCATTTTTTCAAGGTAAAGGATCACCAATCTTGCAAACCTTCTTCATTTTCTCTCTATTTTTATTCATGCATCACTTTATTTGCATCATTCATTACCAACACTAGTTCATTCGGTTAGTTTAGTTCCTACAATCTCATTGGTTCTAAATATTCCGTAATTCCCCACTTTTTTTTTTTTTTGCTTTGTTTTGCCTAAATTTAATGATTTTTTTCAATGTCTTAACGATTTTTTCAATGTCCTACTCTTGCATTCTGCGAAGACTTCTTCGAGAATTCTTGAACTCCCCGAATTAAAAAGAAAAAAAAAACTACAAATTTGAGAGAAATGACTAATGAGTGTTTTCGATAAATAAATTGATTGATTCGAATCGCTCAAGCGACAAGTCGAGAATCGGAATTGAATTCCCACTTCCTGGGATTTTTGTTTCTCAACGAGCACCGGGTTGGGACGATCGATTTCATGTGCCAGTGGCATTGTGAGCTTGTGACTGATCGGAAATGGGTTGCATTTCTTTGGCAATGGATTTTTCATGTCGTCTGTTTATGTAATTCGGTAATGTATTTATTGACGTGTTATTTAGAAAACGTGACAAGATTCCAGTTGCCGATTAATCAGCACTACACCGCTTCAAACGAACAAGGAAATTAATCCATATCCATGGCCAGCGCAATAACAGTCAGAGGTGACGAGCCACGACAAACCATCGTGAAATTCATGTGCAGCCACGGCGGGATAATACTGCCACGACTAGGAGACGGCAAACTCAAGTACGTCGGTGGGGAGACACGCATGATCGCTGTCCCTTCCAACATCAATTTCTCAGGTTCCATCGTCCCTCATTCTGTTAAACCTGGAATACCCCTGCATTTCCAATAAATGTACTTATTTAAAAATTTCATTCTGCAGAACTAATGAAAAGGCTTGATGCTTTAGTCGATGGGGATATGGTTCTCAAGTACCAAGCCAGCTCTGAGGATCTGGATGCTCTAGTTTCCGTGAGATCAGATGAGGATCTCAGGCTCATGCTCGACGACTTCAGTCGCCAGGGAACTCAAGCAACTCCAAACAGGCGAGCTTTCTTGTTTCCCATGAACCCATTCGTGCTCGACAATCTGGCGGGCCCAGTTGACCCTCTTGTGCTGCAACTGCGTTATGTTGAAGCCATTAATGGTATCTTTCGTCCTTCCACCAAGGGAAGGGCCACCAACATCGGCCCAGGCCGCCCTAGCTTCAGCATCTCCACTTGCACTTCTCCACGATCCATTTCTCCTGAAAGGAAAAACCTCGACTCTGCAAATGTATTGGAGCCATGCTTTTCTAAACGTTCAATGCAAAGAGTTCAGAGTTCTCCCAGCCTTTCTCCCAGCCTTTGCAGTCTCAACAATCACCTCTCCCAAACAAACAGCATCAGCAATCAGAGTGCTTATCCATCTCACCTCCATCATAACCAGAACCATCACCATATACCACATATTCCACATCCCCAACCTTCTCCAAAACCTCCCCAAGATTATCATGCCGAAAGGGCATCCCCAGCTTCATCGCATGATTTGGTAAGATTCCAAATGGGTGGTAATCAGTTCTATGCTGCAGGTAGATATGGATCAGCAAACTGAGAAATTAACAGTTATGGCTTGAACGATAATGGCATAGTTTATGGTAGTTAAAGTGACAACGGTGCTCCCACAAGGCCCAGCAACCTAGCATGTTTTAAGATAGGTTTCAATTTGTATTCATGTATCATTGATGTTACTGGGGCCACAATCTATTACCCAGCAGTGTACTCAAACACTATGTGGAACTTTTCTTCCCCATTTTTTGCCCATTGTTTCTCTTTCTTACCAATTATGTAACCATCAGTAGTGCAGTTAAGCCTCCCAAAGTAGGTGACATGGTGGCAAGCTTGCAGATTAAATGCTTTCATTTTGCATTCCTAGGGTTTAAGTCTGAAGAGGATGATTTACCCATCAAAACACGATGTATATAAGCCCTGTTCCAGCATTGAAGTCAGATCTGTGGATGTTTTTGTGGTCACAAAATCCTGGTGGTCTATTAGTCGTGTTATCTTAGAAGTCTTCAGAAACAAGTCAGTCAAAGAACTAGGTACTAGATTTCCACTAGTCTTTTGGTTTTCTTTCTTTTGTAACTACTATTGCTGTTCTTTTTGAAAATCTTTAAACTCTTACTATAAAAAGGAACAGCTTAGCAGCCTACATTTGTGAACTTTCATGAGCAAGAATGAATTAATGTGTAAGACACTCTTGGCGAGACGACATTTCTTTTCCCCCTCTGAATTCTATCATTCAAATAAGTTCACAATAACAATTCTGGAAAACGTATAACATCCATCAAATTGACCACTGACCTTCACTGAGACAATTGATTTTGATGAAGTGCTCTCCATCCAATGTCCCACCTGTAGAACCCTCCTGGCCAGTTAATTTCCTCAACAGCCTGGTATGCACTCTTCCTCGCCTCTTCAAGATCTTTTCCTTTAGCAGTAACCCCGAGAACACGCCCACCAACAGCAATGAAATTGCCATCTGAATCAAGGCCAGTCCCAGCATGGAATATCTTAACAGGAGCGACATGTTCAGCTTCTTCAAGGTTTTGAATCATGGATCCTTTCTCGTAGGAGCCAGGGTAGCCTTTGCTCGCCATCACCACAACCATGGCAGACCCTGGGGACCAGTTTAATGATACACCCTCCAGTTCTCCTCTACAAGCTGCCAACAGGACTTGCACAAGATCAGATTCCAAACGAACCATCAAAACCTGTGCATCAAGCCAGAGACACCATTTTCAAGATCTAGATCATAGCCATATGCATAGCTAATAACACTATGTATATTACAGAGATCTCATTAACCTAATCCTACAGTTGTCTTGCATCATGCTGCATCAAACATTTTCTTTTCCAACCTATTTGTCCTCCTTAGTTTCGTCATTAAAGAAGAAAGTTTAAAGATAATAACTAAGAGTTTAAAAAGTAGAAACAACAGACCTGACACTCTGGGTCTCCAAATCGAACATTGTATTCAATCAATTTAGGTAAGCCAGACTTCTTCTCAATCATTAGACCAGCATACAGAACTCCAACAAACTTGCATCCCTCTGCTGACATACCTTTCACTGTAGGAAGGATAATACTTTCCATGACCAAAGACTTAAGTTCTTTAGTCAAGATAGGAGCTGGAGAGTATGCACCCATCCCTCCAGTATTTGGACCAGTATCACCATCTCCAACTCGTTTATGGTCTTGTGCAGATTCCAGAGGCAAAGCATTTTCTCCATCCACCAAGGCAAAAAATGAAGCTTCCTCTCCTTCAAGAAATTCCTCTACAATGACACGAGACCCTGCAGAACCGAAAACACCCCTGACAAGCATGGAGTCAACAGCTTCATATGCATCGTTGAGTGTCATAGCAACAATTACACCTTTACCGGCAGCCAAACCATCTGCTTTGATAACAATAGGTGCTCCTTGCTCCTTAATATACTCTTTTGCTGCTGATGGCTCTGTAAATGTTTGGTACTGCACCGGCAAAAGTAAGTATTGACTAGCAAAGCAAATGAGAATCCAAATATTGATGTGTTCAACTAGTTGATTCTAGCATCCCAAAAGGACTAATTCAAGCTTCCTTACCAAGGAAAAGCTATAGTCAGAAGGAGGGCAAAACGAACTAAATGTATCAGAAAGTACAATGTGCTAATAGATGAACTAAGACAACAAATTAAGATAAGTTTCTAGTGTTAAGCGGAGTGGCAATGATTCCTAACTGCTAAAAATATAAAGCACATTAACACTAATCCAACATTTCCCTTACTTTAAGTAGAGATAGAAACCTAAAGAATGGGCGCAAAAAATGCAAAGATAGGCACAAAAATGTTGAGAGAAAGAAGAGAAAACCCACGGAGGACAGGAGAGAAGCTGTATGCAACAAACCTTAGCAGTGGGAATTTCGTACTTGTCACACAAACTCTTCATAAAGTGCTTGGAGCCTTCCAAAGCCGCAGCTTCAGCTGAAGGACCAAAGGTAGGGATTCCAGCATTCACCAAATGAGTGGCCAAACCTGAAACAAGAGGAGCCTCTGGTCCAATGACGACCAACCCAACATTCCATTTGAGGCAGAAAGAAATAACAGCCGAGCTATCTAAAACATCAAGGTCGGTAATACAAGTGGCATCCCCTGAAGTGGAAATCCCAGCATTGCCAGGTGCACAAAAGACGGCATCACAAGAGGGGGAGCGCTGCAAGGCATAGCAAAGCGCATGTTCTCTTCCTCCGCCACCAATAACCAAAACAACAACCCTCTCAGCTGCAAGCGAAAGGAGCAACGGTAAGAGAGACACAGAGGGAGGGAGGAGGAGGGAGATCAAACTGAAAGATGAATAATTTCCAACATAGAAGTCGCAATCTGCTCCAAATTGGATAGTTTAGGAAAACACAAGGGAAGTAGCAAGAATCGATTTCGGGAAGAAAAATGAAAACGGGCAGACAGCCTTTGCGAGGCTGAAGAATCAAATCAAAAGAAATTGGAATATCCTTTTCAGGCCTGACATCAGACATGTGGTCAGTAGAAAAAGAAATCAGGGGCGAGCCGGAGGGAGAAGAAAGAAAATAGCATTTATCTTACAGGAGACGTTGCTATTGGCGAGAGCCTGAACCGGCTGCCATATCTGGGCGGCGCAGGCAAAGGCAGTGGGGGAGGTATGAAGGCGGCGACAGGAGAGGGGGGTGAAAGCGGGCGAAGCGAGGACGGCGAAGGCTAATCCAGAGCTGGAAGAGAGTGAGGGAATTGAAAATCGAGAGGAGGAGTTGGCAAGATGAAGATAGGGAAAGAGAGAAATTAGAGCTGGGGGCGTGCTGGAGCTGGACATCCTTCTTCAGCTTCAGATGACGACCCCCGCCTCGCTCTCGTCGAGAAAACTCTCTCCTACCGGGTTTAGGGTTTAAGTTCGTATTCTTAGACCAAAATATCTCTTCAGCCCCTGAACTCTGTTGACTAGGACACTTACTTCGCTAAACCTGATCTTGGGCCAACTTAGCCCTCGAGCTTGCTTAAGTGGGTCAGCCAACCCCTTTGACTAACTCATGCCTATCACTTGATGGTTTTTTGATAGGCATTGTTCACCTCCATATGCCCAGCCACGAGAAACAACAAGACCCATGGTTCCATTACACATATAACTCCTTAGGATAATAATTATAACGTTAAATAAACTTTTTTCTCGCTCTTCATCTAACTCCCCAGCACTTCTCGTTCTTGCTTCCTAATTACAGTCTTGATTCTCATGCATATGCTTGATTGGGTCCATTACAGGGGTTCATTCATCATCCTTGCCTTCTCATTTAGAAGGTCCAGTGGGTTTGTTGCTGTAAGTTTGCAATTGTGGTGTGATTTCTTCACTCAATTCCTTAAATTTATGTCATGCATGAATCAAGTCATGACTAGATTCAATTATTTGATGAGTTAAGAGGCTGGGTTCTTTAAGTTAGGGTTAGGATTCAGACATTTCTTCCAAAAAATCATTTTGTATTGAGTTTCTTACATGAGTTTGATTTTGTAGTGTGAATCATTGATTGATTTTGAACCTTAGTTTGTTTGGTTGTTGTATGAATCTGGGAACCTACTATATGAGTTTGGAGTTTTTAAAGTGGCACATATGTTTAAACAAGGTGGATTTGCATATATGTAAAACAAAGGTGCTAGTGTAAAAGTTTGTGGTCTTGAAAGTGCGAAATCTGATTAGGAGTCTAAATTGTTATTGTATAAATACATGTTTCTATTGTATGAAATGAAATTGGTTCCTATTATACAAAACTGAGTTCCTGTATGTGTGTGTGTGTGTGTATTCTTATTGTATGAAACTGAATTGTTATTATACAAAACTAGGCTCTCAATGTATTAATTATGAGAAAAGCTTCCTATTGTTTGAAGTTGAGATGTGGATGCATGAAACTAGGTTTATATTGTATGAAATTGAGATACTTCTGTAAGAAACTAGATTCCTATTGTACAAAGTTGGATTCCTAGTATATGAAATTGAAATATTGATATATGAAGCTAGGTATTTATTGTAAGAGATTGAAATGGTGATGTACGAATCTAGGCTCCATATTATATGAAATTAAACATTTCTCAAAGTGTCTAGAGAAAAATCTCCTTCTACAATTGCTTGTAGCGAAAGGAAATTAACCATGACCTTGTTTGTGATTACTATTATAAACTTTTGTACTTGTATGAAATTTAGATGTTATATTAAATTGAGTTCTTATTGTATGGAATTATGATACTAATGTATAAAATGGGGTTTATGATGTGCAAGATTTAGATGTTGAATGTAACTAGGTTCTTATTGTATTTAACTACATTCTTGATATATGCAAATTAGGTTCCTATTGTATGAAACATGATTCTCATTGCATGAAAATTGAACTTTTCACATAGCATCAGACGAAAAAATCTCCCAAATAATATACTCCCATTGTCTTGCTTTAACTAAACCATTTGACCTAGCCCGATTTTTTAGGTAAGCAACAATGTTCAACTTTCAAACAAGTTTGCCCTTTCATTTATTTTTCTCTTGAAGCCGTCTATAAGTTATAAGAGGCGGTGGATCTCCGACACCAATGTCGCCATCCTTTCTGATGCCAATGTTTGTGTCCTCTTCGGCGAGTGTCTTCGATCGGCCTCGTTGTCAATTCACCAATTGTCTTTGACCACTAACAATTCCAGCAACTTTTCCACCAATCGTCTTTGACCGCTAACAATTCCAGCAACTCCCCCGATCGTCTTCGACTGTCCCCACCGTCAAATCTCTGTTCTTACACTAAGCCTTCATCTTCCACAGAATGGCCACTCGATTCCCTTGAATCTCCACTCGAATTTGCCATGAACGTTGCCGAATGACTTTAAAGTAAGGCCTTGATTTTGCCCGCACCTAGTTCATCTTATTCATCAAATTTGCCATGAACTTTTCCAGATGCTTCATTATTTGGCTTGCCCTGATTTTTTAAGTTGATGATCGATTTAAACCACTTTCCTGATGCACCTCATTTAAGTAGACTTGTCACTAAAAAAGGTGATTATGGCAAAGGTGATTGTGGTGGCCTTGCAGGAAAAGGTGAAGGTGATTTTATGGGCAATGGTGGCGATGATTATACAAGGGAAAGGGGTAGAGATGAGGAATCACAGATGATGTGTGTGAGAAATGAAGGAGAATGCATATGCATGTAAGATATTAAAGGGAAAAATAGGAAATTGAGCATAAAATGTTACTAAAGAAAGAAACACTTTATTCTTTCTAAGACAGCCCAAAAAGAAAAACGTTGCATTCT
The DNA here is from genome assembly GCA_005392925.1 of Aquilaria sinensis. Taxonomy (NCBI): domain Eukaryota; kingdom Viridiplantae; phylum Streptophyta; class Magnoliopsida; order Malvales; family Thymelaeaceae; genus Aquilaria; species Aquilaria sinensis. Next base: position 195,755 of record SMDT01002843.1, on the reverse strand, counting down.
AACTGGAGCGGAAGGAGTACTTTTTATAATTACCATATCTATCATTTTGAAAAATCTCCTTTATCTTATATCATATTTATCATTTTGAAGAAAAAAAGTTATGTGGACTTTTAAAACAAAATCCCCCAAAATCCATTAACTAATCCAAGTCACACTTAATTTCCCAGTATTCCCTTTAACTAAAACTAATAGAGACTTAATGGAAACTTAACGTGGAATATATACACCATGTGATTGATGTCATTTCCTGAATGATGATTAAGAAAAGAAAATATTTTTTTGGTTTTATGAGGTGATAGTTTAAATGAGCTTACTCAAGTAAATATATATTAAAAAATTTCTCCAAATAGAAATGGTTTAAATTTTTAAGGACAACTCAAAAGGAAATATGGTTTCACTACAAGAGAGTTGCAATGCGGCAATTGAAAATTCAATCATTTTTCAATCGTTGTAGAGAATAAAATCAATTGATTAATGATTGCAAAAAGCAATAGCATTTTTTCAAAGCATAATTAGTTAGCAACTGAATCTTAACCGTAGAAAGTGACTGAAAAACTCATTCAAGAATTAGTTGAGAACGTTGTGGGCCACCCTATATCTTATAACTAACTAATTCAGTCGCTATATTGACTATAATAGTCGTTGTATTCTCACTTTTATCTTTTTTTAAAAAATATATTATTATTTAATATATTTTTTATTTAATTTAATTGGTTATTTATTTCATTTTTTATTTAATTGATATACATTTAGATTAATATAAAAGTCAACATACATATCAAAGTATAAAAGTCAACACAATACAATATTTTTACATAAAATAACACTAAAGAAAATGGGTGTAATTATCCAAAGTGAGATACTGGGATACAAGATATTGGGTCTAATTATATACGAATATAATTATATATATGGTACAATCATAAATATATATATAAGTTCATGAAATTTTCTCCATATACATAATTTAAAAAAAATAAAATTTAAAAAGAAATTATATCACATACAAGGAGTTATTAGGGGCTAATTAATGATATCTTTATGGTTTATTACAATACTTTTAGGGTTAAGCGTTATAAAGAGTTTAAGGTATCAATTGAGTTAGGGTTAACTATATATCAGGGATCAATTAAGGTTAGAGTTTTACATTTTTTAGGTTTGGGACTTAATTTATGAATCCATGATTATTAAAGTTTAGAATTTAATTAGGGAATTGAATTATTTAGAGAGACCCTAAAACCTAAATCTAAAACCCCTAAACAACCCTACATCCAATACACATAAACCCTAAACCTTAACAATATGTATATACACAAAAACCCGAAACCCTAAACCTAATATATCATTAACCCTAAACCTTAAATACAAACCTTAAACCATCAACCTTTTTTTAACTATAAAATAAAAAATTTATTAAAAATAAATAGAATACAAGCATCCTAATTCAGATAGATACTGATAAAATTTACCTAGCAAACTCCCACATTACATAAACACCCCCAACAACCTCCCCCAAGACATAAAACCATAGCCTACTATTTGACCCCAAAGACCTTAAAAAATACCCCTAGCCTTAAAAATCAAAGCTCCTTACCAACAACAAAATTTACCAAAACCCCAAAAACTCAACATCCAGAACCCAAAAGTAAAAGTAACATAAGAACCTAATCTTTAATTTCTTATTTCAATCTTTTCAATTCATTTAGCAACGCCAATTCTTTGGGCCATAATTTAATTTCCAATTCTTTGGGCCGTAATTTAATTTTCTTTCTCCTCTTCCTTTGAGCCTTAGCTATATCAAGATTTACTAAGATAGCCAATGATAATTCCTCACAATAATATAAGGACACCTTGGAAGGAATAACACAAGCAACTAAACCCTTGATACAATTTTTGTCTCGACCTAAAACATCATCGCCTTCCACTTTCAAGCTTTTTGAAGTCAACTTAGAATTCATATAAACTCCCTCACCTGGCTTATTCTTCTGTATGGGCAGCTCAAAACTCAAAACTCCCTCTCCCCAAGACTTGTCCATGGATTTTAGAATTGGAGGTACTCTGGAAAAATTAAATAAGGAACACCTATAGAATTATTTCTCTCCACCCCATTATCAAAATATCTTTAGAAGCTTTTAGACCAACACAAGTCTCACTACTTGATGGAGATTTTGACCTAGTAGGACCAATTGGAGATTTCATCTCAAGCCCACCTATCTCATGCCTAGGTCCACCAGGCACACTACACCTTTTCCATCCCACCACTAGTGTTTAACCGGCCCATATTACACTATACTTCTAAATATCAATATTGGTACTATTAGATGAACAATAACTTAGTTTTAGGCCATCGTTTAGCAGGTTTTTTTTTTCTTTTGACTTTTTTTTTCTTTTCTAAGGATACGATTTGCTTTTTTTTTAGTTTTATCTCATTTCATATGGTGTTTGCCTTTATGAGGGCCTAGGTTACAATTTTTCAGTTTTTGTCTGTCTCACTTTTTTTTCGATTAAAACACTATTTCATTTCCTAACTTTCTAATTTTTTATTTTTTGGACTTGAGTTATATCTGTGTTACATTTTAGTCCCTGAATTTTATAACTATTTAATTAAATCTTCTATTTGTTCTCTTGGCCTCAAGTTTTTCTTTTTGCTGTTTTTTATGTACTATCTTCTAAAGTAAGATACTGGTAACAATAATTTATTTATTTTTTAGTTAAAATTTATTTATTTTTTAGTTAAATCATTTTTTATCTTCATTAAATCAATTGTTAAATCCTAAATGCCTAAAGATTTTCCATTTTTTTGTCTTGATCCTAACTTTTTTTTTATTGATTTTCTTTATTGTTGTTTTCTAAAATGAAGCTTTAATTTCTATCATTATTCTTTCATTATTGATTATTAAGATTTGTTGCATCAATTAATTATTTCAAGCTCCATAGTTTAATAAAGCAATTTGGTCCATAATTGTTAAATTTGAGAGTAAGTTTTTCATCAATATTAAAAATTAGATTTTGTGTTAATAAGAGTTGAAAATTTTTATTGGATTATTTTTAATTAACAAACCAAATATGCATTGTTTCAAAGCATGTAACTTGTTTTTGTGTCGCATTATTATTATTAAAATTTATTATAAAAAAATATCCATTATAATGTGTAGATCACCAAACCTTTCCATTTGTTCTCTTAGTCTCGATTTTTTTTATCATTTTTTATTTTCTTCTAAAGCAAAATATTGCTAACCATGATTTGCTTCTCTTATGTTTTTATTAGTATCATTTTTTACTCTAGCCTCTATTTATTAAGATGTAAATATTATTTTGCTCCAAAATTATAATGGCTGAAACTTGAATGTATATTTTTTTTGTTATATCAAACCTCTACGTCTTTCCACAAATTTATGCAATGATCATATGAATCGCGCCGCAACGCACGACCTCCATGCATTTCGTCAAAAGTTAATTGAGGAACCCTAACTTGTTTGCGGCTTGGTTGCCCGCCGCCAACATCCCGTTCATACACACCGATGCCTCTTCAGCTCCTTGTATTCCAGACGATACAGTCACAGCCACCACCTTAGCATCAGATTCATCGTTGCCGGCCAATATCTTTAACGTCATCTCCTTGCCGCCATCACCCAGTAACGCCAAGTTCCCCATTTTACTGCTTTCCTTCCTCAAATCGATGAACACCTGTTACTTTCTGCCTCATCAAAAAGCCCAGATCTTTCCTCTCGAGGCGCCAGACTAATAATCTCAGAGGATGGATGTGTCGCGCTGTTGCTCCTGGGTCAATCTTAATCCGCCAAACCCGCATTTGCAAACTACCAACGTGCATCTCTAATAGAGGGCCATGAGAAGAATGATGACAGCCTTCCTCCAAATCAATTCCTGAAATACCACGCATCAACCGGTAAAATCTCGACCAGCCTAGCGAATTTCTTCCCTACGAAAAAATAATACTCGTTCGACTAAGTTTCTTCGATTCCGCCAATTCAAAAATCTCCCATGCTTATTCTTCTTTAATCCAAAGGAGAAGACTCTGCCGTCTAGGGGTGATTATTCGGTTTGTTCGGTTCAAACCGAACCGAATTTTTCAGTTTATTCAGTTTTTGGTTTTGGATATTAAGAAACCGAAATAACCGAATTAGTCCATAAAACCGAATTCAAACCGAACCGAAATATTTCGGTTTGGTTCGGTTTAAACCGAATTAACCGAAAAAATGGTAATTAAATTCTATAAGAGATGAAATGAGATAAAGATATTGTTTTTCCTTTCAAATTCCATTCAATATAGAAGATTCATTGCTAATGGAAAGAAAGAAAATAAGAATTCAAGCTAATTTGGGTTACTTGGTAGCATTATTGTTCATGAAACAAATAAAAAAAATTTGGTATAAAAAATTTCGGTTACCGAATTAACCAAACTCTAAAACCGAAACCGAATTTTTTGTTATCCGGTTTCAACCGAAACTGAACCGAATTACCGAATTAACCGAACCGAATTTTAAAAATTTTTTTCAATTTTTTCGGTTTCAACCGAATACTGATCACCCCTACTGCCGTCTGAATAAAGTTGCTGCCGACTTCTCTCTCCCGATGAACTTCCAACAAAATCCTTCCAAATTGATAAGAACCATCAAATTTTAAATTTTACTACCTGCTAAATTGATTGAGCCCCGGAAATGACATCCAAATTCAATAATACGGATGACATCTTTAGAATTTCCATACTTAACTAACAGATTAAAATATTTTTGTTCAATTGAAATAAGATTTTTAGCATCATCAAATCTCATGAGGCTGAAAAAATTTTCAGACAAAGAAGCGGAAGCTTCTCACTCTAAGCCCTAATCCCCTGTCTTATATTTATTAAACCCTAAACCTAGCTACCAATAACCTTAAATCCTAAACCCTAAAATATAAACTCTGATTAAACTTTAAACTCTAATTAAACCCTAAACCTATAGAGATATGAGATTATACACATGTGTGTGTATACACATAATAACTCTATAATGGACTTCGTCTCTCTCTCTCTCTCTCTCTCTTTCTGTGTTTGTGTGTGTGTGTGTGTGTGTGTGTGTGTACGTGTGTGTGTGCGTGTGTGTATTTATCCCTAGGATTGCTGGCTCTAATTTTATTTTTTGTTAGCCTCCGCTTTTCTTCCCATTCTCCCATTCCTATTTGTTGCCTTCCGAAAGCAAGCAGAAAAGTAGCCATGCTCACCTCTTCCCCAAAAAACACTGCATCTTTCACAATCGCTCTAGATTCCATAAATGGCGATGGAGGATGACATCAGAAACCTTGGGAAGAAGGCACTTGGAGACCAGCACACTGGTACAGTAGCATCGATCCACAAGAAGGAGCACCGCGGCAATAAGAGAAAAAGGAAGAGCGAGAATGGTGCATGTGGCAAGCTGTATGAAGGAGGATCTCTAATCCGTTGCCAACAACGGTGCTTGCGGTGGGTTTTGGAAAAGAAGAAAAGGTGCGATCCTGGGTTTGCAAATCTTGTAACATATGGAAATTTAATTGTTTCAGATAAATTGTGTGTGGTTGTGTGCGATTAGTATGTGGGTATGTGTGGTATGTGTGGTGGTCAGAAAACTTGGTGTGTGCGATTTGTATGGTTTGATAAATGTATTGTTTATTACGATTGAGGTTTGGATATTTGTACCTAGGTTAATTTGTGTGATTTTTATCTGGGTTTGTGTGTATATATGTATGCTTCTGATGTTTATGTGTATGTTTCTGTGTTTGTAAAAACACAAATATATATGTATGCTTCTCGAATTTATATGTGTGCTTCTAGTTTTGTAAAGAACACAGACATATATGTATATTTCTGGGATTTATATGTATGCTCTCGAGTCCATAAAAACAAAAATATATATGTATACTTTTGAATTTTATATGTATGCTTCTAATTTTGTAAAGAACAAAGATACATATGTATATTTACATATGTATACAAATAAAATATTTGTATGATTCTGGGTTTTATTTGTATGCTTCTGGGCTTTATTTGTATGCTTCTAGATTTTATTTGTATGCTTCTTGTTTTGTATGAGTTTTAAGTCTAAATTTTTGATATTGTATTAAAGTAGAAATGTGTTGTATGAAATTAAGATTTATTTATATGGTATTATGAACTATTTGTTTGGACTTAAGTAAATTTTTTGGAACAGAATGTGCAAATATGACAACAAAATGTGAGGATACCTATGTAGGATACCTCTCACAAGCTTGTCAATTGTGGTGATATGAGTACGAGAAAAAAAAGTGGTAGCAAATCTATAATGCAAAAGGATCAGAGCGAGGATAAATCTGGAAACAATGTGGGAAATGTATGAAATTGAGCGAGATATGTGTTAAGTTGGAAGTGAATTGTATTAATCTGTGTGGGATATGTATTAAATTGGATACTAAGTGATTAAACTGAAAGTTAAATGTATTAAACTATGTGGAATATGTGTTAAAATGGAAGTAAATTCTATTAATCTGCATGGGATATGTGCTAAACTGAAAGTAAAATGTATTAAACTGTGTGAGACATGTATTAAACTGACAGTGAACTGTGTGAGCTATTTATTAGACCGTATGTGAAACATATTAAATTGGAAGTAAAATGTATTAATGTATTAATCTGTATGACAAAATCATCTCATGAGAAAATGACATATTACACAAAATAAATTTCTATTATATGAAATTGAATATTTATAAAATTATTTCAAATAATTACCATATTTGTTATATTATCTTTATTTTTTACTTAAGATTATTTTTCCAAACGAATTCAAATTCATAAAGTTTCCATAATAAAACCGTTAATGTTTGGACAATTGAGGGGAAAAAAAATAAAGAGAGCAAAAATCTATTGAAACTCATGAAGGAGAAGAAGAAATAAAGATTTGGAATTAAACAAATAACGAAAAATTTAAAACTAAATTTCCATAATTAAAAATTTTAAATATAGTTAATATTTTAATTAGAATCCAATCAAATCTTCAACCTTAGCAAAAATAACTACCACAAATGATCCAAACCAAACAGAAATGTCCCTCCCTCTAATGCCATTAAGTATCTACATATGCACATATGTGCATTTCAGAATTTTCCAACCTAATATATACCATTAACTCTAAACGCTAAACCCTAAATACAAATCTCATATCCTAAATTTGAATACCCTAATACTTAATTAATAAAAAACTCTAAACCCTAAACCTTGCAACCATTAACCCTAAACTCTACACCCTAAATACAAATTCTAATTAAACCCTAAATCTTAAACTTAACTACCATTAATGCTAAACCTAAGCCCTAATTACAAATCCTAATTAAACCTTAAACCCCAAACCTAATCTATACCATTAACCCTAAACCCTAAACGTAACTACCATTAACCCTAAAGCCTAAATACAAATTCTAATTAAACCCTAAACCCTAAACCTAATCTATACCATTAACCTTAAACCTTGAACCTTAAATACAAACCCCATGCCTTAAAGTTTAATACCCTAATACTTAATTAATTAAATACCCTTAAACCTTTAAAAACCTTATCTCCTAATTCTATATCCCTAAACCCTACAAAAATTCTCAATTACTAAACCATAAAAAGCTACAAATTAACCCTATATAAACCTAAAAAAAATTCTCAAAGCCTTAAAATTGAATTGATTCAATTAATACTCTAACCCTATCTAGTTAATTCCATATTCCTAAATACTAATTTCAAACCTTAAACCCTAAATAAAAATCCTAAACCCTAAATTTAAATCTAATACCCTTACCACCTTAAAAACCCTAAATCCTAATTCTATATCCTTAAACCCTAAAAAAATCCCAAATCTTAAATAAAAAAAAATCCTAATACATATACCTTAAACTCTAAAAAACTCAAAACCGTAAAAATCCCTAAACCCCTAAATCAACATAACCACTGAAAAGGCAACTAGAGTCAAATTGAACACTAAGAAACCAACTGAAAAACAACGACAAACAAATCTGGAAAAATTTACTAACTGAAAGGCGATTGCTAATTGGATGAGTGAAGTATTTAGTCGCCCATCAGTCGTGTGTAAAAGAGCACCCTTTTGGTTCCCACTAAGTAGCGATTGTCTTGTTTAGCGACTAACATTCAGTTGCCATTTTCAATCACGATTTTGCATCTGTGTTACAGTGTTTATTTTTTTAGGGTTGGGGGAATGCCATGTAAATGAGCTGGCAAGACTTATATCTTAAGTGATTTAAAATAAAAATGCACAATTACACACTGATCGAAAGATAATTTCTTGATGTTTCAAAAACTTAGTTGAACACACACACAATTATGCACTAGTTGAAAGATAATATTTTGATGTTTTGAAAACTAGCATATGCATTGGTAAAACCTTAACCAACTTAAACCACCCCTTGTTGAATTAGTTAGGGTTTGGTAAAGGATGGTCATCGAGGTAGTTTCAGTATTGGGAAATTCATCAATTTTTTGGTTAGTTCTGGTTTCATATGAAATTAATCTAAAATAAAACCGAATCGAAGATATATATGTAAATATATTATAATATTTATGAAATTAAATATTTATTCATATATTTATTTATGGAAAATGATATTAATACTGTTTTTGTCTTTAAGTTTTAAACACAAGACATGACTTAACTTACTATTGCTAACTTTCCTAATTGGCCTTCTTAGCCCGAATTACATGTGTATTTAGAATTAGAAATAGTTGTGGATTGCACTAGAGATTTCTTAATGTTATGAATATTGATGGATTCATCTATTTCATCTTTCCAATTGTTATTTTTGATGAAAATATATTGGATTTGTAATTATTGTATGTCTATGAAAATGCAAAGGATTGAGAACCAGAACAAATAAAAAAAACCATGAATATGATTCTTTTCTATTCTCAATTCTCAGGTTGAGATGTTTGTTTTTTGTTAATCATGAATATTTTCAGGTTGGGTATGGTTCCCCTATAAAACTGACTTGACCCAACACAACCCATTTTCACCCCAAATAACCCTTTTAATACATACATACATATATATATATAGTGGCATATAATTTTTAATTTTTTTTCTTTTTATTCTAGAAAACTTGAAATTTTATTAAAAAATCAATATGTCTTGAAAAGTTCTCAAACCCGATTATGGATAGATAGAGAATGAGCTTTTAAATAGCATTACATGTATAAAACTATGAAAGAAAAAAATAATTTTTTATAGTTAGGTCAAAATAATATGTAATAAATATGATAAATCATTCTTATTCTGAGGAATAGTATAGTATAATGCACCATTGTTTAAGGTTTATGACCACACACACACACACACACACACACACACATGGGAATAAGTTGACATTAGTAGTTTTACTGGTACTATTAATTAATTCTTCTTATTAACAATTATTTAACCATCAAGTCAACATACATCATTGGTAATCTTATTGGAAAGATGAGAAGCGCCTTTAGCACACCACTTAGAATATACGACTTGTTTGTGAATATGTACATTGCATTGAATTTAAAGTGTAGTTTATGCAGACATCACTAGAACCTTATCTACTCAACACTACGCTACATTGTTTGCCCCTTTTATAAAAGAAGAAATAGTCTTCAGCCTTTTGTGATTAAATGCTTTAGGGGTGTCATGAATGATGAGGTGATGAATGTTGCTTCATCCTTCCTCAATGGTGGTTTTTTACTTAAGCAGGTACATTGTACTTTTATTACTTTCATTCCTAATCTAACCCGTACTGTGGAGGATTTTTAGGTCATTAGCTTGTGCAACACTTTCCATAAAATTATTGCCAGAGTAATTGTCAACCAACTAAAGTTAGTCTTGCATTCTTTAGTCTTCCTCTATTAAAATGCGTTTGTCTCGGGCCATAATATACAAGATAACATAATTAATAATTATTGCCCATGAGCTTCTAAATGCTATTTCTAGAACTTTCCTGGCTATCGGTTTACAAGCCTCCAAAGCTATTCTAAAATTGGATAACTGGAAAGCATATGATAGTCTTTAGTGGTCGTTCATTGAAAATGTGCTTCATGCTATGCGGCTTCCCACTAAATGGGTTCATCTTATTATAAAATGTGTGATGAAAATTTCTTATTTTGTTTTAGCAAATTGATATACTACTTATTGGTTCTCGCCAACAACTGGGATCCAACAATGAGACCCTTTATCACCTTATATTTTTATCCTCTGTATTGCGGCTTTCTCTAGTATGGTTTTAAAACTCCAGTCTTAGGGAATTGTTGAAGGTCTTCAAGCCATCAGGAATGGCCTAAAGATTAGTCATCTCTCTTTTGTCGATGATTGCCTGATTTGTTTCAAACCAACCTTACCAACTCTCAGTCAAACACTTCAAGATTTTGAGTTGTCAGCAGGCCAACATATCATTGTTAAAAAATTAGAATGATTCTTTAGCCACAATGTGTTTAGTTGTTTGAAGACTGATATCTTAGGAATTCTTCCTATTCCGGTCAATGAAGGGATTCCAACCTATTTGGGTCTTTCATTTGCCCAGGATTTTTCCAGACACTGCTTATACCAATTCTTTGTGGATAAAGTTGACAAACATCTTGCCAATTAGAAGAGGAACCTATTGAATCTTGCTGGCCGTCTCGCTTTTATTCAATCTACCTTATCTCCTGTCCCGATCTATATGATGTCATTGTTGAAAGTTTTAGTGACTCTCTTGGATAATTTATAAACAAAAATTATTTGATTTTGGTAGTCGGGGTCTCAGGAAAAAAATAGCATCCATATGTAGCAACAAGAGCTCCTACATCTTTCGAAAGGCTTAAGAGGGCCTGGAATTAAAACTTTGAGGCTCTTTAATCAAAAATTGCGTACTAAAATGTTTTGGCATATCTTTACAAGTGGTGTTGATTCTTTGGTTTATCGGGTTCTTATGGAGAAGTATGGACATTTTCACTTGATCTAGATAGCTAAACCTTCTCGGAATGAATCTTCAATTTGGTAAAGTCTTCTCTATGGAAGATCTCTACTTTAGGACCATGTTCAATGATTATTGGGTGATGGTTCTGCTGTTAGAGTTTAGGAAGATGCTTGGATACCAAGCATTTCCCTAACTCACCTATCTTCGCTTGCGGGGGGATATTCAAGAATCTCAATCTTTATGTTTCGAATATGTTCAACAATCAGGAATGTTGTTAAAATCTACCACTTATCTAGAATTTTTTCACTTCACAAATTATTGATTTAATTTTGAATATTATTCTCATTATTGATACAGATCATCATGATTTTATACATTGGCTTGGTAATTCTTCAAGATCCATATCTGTTAAGCGAGGATATAATTTTGAACTTTGGAAGAACTTGGCAGCCTTATTAAGTTCTACAGGTACTTCCTTATAGTGTTCTTCTCATCTGGACTTTCTGAATGTGATCAAATCTATCTGGGCATCTAACATTTCCCAAAAGTTCAAGACATTCTTATGGAAATGTTTATTGAAAGTGTTGCAGACAATGAAAAACCTAGCTACACATGGTGGTTTGGCTACTCCTTTTTGCCCCCATTGTCATGTTTCTCTAGAAATGATGTTCTATCTTTTTTGGCAGTGCCATGCTTAATGGATATTTGGGATAATTTTTGCTCTCATCCTTCATCTACTTTTTACTCGTCCTTTAAGGAGAGACTTACTTCACTTCTGAGACATAAGCAGCATTATCCACTGGGCTGGTTTAGATTCCTGGTTTCTACCCCCTAGATTATTTAGATTAGTAGTAATGAGTGCACATTCCGACATGCATCCTTTTATGCTCCTTCTTTGATTGTTAGATGGGATAACCAGATTGATCAGTTTACCATGGCTATGGATTTTCAATCTAAATGGCATTTTGACATGTACAATCCACCTCCTACTTTATGTTGTACTTAGGGTCATGAAGCGAATTCATTTTTCATTTCCCATCCAAATATTTTGATTACTAATGGAGCTTGACATCGTACATCTTAGTTAGGAGTTGCGGCCTAAGTGTAGATGAGAACTGATGGCCCTCCTTGACAACATCAAAGGATAATTATCTATCCTAATGCATCTGCATTGGAGGCTAAACTTTGAATTGTTCTTAGGGCTTTATCATTTGCGTCTGACCAACATCTCTCCTTGATCATTGTGCTAATCGATTGTATTTAGGTTTTGTAGGCTCTAACAAATACCTTTGATCCAGGCGCATCCCTCTATCACATGATTAGCCAAATCCTTCATCTTCTTAGATCCTTTTCATGAAGTTCAATGGTAGTGATGCCCAAGTAAACGGTTAATGTTGCTCATCACTTGCTACATCTCTCATTTCTTAGTTTTCCTATGTATTGTTCTGATTACTAAAAAAATGCTGTTTGTTGGAATTCAAAGTGGTTGAACATCCTCTTAAATGCCATAAATGTTATATATTTGTACAAGTACTTTTGAGTAATAATAAAAAAAATGATTGAATATATCAAAAGATTTAGGCCAAAATGCGCATTTGGTCCCTCAACTTGGCCAACTTTAATGAGTTAGTGCTTTATCTTTGACTAGTGCATGTTAGTCCCTTAACTTTACAAAATTTAGTGAGTTTGTCCAAATTGGATGGGAGGGTAAATAGAGTTAGATATCTTGTTGATGTGGCGTGGAGATGTGTTGAGTCGGTCTTGACACATCAGCCCGTTTTCCACATCATCTCATCTCATCACTCTCACCGTTTGTCTATTCTGGCGAAGCTCCCCATCTTCGAATTACGTCCATCTTCATTAGCTTTGAATTGATGAATCGCCTTATCTTTCAATTGGATCCTTGATGAATTGTTGAATCGAAGATTCTTCGAATCAGATCCTCGCCGAATCCTATCGCCAAATCCAGCCGTTGTCGATTCCTGCTACAAAACCTGCCGAATCCTGCCTCTCCTTCAGTGACCCTCGCCTCGCCTCCGTCTCCCTCACCTTTGTGTTTGCCAAGATTGATTGCTGCGGATAGAATGTATGTTATTGGCCATGATTAGGTTGAAGTGACAGAATCGAATCAGCCAAATGAATTAAAGTGGAATGCAATCAGCCAAAGGAAATCAAAGCGAAATTGAATCAGCCAAAGGAATCGAAGAGGAATTGAAGCAGAATCAAATCGACCAAAGGAAATTGAAGTGATGAACGGATGAATCGATAGATCCAATGGGCCTTGCTCGATGAATCACACCCAACTCGAGTTCGTCCCAGCCGAAGAGCTGTCGCTAGCAGTGAAGCCTCATTCGTCACGCATTCGCCCAATAGAAGCAAGCAAGGTAGTGGACGGGATTAAATTGAAGCCTCATGATTATGTGTTGTTTGGAGAAGAAATTTTTAGGAACTGTTACTGGGTTCGATTTGAAAAGGTTTGGGGAAAATGTTATTAGGTCCGATTATGTGATTATATGTTTTATGGGGAAGAAATTGGTCAGTTTGCAGAGAAATAGAGATTAGTGGGGAGCGTGGGTGGGGGCGACGGCGATGTTCTAGGATTTGGGCAACTGTGAAGAGGATGACGGCATGGTGGCTAGAGAAGCGAGGCCGATGGTGGGGGTGAGGAGGAGGAATTTCAAGTTGTGTATCTAATTTGTATTGCTTTGAAAGTTGAGGGGGTAAAGTTTCCATAAAAGAATATTAGGAACTAGGAAGGCAAAATCACGCTGCAATTGTGATAGTGGAGAAAAGAATCATCCACCTATTCACCCAGAAGATGGCGTTAAGTCAAAGGTGTCCGAGCTGGACGCTTTCCATTAGATGCTGGACTAAATCGTTTAGTTTAGCAAACTTTTGGGACTAACACGCTAAAGCTATAAAGTTAGAGGACTAACTTGCACTGAGGTAAACAAAAAGAACAAAATCGTTCGAGTTTATCAAGTTGGATGACCGCATGTGCATTTTTGCCAAAGATTTAATTTACTAATTTCTTTCTGGAAGTAAAATATGTTGAGGTAGGGAACAATATTTCTTCATTCTAACGCTACAACATTAGTGTCCACTTTTTTCTTTAGTAAATTTGAGGGTGGTTAAGGAGGGGTGAATGATTAAATTTTGGACGTAAGAAACATAACTTGGCACTTAATAGAGGCTTACAGTGATACTAAAGATACAGTTGATTGGGCCACATTAATTTAATTGTATTATTGTGCATTGCTTATATAAATTGATCATCTAAAAATAATTATCAACTTGTTGAAAATATATAATTTAAAAAGTCTAAAAAGGTAATTTTAAAATATTTTTTGGGAAGATGAAATATTTTTTATTAATTTTCTTCTTTGAGGTTGGCTAAGTTAAAAATTAATAAAAAAATTAATTTTTTATAAAAAAAATATCTTAAAATTTCTTTTTAAACTTATTAAAGAGAAAATTGACAAATAAATAAATAATCACTTTAGTTAGTAAAGTAGAATTATATGTAAAAATTAACGCAAAACAAACTCCCCTATTATTGTAAAAAAAAAACAAATTTGGTTGAGGTAAGGTATTAAATATTATTATCGCTAGGTATATTGCACCTCATAACTTCAAAGTATATCATTAGGTATACCACACCACATATTATTACTGTTTTTATAAAAAAAAATTAGAATATTATTTTAAGATAAAATAAATTAAATAAAATTCTTTTTCACCTTTTTATATGTATTCTAATTTTTCTTATCATAATTTGTTAATATTTTTTATTAAAAAAATATTAAAAAAATATTATACGTAGAGAAAAATAAATATTACTAAGCAAAAAACAAAAAAGCTAATTAGTTGATCCATGAGAAGAAAAAAAACAGTACTATAATAATAACAATATTTTCTAATACCACATTAAGTTGCTAGATAGTTCAAAGTATGACGCTTTTATCCTAACTTATTTTGCAAAAGTAACATTTTCACCTCATGTATAACATTTTACTATTTTACATATTTATGAGTATAAATTGGTTTACTATTTTACATATTTATATGTAATATCTTGATGTAAAATGACAAAAAAATATCTCACATGTCCTCTTGAAAATAAGATACAGCAGTACGTACCTTACAATATTTTGCAGTATACTGAGATATTCTAACAAAATGTATATAAAAAATGATCAGTATGTAAAATACTATGAAATATCAGTATTTCACATTAAAAAAATGTAAAAACATTTGTTTTGGTGTAAGCAATATACGGCATAGTTGTGGAAGAGACTGCTAAGGCTAAGCTGAGCGGCAAGGTGTTAAATATCGTTACTGCTAGGCATACCGCACCCCAAAATTTTAAGGTATACCGCATGGTATACCGCGCCGCATACCATTATCGTTACCGCAAAAAATAAATGTTATAATATTATTTTTAGATTACATAATTTGTTTAATAATTTATTTTTACACATTTTGTATGTATTCTAATTTTTCTCATCATAAATTGTCAAATATAAATAAAATATATATGATAGAAGATATTCAGTTGAGCTAACATGCACCAGAAATCCAATTAAGGGATGTTGTTTAACCCCACAAGGACCTTTAAACTGCAACTATCAATTAAATTTTTATATTAATTAAGAAAAGTAATAAAAAAAAATTAAAAGCAAATGTTTATTTTATAATATGTGTATTATTTTTATTTTAATTTTTTTATACATTTATGATATTATTTATGTAAAATAAAAAAAATAAGCGTAAAAAATTAAATACCGTGGTACGTACTACAAAATATTGCAAGGTAAAATGAAAAAACGTAAAAACATTTATACCGCATACCACTTAACTGCGGTAAGCAGTATATCACGGTATTTAATTCAATGTTGAGCCGTAGCGATAAAAGAGTTTCAGTTGCACTATTAGTCCTTGAACTATATCCTCCATTGCAAAATAATCCCTAAACTAGTAAATGTAGTGAAGTCATCCACAAACTATCAGTTGCATGAATGGTTCTTCCATCTCCTACCCTCCATTAGCTCGAGGGAAGTAAATGTAGGTAGTTAAAATAGAGCAAGAATCTATAATAAAAAATACATAATTTTTATACAAGAGTGATTTGCTCGTTGAAATTTTCAAACTCTGTTTGCTGCCAAACTACTATATCTCATTACATGGAAAGTTTTCACACACACAGAGAAGAAGAAACAAAAAAAAAAAAAACTTTTCTTGCACACTATAACACATAATACATTCTCATATTTTCGATCATCTCATTTCTTAAATACAAATATACATGCCTGAATAGTTAAATTTGCTCTCATCCCTTTCCTTTCAGAGGACCTTGCTCTCATCGCTTTCCTTTCAGAGGACCAAGCACCACACACGCTTTGACATCCCCCAGCATCACATTCAACACCTTCGCTAAGCGTGCAGCGCCATAAATAAGTTCTGCTTCCGAGCCTGCTCAGGGATAAGCTTATTCACCATGTCTCGGGGGATGCCTGACAGCTCTGTTTGAAGAAACAGATTATAACAAGATGAAGCCACATACGGTACAAGTACAGATGCAACGTAACAATCGCTCTCTGCCAGCTTAGCTTAAATGGGGCGTCACTTAATGCAATGCAGGCTCAGTATTTACCAAATGCCATATGTCCCCCCAACAAGACAAATCATGACATTTAAAAGGCACCCAGCACATATATATATATCCACCGGATAAACGGAGGTTATGTTGCATCTTAAACGCCATTAAGCAAAAAGGGAAAGGTTCAAAGACAAATTCGTGACAAAGCTATAGCTCATTCAAGGAATTTAATTTTTCCCGTCACATATAAAATAAAGAAATTCTTGCCCCTCAAATCAAACTTCCAATCATAGGATATGTGCAGCCTATTTCTTTGCACATTGCTCAGTTAGTGAAACATTTCAAACAATGCACCCACTTCCTCAAAAACACAGGCATTCTTCTTAAGTTAACTTCCCACCCTCATTAACTTCGTCAAGACATCCTGCACTTTCATAAGTGAAGGCAACCAAGACAATTGATGCGTACCTTGAGGTTTAAAATTGAAAAGTGGTGGAAGCGGGCGACCGTTGGGCAGTCGAGCGTTTGGGTCCCTCAGTTCATCAAAGAAAGGATGAACACAAGCTTCCAACTTTGTATCACGGTCATAATGAAGAGGTAAACAAGAGCATAACATTTTGATTATTAGAATTACAATGTTACAAATAAACTGAAGTCTAGAAAAAGTGGGTTTATTTGCTTACAGCAGTGCACCGTAAATTTGGAGAGTATTGGAAAAACCTACAGACAAGGTCAACTGCTTCTGGCGGTAAGCGTTTTCCGAAAACCTGTCAATGAGACTGCATGAGAACAAGTATTCACAGCGAATTAAAGTTTCCCTGCATCAAACAGCAATCGCCAAAGGAGAGCAAAAAACAGGAAATGAAAAGGTTAAAAGTAAGTAGGCATATCATGCACCACTGTGCAAATAACTAAAGCAGAGACATGACAAATAGGCCTAGTCTGCAACGGTTACGACAACTCACTCAAAGGAAATACCGGTAGTCCTCACCCGTGAACCAGACACTGTTCTACCCATTTCACCAAATTTACTCATGATTACATGATCATTTAAACAGCCACCCAGGAAAACCAACCAAAACAATTCGGTTAACTTACTATAAAGAAGAACCGTCATGGTTCGTTCATTTTCAGTATTTGGTTGGCTGAGTACTATAACATGGTTAATGCTTCATTTTTTTGCAGAATAAATCAGAAATCAGGATTGGCCAAACCTGAAAGTTTAACAAAACAAAACCACAAATTCACTTTCTAGTATTTGTCCAACAGATATCATAGCCAGCTCTGAGTAGATGAAAAATCTTCAGGTGTAGGGTTCATGTTTTTATCTTTACAACCAGCAACAACTATTCATTTCAACTGGTGACAGCTGCAGCCTGCCGCGGACTTTTTGCTAACATATTTAACAGAAGATTTTGTGTGTGTGGTAACAGAAGGTTAATGTCGGTCTAGGAATCGCAAGAACTTACATACCTTGTGCCATGGGTGCGCTTTTATCTGAGGAAACTTGAATTCAGTGTAATTTGGATTCATGCATTTTATCTCCTCCCTGGTCGGTGTCCCCAAAACCTAAATAGTTTAGTTGAAATTAGCAGACAAGACCATTTTCTGGAAACATATTCACATGTGTTCCAGCGTTCTAGCAAAGAAAATAGCAATAGTGATTCTTTCTTTTTTTCCCCCCTTCAGTATATAACAGCAAGGAATAATGAGATAACTTTCTGCTTAATTCATTGGGAATATGAATTCAAAGACAGTTAAACTTACAGCTCTTAGCTCATATTTTCTTCATGTTAGTAAAATAAGTGACACTGAAAATGAGAGACCGGCATAGAAAACTAGTAGTTTTACTGAAAGACTGAAAACATCAAAATAACCACTTACATATAATTGCTTCTAAAATCCTGTTATCCTAACATAAATAAATTTTCTGGAAAGTAATGATACTAACCACTTCTCTGAAACACATAACTGAGACCCATAATATGGAGTTTCATAAACAGTGGAAGCCAAAATAAAGCTTGAACGTGCGTTGATAAGAAGAATCATAAGACATCAATAATACAATAATACCTTAATGATCTCAACTAATTGGTCGACACCACTTTCGCCAGGAAACAAAGGCTGTAAAATAAGTTCGTACATGCACAACAGGAATCAGTGAGAAAGTTGACAAGGAGATGCAAGCATGAAGTGAACGAAGATACTCTGATTTTCTTTTTCTAAACGTGGAAAAACCACCTGCCCAAGCAGCAACTCAGCCATCACACAACCCGTGGACCATATATCAATTGCAGTAGTGTATTCGGTGGCACCAAAAATGAGTTCAGGTGCTCGATAGTATCTGGAGCAAATATAAGAAACATTTGGCTCTCCCTTTACCTGAAAAATAAGAACAACCACAATCAAGGGAGGAAGTCATTCAACCTCCACAAATCAACAATTAGAACACACTTACCAGCACTTTTGCACTCCCAAAATCACAAATTTTAAGCTGATGCGTATGCGGATTCACCTGCATATGATACTAGCTTTTCAATCTCAACAAATAGATGACAACATAACACACATACAGCCTGCACCATACTCTACCAAATATTTTTCACAATATACATGAAAAACTCTGAAAACATGGTCCCATCTATGACAGTAAAATGGAAACACTGATGATAAAAAATTAGACAGATTCACTTGTCTTTGCTTGGGAAGACAGGCAAGTAACAGAGACACAATAAAGCAAGCTTTGTTACATGCTGCTCAGTATTAAAAAATATCTTACCAGTAAGTTTTGTGGCTTGATGTCACGGTGACAAATACCAATGCAGTTATGTAAATAGGCAAGGGCCCTGCAAATCTGCACTCCAGGAAAGAAACTGCTATTAATATATCACAAGAAAACAGTTTCTTTTTAAAGCCAGCCATTGATCATTATCTCCTCTCCACAGGAAATAATCACATCCCTGAACAAATTCCACCCAGAAAGAAGAAAACAACATAATAACAAAAGCACAAAATAAGAAGAAAAATAGTCTAGAACTGGCTATGCATAGCTTCATTGCACATCTATTCCAAAAAGCAGATTTGATTATCAAACTTGAATCACATGAATTTAATGAACTGCATATTGCATGGTACAAAGGCATTCAGTCTTAAAAGACAAAAAATGATGACTGATGGCTGGGAGAATTGCGTCATAATAATAATAACTACAGAAAAATAATACTCCTAATATAATCAGGGCCACAGTAATCTTTATAGGAAAATATAGCACGTCTATGAAGAGAATGAAGTGCATATCACCTGATATGTATAGAGTTTAACGTATATCAAAGGCATTCTTTGGTGCATCCTATTGTAGCTCTTTGCAACACGACTAACACTTTCAGGTACAAATTCAAGAACAAGATTGAGGTAGAGCTCTTCTTTGTTTGTAGTTGAGAAGAAATGATGCTTAAGGGCAACAATATTTGGATGTTCAAGCATTTGCATTATTTGGAGTTCCCTATTCTTATAGCGTTTGTCTTGAAGAACCTTCTTAATGGCAACGACTTCACCAGTTTCCCTACATTTTGCCTGCATGGATCAATTGATTTTTATTTTTCCAGCATGAGAGTTTGAATCAGAGCTACCGACACATTTCCACTGACATGAATATCGTAGCATAGTGATGTTGCAATTATTTAAAAAGTATAACAGCATGCTCACTTGGAAAACAACACCGAATGAGCCAGTCCCAACCACATGTTCAGCAATGTAACTGATCCTCTGTCAATCAAAACAAGATATTGTGATTAACAAACATTTAGAAAGCAACACAAATCTTGTAAGACAATGTGTAGAGGTCCTTGGTGTATTTGAATTTTCCACAGTTAACAAACCTCCCTAGATTGACCATTGCGACCACCAATGGTGGTTTTAATCACATGTCCTGACTCTGCTCCCATTCCAGCCACTATGTCAGGTTCACTTTCCTGCAAAATGCTCGAATATGGAATATCATCCATGGTGGTCAATATTTATGCGCGGCCTGAAGGCTTCCATTCAATTTAGTTTGCGTCAAGCATTTAAATTTTCAGATAGCATAGGAGCACAGGTAAAATGACTAATGTAGGGAAGGTGTTGCTCACCAGTGTCATGGAGGATACTTGATGAGCTATATTAGAAAGCCCAAAAGGTAAGGAAAATTTAAAATGAAGGTGCTTACCCTGTCTTCATCATAGTCGGAGTTGTCTGTGAGCCTCATCTCCAGCATTTCTCTTCCTAGCCAATCAAGAGAAGCAGATGATGGCTTTAAGCCATTGGCTGAGCTCGAACTACCAACACCCCGATTCCCTATGCTGGCAGATGCCATGTATGTGGTTAGAATGGGAGGTCCTAGTACTCACTTGGCGTGAAAAAGTTTGGGCTCCAGCTGCCTGGTGCTCCAAACAACAACCGTATTGATGCACAAAAATCAGCAAGAATGCAAAAACATTCTCAGTAAGGGATGAGGACCTGTATCCAACGGTAGATAACTGCTCTGTTAACTTAAGGCATAAAAAAATTCATTCGCGGAAAGGAAGGGAACTTTGTGAGAACCGATGCTTTCCACAGGGTGTAAGTAGAAATAGAAGGGATCAAGAGTAGAAATTACAATAGATACGGGTCTTGTTTGTCATGTACGAGTGAAGAAACAAAATTGAGCGAGTAGGAACAGGACACCGATTCTGTCTGGTAACAACTTATAATTCTACACTAATATCCATTAACAGCGGAGCTGGCGGTATGATTCGATTTAGAAAAATGAGAGATGAATTGAAAAAGGAAGAAAGAGTGTAGAGCATGCAAAAAAGGAAGCGGTGTGTGTGAAGCTCAATTTCTCAGAACATTCTGTGAAAATAGGGCAAGCAAAGAAACAATTTTTACAAGAGGAGTAGTAGGCTAGGGGAACTGAATTATGGATTGGAGCAGAGTTAAAAGTTGAATAGAGGATACTAGATTCAGTGGCGGTGGCACTCACCTGCAACTGTTGAGCTGGAAACTTGAAGAGGATCGGAGTCGTATTGCATTTTATTTGGAGTACCGAAGATCGATCGGAAGCAGCTTTCGTATCCGTTCTATATATTATAATTGTGCAGAAACAAAGCCGAAGCTGAAATCAAGTTTGAAACCGACCCAATCCAATCCTTTCTGATCTGATCTGATCTGAATCTGAACCTGATTTGATACGTGCTTGCGCCTTGAACTCGGTTTCTTTGGTCTACAACAGGGGGAGGCCTCCCCAAGCCTCAATTCCACACCAGCAAATCAAAACTGGGTGAGTGAACCGGAACAAAGCTCTCCCAAGTCTCAACGACAACGACTGTCTTTAGATAATTCCTTTCTCGAGGTATTCAAATTCAACTTCTAAATGGGCTTTACTCGCTGAAGCTCTGTCATTACTTTTTTTTTTTTTTCCTATTACTTACACGCAAGATTTTTTTTTTTTTTACTGCAGACCGAGACTATTAAAATCGAGATTCTACCTAGAATCGGGATTCTACCTAGAGTTGTTTTGATTTTTCTAAAGTCATAAAAAGTTATAGAATTGTAAGATTCTACCAAAGAGTTTTTGGGAAAGAGATGAAAAAAAATAAAACTATCTAACTTAACTTAGGAAGTTTATATTTTACAAAAGTTTTAACTTATTAAGTTTTCAATACCTTAAAAAAAGTGTAATATTATACACATAAAATATAAGAATCAAAATTTAAATGTATTGTTGTCAATTCAATTGAAAGTGAAAGAATCTTTATAGAGTGGAGAGACTTTAGGTGGTCTTTTTGAAAAATTAAAAAATGTTGGTAGCTCATGTGAAATGAAGCACAACTTGGATAACTTCTATGAGGTTTAGCCATTGGACATGTGAAGGTTAGAAATTTCCATAATGATTCTTCGACAACAAGTTGCGAAGTGGTGTTAATGGAAGCCAAAGGAAACTAATTGGGTGGGTACCCATCTTTTTTTCAGCTAGCTCCCTGTTCTCTGTAGCCACGCCCTTAGGACCGACGTGGTGGTGCAAGGAGAGTTGTTGGTGGTTGAATTGGTTGTGACTCTAAAAGTGATTATGGTAGCACTGATATCATTACTGTGAGGTGCTATATCTTTAAAAATTTCAAGGGCAAAGATGCTCCATGACTCGGAGATTTCTGACTCTCTGGAAGAGGAAGTTGCACGATGAATGAACGTGGTCAGACCACCGTATGGGCTTCGAACTTGGCTATTTCATTTTTGTTACAAATATGGATGAAGGGAACAAAGGAGATGAGAGGGACGATATGTATATATATCCCACATGGGCGCTAAAGAAGGAAACACAAGCAATGAAATGAATTATAGGGGTTGTAAGTCTCGCCAATTTCAATTATAAAATCTATGAAGGTGGCCTATTTGGTTAATGGGCTTCTAGCCCAAGTTTGGGATTGTCATTTAACCCATCAAGTTTCATTTACTTGAAGTCGTAAAATCATATACTACCTCCGTCCTAAAAAACTTGAAACATTTAACTAGGCACGGAGATTAAGGTGTATGTAATTTGCGTCCTAAAAAACTTGAAACATTTGACTAGGCACGGAGATTAAGGTGTATGTAATTTGTGTTAATTTTTTATGTAGTAAAAGTTTAAATAATGATTAAAAAAAAGATTCTTTTTTTGGTTTTGTGCAGTGAGAGATTGAGTGGATATTAAAAAAAGAGTCTTTATTGAGTTTTGTGTAAAATGATTATTTAATTGTTTAAACTTTTCCAAAAGAGGAAACGTTTCAACCTTTTGGGACATCCCAAAAAGGAATATGTTTCAAGTAAACTGGGACGAAGGGAGTATTTCTTATGACTTTACCAGTAAAATCGGGTTTTTACACCATTTCTACAATCTCTTATGTTTTTAGTACGACTTAAGTCATTTTTCACTTCTAGAGACTTAAAATCGTCAAAACGGGTTTTTAATAACCATGTTACAGACTATTACAAGTTTACAAAATTAGGTAGTTACATTATACAATGGATATAATGCACATATGTCTATTTAAACGTAGTGCTAATTTTACAATTGTACCCCCTATTATTCTAAAAAAAATTCACGCTTCTATCTTCTACCACAATTATCCATGGTTTCCAGATGAGATAAGAGAAGACGAGAGGCAGCATGATGCGGCGGTGATGGCCTGATGTAAGGTGAGAAACGGCAATTCGAGCTGACTGTTGAGGTTCGGTGAATGATGCTCAGACAATGCGATTCAAGCTTACAGTCAGCGGATGATTCAAGCTTAGGTTCAGCGGTGAAGCAATGCAACGAGTGGCAAGAAGCGGCAATTTAAGCGAAGGTTCGGCGAAGACGAAGATCACCTGAGAAGTGGCGATTTGAGCCGAGGTTCAGCAAAGACAAAGATTGCCTAATAAGCGGCAATTTGAGTTGAGGTTCGGAAGAGACGAAGATCGCCTGAAAAGCGGCGATTCTACCAGACGATGGTCAAATGAAGCTTAGGCAACAATCGAATGACTGGAGGATGAAGAAGAGATCGATTCATGCGATGTTGAGCAGATGCTCATTCTATGGCACTGATCGAAGACGAAGTTGCAATCGACGGGAGGTGAGGGAAACAATGGGAGACAGAAAAGATGGGAGGTAGGTGAAAAAAATTGTTTATTCATACAATTTTTTGATATTATTTAGAAATTTTTTTTATATTTATTCAGACACTTTTTAGATATTTTTTAGACATTTGCTTTACTTATTTATTTCAGACCATTTTGTGAAGAAAAAAATTGTCTGTGTTTTTTGTTAAAACACTTTAATATTTTTGTTATGGCATTTTTTTATTTTCATTTATACACTTTAACCTATTGTTTCGAACACTTTTATTTTTCTAAGATGGTTAATTATCTACATATTACTCCATACACTTTCATGTTTTACATAAGACATTTTTACATATTAATATAAACATTTTGACTTATTACTTTAAACATTTTTACACTTCTAGATTTTTTGAAGGAAATAAAATGTTTACATATTGTGTCATACATTTTTACATACTTATTTAGACACTTTTAGATTTTCCTTCATAAATACATTTTCTCTTTAACACTTTTCCAATTTCTTTCTATTGCGCAATTTGGAGCCATGGGCGACAAATCTGTAGATTAGCAAAGAGGGCTTGATCCAGATGCGCACAATGATCGTGAACTATTGAGGAAGCTGGATTAGGGAGCCGAGTGATGATTCGGAGGTGAAGGGCAGTGAGCAATGACGAGATTTGGAGGTGAATACTTATGAGATTTTCATGGTGAACGATGATGACGAAATCTAGAGACGGTGACGATTCGTCAGAGAAAACAATGGCGACAATGGCGGTGGCGGCGAAAGTTGCAGTAGTAGAGAGGTAATATTCAAGAGGTAAATGTCAGTTTTGGTCTAGGGGTAAATTAGTAAATTTTTTGACTAGGTTGTGGGCTATATATAAGGTAATTAAGGATAGATTAGTATGTCTAATTAAACATAGGTCTATAATATAATATCTAGTTACATTATAATAAAAAAGCTGTCCACTTATTTGAACTCTAAAAGACAATCAAATTAACAACGAATGACATAGTATGGCAAAAAGAATTGAACCCAGAATCCCAGGTTCATAACCCAAATGCCTTTTGCCATGTAGACTGGAGATGCAAGAGAAATAAATTTCAAGTGGACCATCGATTTCATTTTTATTTGGGTCTAACCATTAAGTGACCGCTGTGATAGATAACAACATATAAGAAACTCAAAATACTTAAAATCATCAAATTTTTTACAAATAGGTAGCTCTGTAAAAATTAACAAAAAAAGTGTTAATACATTAATGGGTTGGGTACGTGACCCATTTTCATGTGAATTCGAATGCCCTATAAAGTTGCACTTATTAACAATCAGCCCTCAATCATTTAGCCTCCATTAATCTGAGCCAGAGAGCTTTTCCACCCATCGCCCCATGCCATTTTATAGGTCCTGTTTGGCATTAGTGTCAACAATTAATATTAGAGTTTTGAAAAAGCTATCCAAAATTAGCTTTTAGCTTCAGCGTTTTTATCTCAACCGTTAAATAAATTATCCAAAACTCTAACACTAATGACAAAAGTTGTTCCCAAACGGAGTCATAATCCCACCACCCCTACTCATCATCCTTCCGCTATCCAACCAAAATTTGTCCTTGTTCAACCACCTGGCATCCACTAACTGGGTCGTCATTCCACCGATCTTGCACCTAATTGCCCTAATTCAACTTGTTGATGCCTTAAGCCCACCTGCAGCCCTGTTGCCTAGATATCACCTTCCTCATATACTTTTTGTAAGTCAAATTCTTATAAGATAATGGCTAATTTTCTCAACCCCAAATTATTGCTTGTGTTAGAATCCAAATTCAAGAATTTAATCTATCTTTTTCCTATATCTAATAAGTTATTATTATTATTATTATTATTATTATTATTATTATTATTATTAGCTATCTAATACACCTGGTATACCAATGTGTGAATGGAACAACACATCTTACTAAAATGAATATTATTGTATAGAACAAACACACTCATCCTCTCTAAAAAACCGTACTTGTACTACTTTTGCCTACCAAAAAAGTTTCTTTTATTAGCAAAGATATTTTTAATTTTTTTATATTTTCTTTCTCAAACTTATACTTGGTTGATTATTTTCCCTTATTTATTTCCTTGAAACAATTCTTCTATTTGATTGTCTCTATTTCTTAGGCATGATGCGACTAAAACGTGACTGAAACACTCAGTCGTAGAACCTATAGTTGCTCCACATCATGCGACTAACGTCCAACTGTTTGTTGTGATTGACTAGGTCAGTTGCTCTTTTCCTAACATGTTGTTATTTGAGTAATAGAATAGTTTAGTCACTCTTAGAGCCACTGAATATTCAGTCGCTCAATTGATGCAACTAGTTTTTTATATATTAGTTAAAATCTGTACAATTAAATTAAAAATAATTATTATAAGTATTAACAGTGGTTTCTAAATTCAATGAAAATAAAAATAGAAAAAATAATATTTTATTAATATAAATCATCAATTTAATACAATTTAATTACCATAAACCCTAGATAACAAAATGGCTAAACTTATCGGAAGAATGCATCAGTGGCATCCTAATTGACCTAATCATCACTCCAATCGTTGTGGTCCATGGTTGAAAATTCACACAATTAACATTTAATTAAAATTAAATTAACACTAAATAGAAATAAAAAAACAAATTATTAACTTTAAGACTAAATTATCACAAACTACAACTTATTTTAGAGTAAATTACTTAATCAAGTAAATTAATAGTATGTACACCAATATTGATAAGTGCATAATGTAACGGTCAAAGTTGTTAACTTTTTGGCAATTTTAACCTTCAATTTCTATCATTTCTTCCTACGTCTCTAGTTTTTCTTATTTTGTTTCACCTTTTTGCAGGTGGGATTACATTACCATTGCGTCGAGATAAAGCAAGATCGAGCGAAACAAAAGTTAGGCATGCAAGGATCAAGCTGAAGAAAAGGGTGTTGGCAATGCGTCACCAATGATATGAATGCTTTGCCAATTTTTTGCATCCTTGGCGACACGTCGCTGCCAACTCAAAACGCCACGACGCATCACCGTAAATTCCCCTATTTCGTTCATTCAGCGTATTTTTATGGTCCCTTACTCTTTCCCTCAATGCAAGCTATCCAGAAGGCAGGGATTTTATCCTTTAAGGGATGTAGAACATAGGGAAAAAAGGGAAAATAAGGTTTTAAATATAAATACCTCAATCAAAGGAGGTAGCCACATTCTGCATTCCATGCTCTTCTCCTCTTCATCTTTTGTGAGCCATCATTGGAGGAAAGCTAAGAGCTTGTTGAATGTGGCAAGGAAGTGATTGGAAGCCAAGGAGATCTAGGCATCTAGGATTCATCTTGGGTTCGTTCTTCCCCTTTTTTGTTTCTTATACTTTTTCATGGATTGTTGGGATTTAAGTTTGATGCTTGTTGCTATAATGGACATTGAGTAGATTCATCTATCTCTTTCGGATGAAACTCTTGTTATTGGCTATCTAATACTTATTTGAGGCTTGTTTCATGGATATTAATCACTTTGTGTTACCTTTTCTTATGCCAAATGCTCGTATGTTGAATGGTGGTTTCATACAAATCACAATCCCACTTAGTTCTTGAAAGAGAAAGAAGAGGGTGGAAATGAAGAATAGAGCATAATGGGTTTTATAGATAAAGATAATCTATGAATTTATTAGGTGTTAGGAAGGGGATTAAAGTTTAATCCATCTTAGGTTAAAACATGAGCTTAAGAAATGCCTTGTTTAATCTTGGGTGAGCAAAACTTGTTTTGAGAAAGAGAGTTTTTAGACATTTAGCCTTTACACCACACAAGGGGTGATTATCCTAAAGCTTCATTTAATTTGGATAGCAAGAAAAAGAATGGAATCCTAGGGAGATAACCTTCACATTTTGAACACCTTAGTCTAGTCTTCTTTAGTAACCCTTGCATTTATTTAGCTTAATTTCTTATATTTCATTAGTTAATTAGTAACTTCATTCATTCTAGCTCGATACTTTTCTTACACACATCCACATAATCAATCCTAAATCTTAGTTGTTTCAATTGCTTTCTTTTCCATAGTTGTTTAAGTAGTTTGAGTAGCTAGCATTCAAATCTTAGTGGAATCACACTATCTCTTGGGACGATACCCATATTTGCCTTTGCACACGACAACACCGTATGTTTGCAGGTAAAGAGGGGTTATAAATTTAGAGTTCTTGTGATCACAACAAAGTTTTTGGTGCTGTTGCCGGGAATAGTGATTTAATTTTTACTTTGGATATCAAGTAACGGTTATGTTTGTTTACTTGTTCTTTTTCTTTGTATTTAGTTGTGTTTTATTTTTTCATTGTAGGTTCTTTTAGTGCATGACTCAGAGCTCTTCCTCTCATTTAGTGCCATTTGATCCGAAAATTGAGAGGAGCTTAAGGGAGCTTCATGTTAGGAGCAAGGTGGTTGTTGAGGAAAAAAGCTCTAGTGCTTCGCATTCCGTTAACATAGAGGAAAATCTAGGAGATAACATGAGGAATTTGGGAAAAGAAAGAAATGTAAATCCTTTAGACCTCAATGGCCATGAAGAGGTGATAGACAATAGACAAAGAATAGCTAATGGCAATGGTGCAAGAAGAATGGGTAGACCAGTGCTTGATTAATTTCGTCTTCAAAGGGTGGAGGATCATGACGACATGATTAGGCTGGTGCTGCTTCGAGGTTGAGCTTTCATGATTCCTAGCCATGTTTTCCAACAAGTTGAGGTGCATCCATTTGGTGAAGCTATCGATGAAGACCCGTACAACCACATTAAGAGGTTTTTTCATTTGTGCAACACATTTGACTTAGAGGGTGTGAGTGAAGTTATGAAAAAGATGAGGCTCTTCCCCTTCTCTCTTATGGATGAAACTATGAAGTGGTTTGAAAATTTGGAGCCTACCTCGATTCACACATGGCAAAATTTATATGATGCTTTCATTCGGAGGTTCTTCTATTCTCAAAAAGCCTTTGAGCTTAAAAATGAGTTGTTGGCCTTTAAACAAAATGAATGGTAGTCACTTGCGGAAACATGGGTGCACTTCAAAAGGATGATGAAGAAGGTTCTAACACAAGATATTGATCAAGCTTATCAACTCCACTTCTTCTACAACGAGTTAAGTTTAAATACTTGGTTACAAGTTGATGCTGCCGCTGGTAGGTTTCTTCTCTTAAAAGATGTGGAGGAGTACTTTGAACTGCTAAATAATATGGCCAAAAGTCTTGAGCTTAATGCAAATGGGGCTTCAAGGCAAGGGAGTGGTTTGTATGAAGTTAATAAAGACACCTCCTTACAAGCTCAACTTTTGGCATTCAGAAGTATGATATCCAAATTAGCCAAGAATCAAGATAGGATAAAGATTCAACAAGCTATGGCAAGTAAGGACGTGGAAGATATGAAAGATGTGAATTTTGTAGGTTATCGAAATCCTTATCCACCAAAGCAAGGAAGAGGCAACTACTTCCCAAGGAACCATCAACATGAAGGATTCAATTATGCAAATCCAAAGGGTGTCATGTAACTATAAGGGGAGACCTTACATGAATCAGATATTTCTTTAAAGGACTTTATGAAGGGAATAATAAGAGAGTTCATGTATGAAATAAAGGGAATGGCTAGTGGACAAAACAAAATATTAGTACACTGGAAAAGAAGATGAAGACAATGCAAAATAATACCCCAGCTTCAATCAAAAACTTGGAGATACAAATGGGTCAATTAGCTACTTTCATGAGACAACTCCAAAAAAAGAAGTTTATACCTAGTGATACGGAAATTAATCTAATGAAGTCTTGTCAAGCTATAACTCTACGAAACGGAAGGAATGTAGTGACTCGACCAAAGGAGCCACTTATTCAAAAAGATTATCCTTCTCAAGGACCCAACGTTCCAAAAAATATTGAAGATGTTCAAGTATTGCCCCCAAGTGGGAAGGAAGCTCATTCAAAGGTTGAGGGAAGAAATGTGCCTACTCAAGATGAAGTATTGAAGCATGCTCTTACTCTCCCATATCCTCAAAGGTTCAAGCCCAAGAAGGAAGATGCTAAATTAAAGAAATTTTTTGAAATATTCAAAAAATTGAAGATTAACATTCCCTTCTTAGAAACAATAAATCAAATGTCTTCATATGACAAGTTCCTGAAGAAGTTGATCATTAAAAATAGGAAGTCCTTTGACAATGAGCTCATTTTGGTGAAGGAAGAAGCAAGTGCCATTATTCAACGAAAGATGCCTAAAAAACTCAAAGACCCAAAAAGTTTCACTATTCCTTTGGACATTGGGTGTTTTCATTGTGACAAGACGTTATGTGCTCGTAGAGCTAGCATTAACTTAATGCCATTGTATGTTTGTAAGAGCTTTGGTCTTGGAAATGTGAAGCCTTCATCGATTTGTCTCCAATTGGTGGATAGTTCTCTCACCTTTCCAAAGGGTGTGTTAAAGGATGTGTTGGTAAAAGTTAGCAAGTTTATATTTTTGGCAGATTTTATGATGTTGGATATGGAAGAAGATTGTAACATCCAATCATTCTTGGGAGACCTTTTCTTACTACCGGGAAGGCCATCATTGATGTGGAAAAAGGTAACCTCACCTTGAGGGCTAATAATGAGGAGATTACTTTCAATTTTACCTAAGCTATGAAATCTATTGATGATGAGATGCCCAAGTGTTTTATGGTGGATGCGATTGAGTCTTGCATTAAAGAGATGAAAGATGTTTTGCTCATGGAAGACTCACTTTGAATGGCACTTGTTTGTGGGAATCTATGTGGTAAGGAGGACTATGAAGTTTTGAGCACCTTGGGGACCCTTGATTCTTATGGAAAACTACAAGCTAAAATGGAAGGTTTGGAGCAACTTCTAGTTTGTGAAACCAAAGAGGAACCTAAATTAGACTTGAAATCATTGCCTAAAGATTTAAAGTATGTCTACCTTGGACATAGAGAGTCATTTCCAATGATTATTTCTTCATCATTGACTACCTTGGAGGAAAAGAAATTGATGAGAATGTTGAGAGAGCACAAAAGTGCAATTGCTTAGTCTATTTCTGATATTAAGGGTATTAGGCCCGACACTTGCATGCACAAAATATCGATAGAAGATTAGTACAAGCCATCAATTTAAGCTCAAAGGTGATTGAATCCCAAGATGAAAGAGGTGGTGAAGGAAGAGATTTTGAAGCTTCTCAAGGCCGACATTATTTACCCTATTTCAGACTCCCAATGGGTTAGTCTGGTGCAAGTGGTGATTAAAAAGAGTGGAATAACCGTAGTGGGCAATGCCAATAATGAATGGATTTCTACTTGGTTGGTACTAAATGAAGAGTTTGTTTTGATTATAGGAAGTTCAACAAGGCCAACTGGAAAGATCATTTCTCTCTTCTTTTTAGTGATCAAATATTAGATAGATTGGCGGGTCATTCTTTTTATTATTTCTTGGATGGATACTCTGGATACAACCAAATTGCAACCTTCCTTGTTGATGACACAATTACTTGAGTTATCTTCTTTTAATTTTTTCCCTTTTTAGAATTTTCATTAATTATTCGTGTAACAAATTTATTTATTGTTTTGTAATTAAAATGTAGTTAGTGATAATTGTTTAAAATTTGTTCAACATATCAAATAAGTTTTTACTCTTAAGGTTTATTAAAATTCAGGTTTCAATTGTTACCCTGTTACACCCTTCCTAAGAGGATTAAGTTGATGATATGATATAGGAGGTAAGGGACTAATTCTCAAACAAGAAGAGTGAACCATAATTACCTCCAAACCTGAGGGGATTCATGTAACATTCCTCCTAAGAAAAAATTATTTCATGACGATTGACAGAAATGATAATGTCTTTTCCTGCATCGTTAAAAGAAAAGTATAATATCTATTTTATAAAAAGTATGATAATTTATAAAACTGTCATTTCACAAATGAAATAAATTGGAAGAAAAAAAATGCAAAGCCACCACATGAAATCTAATTATATATATATATATAAAGCAGGATATATTTAGAGGAACTCTTGGTAATTTCCTTAATTCAGGTCATGATGGAATGCCATGTGGCAATTGAAAACTTTCTTACAATGCAAGTCTCATCTCTAAAATGTAATATTTCAAAATTACCCTTCATTAAACTTAACAATTTCTTTAAGGGTGTTAACGAAACACATGAGTAACTGGAACAAATGATTTAACGTATCTATCGGTTATTAGCAATTATGTTGGTGTATAGAGTCAACTTCTTAGATTTGTAGTTGAATTGGAATACATTGCTAAATTTGGAAATTGGGATCCAATTAAAATCTGATTATACCGCAATTAAGTATACTCATAATCCTATTTTCTAATCAAGTTATTAAAATCCAAATTTGTTTTCCATTTTGATTTGAACAAACCGTCAAAAATCCATTTCCCAATTAACTATTTTTTCCTCCATTGATTTCTCCTCTCATCTAGTTACTTTCCTTTCTTTTTGTTATTTTCCATGATAGAATTACCTATCTTCCAAAACATGAATTAATTACCATGTCAAAAGATTAACCATAAATCAATGAGCAAAAGTCAAAGGAATAAATCAATGCAAAAATTGGAGAATTTAAGTTGTTTCCAAGTAAGCAAAATCTACTACAAAATAAGTAGGGAATCCACTTAATGTCTATTAACAAATTAAGAAAAATTGTGCCAAGCTGCAAGTCTTTTACTTAAATTCAATTTACAAATTAACCAGAATTAAATGAATAATTTTTCAAATGTTTCCATGCCAATATACATCAGAGATATTATAAAACCCGACCAACATAAGCCATAGCCATTCCCCAATTCTGTTCTTCCCATCTAATATATACATATAAAGTAGAATAATTTTTAGGGAGATTTTGATCTTTTCCTTAATTGTCACTCTCCCTTTTTGATACGTGTCCTTTTGTTTTGTTTTGTTTTTTTTAAAATTTTTTGCAATAGCAATGTATTGGTTCATGAAATGTTGTAATCCAAATTTAGTCAGACAGTAAATTATTATGGTTTCTAATTGTCAAATAATTGCTACACCATGCAATATAGTATACTAACTATGGTTTTCCACCACTGAAAACTTTTCAACAGGAATTCATAATTACGAAGACAGAATTACAGCTCACTGGTGTCCCCGACATTGCTGTAAAGGTTATGTTTCAAATTTTGAACTATCATCTACGTCATACAGCACACAATGCATTATACTAACTCAAGTTTTGCACCATTCATAATTTTTTGCCAGGAAGTCGGATTTCCCAAGCAAGAATTCCAATTTACTCTGCCCACCCAACCAGGCTTCATATGGTGCCCACCTTTTTTCATTTCATTGCAAATTGTTTGTTTGCCTTCTTTCATTATGGTTTTACCTTCTTTTAGTTTACTGTTGTGATTGTGTGGGCAAGTGAAAATAATCAAATTATGAATTTTGTTACGATCCTATGAATTCTGTTACTCAATCTGCTTACACCTACCATAACTAATAAATATAGGACTCCGTATGGGGAAAATGCAATGTTCCCAATTGTTTTTAACCATTCACGCCTGCACAAATTCCTTTTCAACCTAACCATTACTTCTTTCGAAATCAAAATTTCCTGCCACAATCAATTTTTTCTTCAATTTATGAACAAATAATCAAAATTTTCACAATCGAAATTTTCTCCCCATCTTCGTTTATGCCCATGTCATTTTCCATTTGCAGAAAGGCCCAAGTTTCACTTTCAAAACAACCACAATAAAAAATAGCTGAGTGAAACATATTGGCAAACAAATACCAAGTTTTATTTTAATAATATCTTCTTGAAATGTAGTATGTTTTTGTTTGCAGACATTTATATTTATATTCATTCACTGCAGGCAACCAGAAAATCCCAGCTTCTACTATCACGCATAGTAGATTAGTAAGACGAGCAGGAAACAACCAAACACTGAGGGTTCTAATTTACTAATGTTTTAATATAAAGTACTACATTTCTCTGTTTTGTTTATTTCTGTCACAACAAAATCCCAAAAGTAGCTATAGCCTGCCTACTCTAACTGCAATACTATGCATTTGTGTCTTTCCCCATGGTTATTAAAAATTCTAAATCTGATATGATTATAAATGAACTTATTCAGAATTCTCTCAATTAGCATGTAGTAGATGAAAATAAAAAAATGAGGAAAAACATTAACACATAACATAGAACATAATATACTCAGATGTACGGTAAAAATAAATGAAAGAACCGTTCTGTCTCCTAAGTACAAGCCCAGGCGCTTAAAAGAGGAGCGCAACAGACACGCGCCGTCAAGGCGGCGAAGCACTCGACCCCCTGGTGTTTTGATGTTTTCTTTTCACAAATGGAAGAAGTTAATTTCAAACGGAATAGTCCGAGAAAAGTAAGAAGAAAGCGAGGAAAGAAATAAAAAAACCTAGGGTTTACATCTTGGCCGAACTTTTTCTAAATTTTTTTTGTTTTTCCAACAAATTGTTTAGGCAGAGATTAAGGAGGAAAGAAGACGAGCAAAACCATGCGAACATCTTAGGTTTCCTCCGACAAAACCCACCCCTGACACTTCGAAGCCCGATCTGCAAAAAACAATTAGTCTTTTATGAAAAGTGTTTTAGAGAAAGTAAAAGAGGGGGAAAAATATAGCTTTATCGAATGATGTATTTTTTTCAAAAAGAAAAATCTAAAAACAATTAGTATCCATTCCGTCAGCAACTGTTGGCTAGCGAATTTATGATCATGGCAGTGAACAACCGAGAAATTCATACTCCCTCAATCTTACAACACAACCTTAGAACATGCCAAGAATTTTTGGAGAGAAGTGAAAGAGGGACGGACTAGAAAGAGAGAGAGAGAGAGAGAGAGAGAGAGAGAGAGAGAGAGAATGTGTGTGTGTGTGTGAGTAAGTGAGTGACTGAACGAAAATGAAGCTGGCCTAATTTTTTTTTTTTAACGCTGATTAATTGCACACAAGTCCCTGTTCTTTTTTCTTTGTCTCATACATGATACATCCTTTACATCTCCTTAGCCACTGCCCCCAACTCCCCAACATTGGAACTGTTAAATTCTAGCCACTCCTGTTAATGATTTCAAACTTTTCTTGCGAACTATGGCCAAAAAAATTTTTCCCCCGGTTCCCCCCTTTTCGACCCATTAAAATACATGCAATTCTAAAATTTAAATAATTTCATCCATGTTTTATGTGTTATATTATTAATTTAAATTCATTTTTTTCGTGTATATGGATTTCATTTTGGGCTAAATTTTTGCTATGTTTTTAATTTTGTTAAATAATTATCACTATTAAACAATTATCACTTACAAATTATTAATATATATCATTTTACTTCTCCCATGTACCATTTAACTTGGCCCATATTTCAATTAATTGGGCCACAAGTTCACATTTTAAAATTAAAATCATTTCACCAGTGGTTTAGATTATTAATTTTCTTCCTTTTTTGTGACTTAATTGGCCTATATGGTTTAAAATTTCGGGAAACTTACAACTACCCATGAGGTTTGCTCTAATCTATAGTTTGCCTATTTTATTTTTAAAAACTTATACTATACCCTTAGTTTCTTTGACGCTTTCCTATAACAGCTTCTAAATTTGTAATTTATATTGTACAATAATCATTTTCTAATAATTTCAATTTCTTCAATATTGTTTTATAGTTAATAGACATTGTTTATTAGTTTTCCTTTCTGTATACGCAATTTTCTTCTTGTAAATGCATATAATTATTTTTTAAATATCAGTTAGTTGCGAAGAAAATGTAAAAAAACTTGAAATTATTGAAACATGAATATTAGCCAATTTAAATTAGGGTTTCAGGAGTTGTTGTCAGGTACTGTAAAGGAAAAAGGAGGTAAAGTGTAGGTTTTTGAAAATAGATTGAGTAAAATGTAAGTTAGATAAAACCACAGGGGAGGTTTTTTAATTTTTTCTAAAATTTCCGCCAAAGTGTTTGCTATCTTTTTAATTTTATTACATAACTTTCTCTTTCAAATTTTTAATAGATAGCATTAGACTTGGCCCATGTTCCAATTAATTGGGCTTTGTACCATGTATGATTGTCCAGAAGTTCATTTTTTTGGTCTTCCATTCGTTTTCTTTTTTTTTTTTTTAATACTAAAAAATGTGTTAAGAGGAATAAATAGTACAAAGAGAAAATAAAGTGACTACAAACCATAGCCTCCAAACAATGAGACTAAATCACAATGGAATCCCTGAAATTGGGAAAGAACCTGTATTTGCCATTGATTTGTTTGACAAGCACAAAATTGATCTTAACTTGGACACAAAGCATTGAAATGAGTGTCATCAAGAGGATCTTCCATCAAAATAACATGAAGCCTTTTGGCAAATAGCTGACTATCATTTGAAATATGTCGCTTCATCCTAATGCACACACACAGGGACTTTCGTCCATTTTCTAATTTGTCCATTTTCAATTTTTTTCCCTTTTTACTGTTTTTTTTTTAAATTTTAATTTATATGATATTTTTTAAACTTCCAATTACTTATTACATGTAACAGCCCTACACTGGCATACTTATTACTTCAATACATTATTTAGCTCTCCTTACATCTACATGTCACATATAGTATTAATCAAATTTTTATTACTAAATGTTACTTGTCCTTTCACTTCTCATTTATGTTTTCACGTCTTACTTTTCTGGCAACTATGTATATTATTTTCCCAAATATGATTAGTTTCATTGTGCAGACATTATTTTGTGTCATGGCCTCATTACTCTCATTCTCTTTGTGGTACTTTTTGATTGACCTCAAGATTCTAAATCTTACATTTGTGCACCCCACTTTTGTAATAACCTCACATACATAGCTATGTACAATTTCCTAGACGTTTCAAGTGTCATTTATGGTTGGTCAGCGAATAGAGATTCTCCCAAATTCACCACTTTAAGAGATGTAGGTCATCTTATCGCTTTACTTGTGCATGACCTTCTCTCTTATTTCAAGTATGGATTATTTAATGAGTGACTGTATTTCATCTATATCGCATCTATTTGTGAGATCTTATTGACAAAGTACCTTTATGCTTTCCTGGGTATTCTTTGGTCCGGCCTATATGATCATAGCATAAAGTACATCCATATGTTAAACGAACAGAATGACAAACATTGGGAAAGTGTTATTAAAAACCTTCAAAGTTAAGCTAATTACATAATTACAATGATCATAAACAGATGACGATTACAAAAATGTAATCTTTTCAATGAAGTTGTAACCCAGAAATCCGCCATCGTCATTATGGGTTATGCATTTGTCGCATTATTGGAGCTCCTCATTTGAATAACTTGATTAAGGGTTAATTATTACATGATCGATGACTCTAAGTTGTGTGATGAATGTGCCGTGAGCATAATATTTTTAATTTTTAAAGGACATGTGTATACATTGAGTCAAGGTATATTTTAATATGAACTCTCTCGTTCATTAGAAGTTATGAAACTAATTGATATTAATTGAAGGATCCAAATCGCATTGTCATACTTGTTGTCGGGCTGGAACTGGAATCAATATTATTGGGTTGAGGGAGAAAAGAAGGAGTGAGGGAGCTGCGCCGCGCCTGGATTCTTTCAAATTCAATATTGCATTTGTTTTTCTGGTCTTCAGTTTTCCACCCAAGTCCGAAGACAGAGAGGTGGCGTCGCGTATGTTGATTCGTGTGAAACAAACAACGCAGCCAAGGCGTCGAGGCTAGTGAAGCGGTGGCACAGAGGCCGAGTCGAGTAGATTCGAATCGATAATTGGAGGTACTCGCGGGGAAAGTAGAGAAATAGTGGAGATGGGGAGGAGGGCGGAGGAGGAATACGATTACTTGTTCAAAGTGGTGTTAATCGGCGATTCCGGTGTGGGGAAATCTAATCTGCTCTCCAGATTTACCCGCAACGAGTTCGTCTTGGAATCCAAATCCACCATAGGCGTCGAATTCGCCACTCGTACTCTCCAAGTAAATACTTATAGTCTACTGCTAGACTTTTCTTTCTTTCTTTCTTTCCGGATGCGCGATCATCTAACTAGGCAGGGCTAGCTTAATTTGCCTTTGCTCCGAATCCACCCCCTGTCGAGCTACCCGGTGGCTGGAGCCGGTGTTTGTGACTTCGTGCAGAGCAGGGCATTTCTCGATCTGTTCTACTTGCTACAGTACTTCGTTATGTTAGGGTTTCCTGACTGACTGACTCGCAAGTGTGATATGATATGATCTATCTCTTGTTTTCCTCGCAGCTAACACGATCTGCTCCTTTTCTCACTTGGTAGAATAGAAGTTGAATTTTATTAGTTACTCCTATTTAATAATGGCAACCCTCTGGGTCTGGGCTGCACACTGAAGTGAATTCCAGCAAATGAAGCAAACAGAAACACTAGGGAACTAAGTCGTTTTATGTCGGCCTTGTCGTTCTGGGTGCCATTTCGACCCAACACTGGCCATCTTTGACTTTGTGCAGGCAGATCAGATGCTGGTTGGTGTAGCTGACCTAGTGTGTGTGTGGCGCCCTTCCAGTTTAAGTCATACTACTCACTGCACCCTGCGCTACTTAATCATCATGTTTCCCTTGCACTGCTAACTTGAATTGCCTTTTATCTGCCAGGTGGAGGGGAGGACAGTTAAAGCTCAGATATGGGACACTGCCGGTCAGGAGCGATACAGAGCCATCACCAGTGCCTACTACAGGGGCGCCCTGGGGGCTCTTCTAGTCTATGATGTTACCAAACCTACCACTTTTGAGAACGTCACCAGATGGCTCAAGGAGCTCAGGGACCATGCAGATTCCAATATCGTCATCATGCTCATTGGGAACAAGACCGATCTCAAACATCTCAGGGCAGTTGCCACCGAGGATGCTCAGAGTTACGCTGAAAAAGAAGGCCTTTCGTTCATCGAAACATCCGCACTTGAAGCTACCAACGTTGAGAAGGCTTTCCAGACAATTCTGTCCGAGATATACCGCATCATTAGCAAGAAGTCCCTGTCCTCTGAGGAGTCTGCAACCATGAGTATCAAGGAGGGGAGGACGATTGTTGTGGGAGGACCCGAACCCCCTGCAAACAAGGCCTGCTGCGCCTCATCCTAATTGTTATTTGTCGCTTCTGGTGTTGCTTGTTTACTCGCTTCCCCTCCAAAAGCTTTGTTGATGATATTGTGTTGTTCCTAATTTTTGTTGGATTACTATGCCCGCTTTAATTATCAGAATTATTTCGCTTCCTGGCTGGACTTCACTGGTATCATTTGAATGAGTGAAAATCAGGCCTGTAAATGATCAGGGCCTTCGCTGCATGATTGACATTACTTTAATTTCCTTTTTCTTAAGCCTCGCCAACTCCAAGCTCGTCTTTGTGTAGCAAGGCTCGACTTCATTTCAACCTCTAGCTCTCTAATGATTATACAAATGTACCACAGTTAAAAATACATGCACACTCGTTGGATTCATGGAACACTTAGAAAACTTATTCCAAGCAGATGGCAACTGATTGCCTTGAAAACGAACCCCAAAACTAAGAGATGGGGCAAAGGCTTAACTTTTGTTTCTCAGGCTTTGCTGTCTGGAATTAAAACGTGTGGTGTACCATTCTAGCAGAACAGTCTAGTCTCGCTTGAGACCAGCAGCCACAAGTCCAGCAATATTTATGTAATTAGAAGTAGCAACTTCCAAACTGTCACGAGTAGACAAGCAGCATGAGTTTCACTTCCATGAAATAAGCATTCGGCAAACAAATATTTTACAGCTTCTTAAACATTCTTCTGCTGTTACGCAACACAGTTTCAGAGCCCATGGCAGGTGGACGGTAAATATTACAAGGATTAATTAGCCACAGCAGTTCTTATGCTGTTGGATAGGTTGCCCCCTCATCTCAACAGTTCCCATTGATTTGTTACCAGTTGGTTGGCTCCCCATTCTGCGAAAGAAGATCATGAAATTGGGTTGATGACATCGAATAAAAACAATCTACTCAGTTCCCGAAATGCAGTTCCACTATGCTACAAAATATTTACAAACATATCTTTAAGCATGCTAACACCAAATAAAACAGAATTTAAAAAGCTTTTGTTTGTTTGTTTTTTTTTTTTTGCCCGGCGGGTAAAGATCACAGATGTCATGACTTGAGACATTATCCGACTTGTGGAAAAAACATGGACACAAACAGTGTTTCTAACACTTGACTGACTGTCCTAGCAGGCAGTAGTACTATTCAGAGTCATTCGATTGTCAATAGAAAGACTAATAACTATGATGCAGGAAAAATGACCTAACTACATAGCCAACAATTAGTTGATCGATCATAAGATTAAGGATAAAGAAGCATGAAAAAAACATACTTCTTCTTGATTTCGCCAGCCATGGTAAGGAAAGCCTGTTCCACATTGATTGCATCCTTAGCACTTGTCTCCAGGAAAGGGATCCCAAGCTCATCTGCAAATGCCTGCAGTTCATTTTATAGAATGTCAAGAAAGAAGGATCAGAGAACCAGCTAATTGTGCTCTTCAAGATGCTGATGTTCTCAGCATTATTTATTAAACATCCTTCAAGATTGCATTAATCAAACTTCCCAAGCTGAATGCAAACACCATGTGATATATTTTCATGTTCTGAATACAGCATTGAGATAAACTTATACTAATAATTCATAGGAATTACAACACTAGATTTAAACAGATGGGAGAAGAATAAAACCAGCTCAGGCTACAAATTAGGAACACACCTTTGCTGTTTGTGTGTCAACTACCTTGTTTTCGACCAAATCACATTTGTTACCCACTAGGAGTTTGCAAACACTGTCATTGGCATATCTGTCAATTTCAGCCAACCATTGTTTGACATTATTGAAGCTCTCCATCTCAGTAACATCATACACAATCTGTTAAAGTTTTCAAGTGATAGACAAAGCCATGGTTGTCAGAGACTCCAGAAAACCAACACTGTCAAGAATCTCTTCAAGCAAGCAGTTCAGTTACTCACTATAATCCCATGTGCACCTCGGTAGTAACTGCTAGTGATGGTCCTGAATCTCTCCTGTCCTGCAGTGTCCCACTAAAGAAAAGATAAAAGGGAGACCAAAGAAGAGGGGAGGAACAACTTTTATCAGGTCTCTAATCAGACACTAACTGACAGATATGCAGCTACCTTTGAAAAATGAAATTTTCCAGCATAAGTTTTGCTACCTTACCAGTTTATGATTTCTCCCAAATCAAAAGCCTAAGGACCAGTTTAATTGTGGTTATTCTTCTTATTTTCTTTTCCGGCTGTTATTAGAAAGCAGAGTGTACGAAAATGAAGTATAATATTTTTTAGATTCCAAGCCCTTTGTTTCAAGTTCTCTGGAATAAGAGAATCATAGAATTTAGAAAGAGTGCTCTAAAATTCTAGTAGAAGATGAGGTTTTCACAGTTAAAGAAAACTTGGAGAAGAAATGAAAACATTTCTCTACAACTAAAGCCCAAAGACGTAATTTCATTTTGAAGACGATTTACAATAGCCATGGTATGCCATTGGTGACACCTCGGTATTTAGGTTGAATCCCAGCAAGAAGACCATCCAATAAGCGTTTCCTTTCTATTCGGTTTAGGGAAACCACTTCATGAAGGGTAAAACAGAAAGCTCTCAAGCCCTTGCATCCGTTCAAGAACAGGATTAGGTTACCAGGCACAATGCAGCATGCTTGAGATGTTGACAACAATTACAAACAAAACATATACACTCAATATTCCTTTCGACAATTAGGCCCCCAATATTAACAGCACTACTCAAGGTTATAAGGTTTGGAAGCCAAATTAACTTGGTAGAAAGTAATCTACTTTAGCACTACGCTGCAAGAAACCAAAAACCAAATGCGAAAATAGGAGTTCCACTTACAATTTGCAGCTTGATTGTCTTGCCCTCCAGTTCCACAGTTCGAATTTTCTAAAATGTAAGGAAGATGAAAGCCTTGAGGAGTCTGTTAAATAACTACATCCGCAAGCATAGAAGGAAGCACATTATGATAAAGACATAAAGAAAAAGGCTTGGGAAGAGATTAGAAACTCACGAAATCAACGCCGATGGTACTAATGTAGCTGTCCACATAAGAATCGTCCTGGAAATTTTTAGAAAAGAACGGAATAGCACAAGGTCCTAAGTCCCAACCCTAACTAGAGGCTAGAGGCCGTGAATGGAACCTGCTTGTTGATCATTCAGGCCCCATTAAACCGTCAGGTAAGTTAGAGTGATAAAAAGAAACTCACAGCGAATCTGAGAAGAAGGCAGGATTTTCCGACGGAAGAGTCGCCGATTAGCAGAAGCTTGAACAAGTAGTCGCTTCAGAGAAAATGAAGTTTAGATTCTTGCATTTTAAAAGCGCAACAGAAAGCGAGACATTGAGAAAAGAAAAAACTGGAGAAAGATTACAAGGTCTTACTATTCGGTGCCCATGATTGTATGGAGGGAAGGAGGAGAAGATGTCTAGAGAGGAAGGGAAAGTTTGCGCTGCGTCTCCTTCGTTTGCTTCCGACTTCCTAGTCCTAGTCCGACTCCCAAATCCAATCATCATCTCATTGAACATTATTGTATTTTTTTCATATCAAATATATCACTTATATTT
Source organism: Aquilaria sinensis (assembly GCA_005392925.1). Taxonomy (NCBI): domain Eukaryota; kingdom Viridiplantae; phylum Streptophyta; class Magnoliopsida; order Malvales; family Thymelaeaceae; genus Aquilaria; species Aquilaria sinensis. The sequence goes on along the minus strand of SMDT01002843.1, from coordinate 152,991 downwards.
TAAAATTGATTAAATTGGCCACTTTTTATTAAATTTAATTATTAATTCAATGTTAAATTATTGCTTCTAATATGTGGCAGTAATGAATAATTTTTAGAATGCATTTCTTTAATTTTTGCATACTAATTTTTACAATATTATCCAATTTCTACTAAAATTCTAACACGTTCAATGAGATGCAAATCTTCTTCCCCAGTTTATAATAAACACACTTATCTCACTCAAAATATTATCATGCAGGATATTTTTTTTATAGAATCTACCCATTTCATATAAAAATGTTCTCACGATCTAACAAATAGTTGCAAATTTGGCACATTTAGAAACAAAAGTGATATATTTGAATTAAAAAAATAGTGGCCAATTTGGGCCAAAGTACAAAGAATAGTGGTCGTTTTGTGATTTTGCCTTAATTTTTCTACCAATAAAATAAAGGCCAATGTATGCTACCAGCCCTCATACTTCTGCTACTCCGACGAGTTAGTCTTTGAATTCGAACAAGGGTGTACAAGAACCCTTAAACTTTAAAAAATAGGATGAGTTTTTCTATCAATGACAGGAAACAGTACACAGTACACACACATGCACCCGCATAACTTCGACACCATGACATAAATTGCCAACAGAGTTGGAAAAATAAAATGTGCGACCAATTCATAGTTAGAAGAGGCATATTTGTTAAATTCTTCAAACCTTCAATTTCCATACCTTAAAACAAAACAAGGGTTCAAAAATATTGAAGTTCCTAAACTTGACTCACAACGTTTCTCGGAAATTTGGAACGTAGAAACGTACATTATTATGACTTAAGAGGTCAAAACTGATTTAAATTCACAATAGAAACGTATTTAAAGATAAAATCATATAGAAACGTCACTTGAAAAGTAAAAACGTTTAAAATGTGCAATCGTACAATTCAATAAAAAGGCAACAAGTACTTTATAAATAAAAATTTTCAAAGAAAAACTCAATCCTCGTTCAGCTTAAGAAATGCCCAAAAGCCTGACTTAGATGACACTGCCGCAGCAAAGCCTTATATAATTTTTCAAATCCTTGTTTGGCCTTTGCTTCATCCCTGTGGGAAAAAGAGAAAGAAACAAAACATCACCGCTATCCAAGCTCGTCGCAGCTCAGTTACCTGGCTGAATGGATTTGGCTTTAGAGCTCAAGCTCCCCAATTACTCTTTTAACCTAGTACTTTGTGGTAAAAGGATAAACAAACTAGTATATCTTCCAAACTAAATCGTCTAGATCACCACGGCTCAAGCACAGTAACTTTAAAAGAGGTCCTAAAGCTTAAGTTAACACCTGCATCCAACCCTGCATCATATAACTTCAACTCCTTGTTTCGTTCTCCTTCTTCATCCATGTGGGATGAGGAAACAGAATAAAAAACTCACACACCGACAACTCACCTTTTCTTGTTGAAAGCCCGAAGCTAATAGCCTCAGAATCTTATTTACACCTTTTATTCATCCATGTGGGAAAAGAAAGAAAAAAGTAAAAACATCTTAAAGTTAACACAAAATAGTTGAACTCGCTTAGACTCATTACCTTTCTACAATACAGCCCCGGAAAAAGGGGTATCGGTACTGAGTGTTTTTTGGGCCGTTGAATTCAAGTGAACTCCAATCAACCATTTGATTGGCTACGGGCAACTTGTTTGAGCGGCAGATACAAGGAAAGAAAAAGAGAGCAAAAATTTGAAAGTCAGAAGCAAAAAGCAAGTGGAGTTTACGAGGGAATTTTGTTTTAATTTCTTTATATTTCTCTTTTTGGCCAGCATTTACCCGTTTTTTGGGTTTGAAAGACAGTACACGTTTTTTTTTTTTAGTGAAATTTTTGAAATATATTATTTACCAAATGTACCCCTAAATTATTACTTGGATTCATACTTTGTTAAAATGCTAAACTTACATTCTTTTTTTGAGTTTAAATAATTCATTATTTAACACATGAATTTTATTTTTGCTGGTTCTTTTTCTAGAATCAATATTATTTGAAAGCTAATATTTTATTCATTTAATAATCACTTCAATAATTTTTTTAGAAAATAAATAATTTTTTATTAATTATTTTAAAAATAATTTTTAGGTTCTTAAAGTGTAAAGTTTCAATGGATATACAACTTGAGTGTAAAATAAGTAAGAATGAAAATGATGCAAATAGATGTAAGATTATTTAATTAGAAACAAACACAGCCTATATGAGATAAGTTGTCTTCTTTTAAATAGTTGATGAAATTACACATTGTATAGATATCATGTACACTTAAAAGTTCCAATAAAAAACTACTGTATCATGCTCCTATAAATTACAACTAATATGATATTCTTTCATATGAAAAAAAACACAAATATTTGGCATAAAATTTTATTAGAAATCTCATAATATTAGGGAGGAAACCATTTAATCACATTAGAAAAAATAGGAAAAATTAGCAAAACTCTTTGAGATATATGCAAAGCTATATTGCATGCTTTAGGGTTAGTGTATAGGGTTTGGGTCTAGGGTTAGTGTTTAAGGTTCAGGTTTAGGATTAGTGTTTAGGGTTCAAGTTTAAGGTTAGGGTTTAGGTTATGGTTTAAGGTTTAAGGTTAGAGTTTAGGTTATGTTTAAGGTTTAAGGTTAGGGTTAGGTAAGGGTTTAGGTTTTGGTTAACATTTAAGCTTAAAGTTTATGTTAGGTTTAAGGTTTAAGGTTTAAAGTAGGTTAAAGGTTTAGTTAGGGATTAAGGCTTAAGGTTTATGGTTTAAGGTTAGGGTTTATGTTATGGTTAAGTTTTAAGGGTTTGGAGTTTTGGGTTAGGGTTAGAGTTAGATTTAGGGGTTTAGGGGTTAGGGTTAGGACATGAGGTTTATAATTATTAAACTATGCACATATGTCTAATTAGGCATATGAAGTGAATATTGTATGTTATTCTTATATTAAGTGATTATTTTTCCAAAATATAGTTTTATTGATAATTTGCATAGTAAAAAATCTAAAAAGTAATTTTAAGATATTTTTTGTCCAAAGTATATATTTTTTGTAAAATTTTCAACTTAACTAACCCAAAAGTATAAAAATTAGTAAAAAAAATATTTTATTCTTATAAAAAGTATTCACAAAATTTTTGGACTTTCCAAATTTTAAAGTTAAGGTTAGGTTTAGGGATAATGTTAAGTTTTGGGTTTGTGGGTTCTTCCAAAACATTGATGATCTTGGACCATTTAATGATATTGGTAGGTAAATGTCAATATTACAACATTGATACATAAACTTTTAAGTGTAGTGTAATAAAACACCTAAATTTTAAAAAAATTCTTTTTACCACCTGTAATAATTACACAATGAGTCTCGAAACTTTTAAAATTTTTACATTTTCACATAAAAATTTTGAAATTTAACAATTTAGTACTATTGACAATAGTGAATTGGATTTACATTTTATAGTAAAAGTTAGAAATTGTAGTAAATTTTTTGAAACATAATTAAGAATTTTTTATGAATTTTTTAAACATACTAAAAGAATGAAAAATATCCTAAATAAAATCACATAAAAATTGAATTCTTTAAGGTTAATTTTTACAAAAATCATTTAAAAAATATAATCAATATAGTCATTCTAGCTTATACACCAATAACTCAAGTCAACCTCCCTGTCAACCTGAATCCTTTTGAAACTAATGGAGATTGAAATTCACTCAACCTATTTACAACCCAATCCCAAATAAACCTGACCTAACCCAACTCGAGCAATGAATCTACTCAACCCAAAATTAACCCGAATCTAAATAACTCGATTTGAATATGAATTTATGTTAACCTAATTAAAGTCGAACATAAATGGCCTGACGCAAACCTGACCTGACCTACCTAATTGTCATCCTTAATTTATACTAAACTATATATTTTTTAGAATCATAAGTAACATTTTAATAAGTATACGAAAAATCTAAAAAAATATAAAGGCACCTGATTTTTAAATTATTAATTTTTTTACATCACAAAAATTGCAAAATTGGTCACTAGTAAAATTTATTGTTCTTTTAACATTGCACATTAACCATATATACTATTAGGTGCTCAATTTCAAATTCCTTGCTATGTTACTATTACTTTGTAAAATATTTTTCATTTGCTTTACTAATTTGATCAATATACAGAAATTTTATATTTTGAGTACCATTGGCATATGTATTTAAGGTTAATTTTACATTTGTTTACGTACTATTAAGGCTAGGTCTAGAGTTAAGACTAGGTTTGATCTAAGCTACATTTTGCTTCATTTATTTTAAAAAACCTACACTTTACTCTCTACTTTATTTATAGTGCCCGACAACAACTTTCAAAATCATAAATTAAACTATCTGATAATTATGTTCAAGTAATTTTAAGATTTTTTATATTTATTTTATAACTAACCAACCTTTAAAAAATACTGATATACATTTATCGGAAGAAAAATGCATTGACAGAAATGAAAAATTGATAATTTAAATGTCTATTAAGTAGAAAAAAATATTGGAAAGGCTAGCATTACTGAAAAATGGCTATCATACAATTTAAATTACAGTTTCAAAGGTTGTTATCGAACAGTATAAAAGAACTAGGGGCAAATTGTCGGTTTTCAGAAATAAATGGAACAAGCTGTGGGTTGGGGTAAACCTCAAGGGTATAATTGTAACCTTCCATTTTCAAATTTAATAATTTAGTCATTATAAATAATAGTGAACTAAATTTACATTTTATAGTAAAAGTAGGAAATTGTAGCAAATTTTTCATAACATAATTAAGAAAAATTTTATAATTTCATAATTAAACATACTGAAAGAAGGAAAATTAACCAAAATTAAATCACATAAAATTTTAATTTTTTAATTTAAATTAAACAAATATCATAGAAAATATAATCAATTCCATCATTTCAACGTTTGGCCTAACCTAATCTTTCTTGCCCTCCTTTTTTGTAGAAAAACTACACTTTACCACTCGAATAGTCACATTTGTCAGTTTTGTCTACATTGCTGGAGTGTGGAATTTGTGGCAGAAATCATGTGGAAGCGTTGGGAGAGGCTAAATGACAATAGTGGCTGTGGTTGTGTACTGGGCAGTGGAGGGCCGTAGGAAGAAAGAGCTGGGGTCTTCAGAGTAAGAATTATGCAACTTAAGGGACTAAGAACATACATTTTCCTTTCTTGGTTGAAATTTCAATCAAGTCCAACAATTCTTAGTGACTAAAAATGTGATTTATCAATTTTAAATGAAGTTTTCAAACAAGTCTTTAAATATTACAGGGTTTGTACCAAACATTTTCTAATTATGTCAACTTTGACTCTAAACTTACAAAGATTTCAAATTTGCCCAAAAAAATCCAATAACCTTTTAAGTACACTGAAGGTGATTCGATCACCATTTAAATTGATCCTTAAGAACATTTTTTAAAAGGAATGCCACAAAAATATATAAAAGTTATACAAATAAAAAATTCTTGCCAATTCAACTTAAAAAGAACATGAAAAATAAAATTCTCCAAATAAGTAAGTTTTATTTATTGATTTTTTTTATTTTATTAAGTTGGGTATGGAAGAGACTTTATAAAATCGGATACATAAAACTAGATACATAAAATCATCATCGGTCACACCACATCACTTTGTAAGTAACCTAAAAATTTGACTGAGTCACCTTTTAAATAACTTAAAAATATGAACGATTCGTCTTGAAAATACCTTAAAAAATAGTCTTTTAATTTTTTATAATTTTTTTTATCATAATTAAAAAGAAGTAAAATTATTGTAGTGTGATCAGGTCATTTTAAAAGTACTTAAAGTGTAACTGGGTCATATCTAAAGTAACCTAAAAAAGTGAACGGGTCACCTTAAAGGTACCTAAAGTATGAATTCGGACTACTCAAGTTCAAGTTTAATTGGTTTAACATGAATTCGGATCCAAGTCAAGTTATTTACAAAGTAAGGAATTTACAAAGTACTAGTGACATAGTAAGGTACCTCAATTGACAAAATTCAGTCACTCCAGCTACTTCCCTTCTACTTCCATTTTTCTTTACCCAGTTGTCTCTCATCTCTTTCAACCCTCTCACTCTCATCTCACCTTCCTCTCTCATTCTCATCTCTCATCTTCGTCTGCCAGTCCACCACGCTTGTCCATATCGCTGTCCGTTCACCCCAATCTCAAAACCTATATACTAACCCTAAACTCTAAATTGTATCTTTAAACCATAGCCTCAACCCTAAACCAATCTTTAAACCAAAAGCTAAATCCTAAATCATATCTTTAAACCATAACATAAACCATAAACCATTATTTTTTTTCTTTTATTAATTTGGGTATGTAAGAGACTTCATAAAATTGAATACATATAAGTAGATATATAAAACCATAATCAGTCACACCGTGTCACTTTTTTTAAGTAACCTAAAAATGTGACTAAGTCATATTTTAAATAACCTAAAAATATGCATGACTCATCTTAAAGATACCTAAAAAGAAATAATGTTTTACAATTTTATGATTTTTTTTGTTAAAATAATTAAAGAAAAGTAAAATTATTGTAGTGTCCATTGCATCAAAAATCAAATTCTTCACTTTAAATTTTATTAAAAAAAACAAAAAAAATTGAATTATAGATGATTTGTAAACGTAGCTCTTTGATGAGGAGATTATTAATTTTTATTCAAGTGCCTAAATCTTAATTCTGTAATTAATTTAAGTACCTTAGAGTAAGACTATCTACACATAAATGATTTTTCAAACTTTTAAGATGTTTACATATATTCTGTAATACTACAAATAGAGTAGGAAAAAAGAATTTTTTTTAAATAATATATTTATTAAAATATTATTTTATAGATACACAATGATACTTAAAAGATAAAATTCGTGTATACTGATCAACTTAGTAAAGCAAATAAAAAGTAATTTACAAAGTAATAGTAACATAGGAAGGAATTTAAAATACAGTTTGTTATGTAGTAATTTTAATTCATTATCATACATTAATCTGATATAAAATAATTATTTAGAAAAAACCAAATTATTGAGATTTTAAACTTAAAGAAGCCCAAAAAAATATTTACATTTTCTATGAAAAAAAATATTTGTAAATTTTTTATCATTTTAATTTATTTAAGTTAAAAATTTACAAAAAATAATTAATTTGGAAAAAAAATATGTAAAAATTACTTTTTAGACTTGTTAAAGTGCAAATTATCAATAAAATTATAATTTGGGCAAATAATCTCCTCTTATAAAAAAAATATACAATAATACACTAAATTAATGCTAAAAGTCCAAAACCCAAGATTGAGCAATAATCGTGCAACTGAGTGTACATATATCTTGTATATGCTTCCGTGTATAATAATAATAATAATAATAATAATAATAATAATAATAATAACAACAACCCAGCAATCTCTTCTCTTTATGTACTTACAAAGTAGAATCAAAACAACTTTCAAGTTCCAACTTCGAAGCGACTATATATCCCTAATAGTAAGCAACAACAATTTTCATTGCTTATCTAAGGTATGATCATGTCACATTGAAGGTAACCTAAAAAGGTGACCGGGTCACATTGAAGGTATCTTAATTATGATCAGGTCACATTGAAAGTAACCTAAAAAGGTGACAAGGTCACGTTGAAGGTACCTTAGTTGTTACTGGGTCACGTTGAAGGCAACCTAAGAAGGTGACCGGGTCATGTTGAAGGTACCTCAGGTGTGAGCGGGTTACATTGAAGGTACCTTAAGTGTGACCGGGTCACTTTGAAGGTAACATAAAAATGTGACCGGGTCACGTTGAAGGTACCTTAGGTGTGACCGGGTCACTTTGAATGTAACCTTAAAATGTAACCGGGTCACAGTGAAGGCACCTTTGTTGTGACCAGGTCACATTGAAGGTACATTCATTGTGACAGGGTCACGTTGAAGGTAACCTAAAAACCAATCACAATGAAGGTACCTTCAACGTGACCTGGTCACATTTTTAGGTTACTTCAACGTGACCTGGTCACAACGAATGTACCTTCAATGTGACCCGGTTACATTTTTAGGTTACCTTCAACGTAACCTGGTCACAACGAATGTTTCTTCACCATGACCGGTCACATTTTTAGGTTACCTTCAACGTAATCCGGTCACAATGAATGTACCTTCAAGGTGACCCGGTCACATATTTAGGTTACCTTCAACATAACTCGGTCACACCGAAGGTGCTTTCACCGTGACCTGGTCAGATTTTTAGGTTACCTTCAACGTGACCCGGTCACAACAAAGGTACTTTCAACGTGACCCGGTCACATTTTTATGTTATCTTCAACGTGACCCGATTACAACGAAGGTACCTTTAATGTGACCCGATCACCTTTTTAGGTTACCTTCAACGTGACTCTGTCACAATGAAGGTATTTTCAATGTAACCTGGTCACATTTTTAGGTTACCTTCAACGTGACCCGGTCACAACGAAGGTACCTTCAAAGTGACTCGGTCACACCTAAGATACTTTCAATGTGACCTGGTCACATTTTTAGGTTACCTTCAAAGTGTCCCGGTCACTAGTAAAATTTATTATTCTTTTAACATTGCACATCAACCATATATACTATTAGGTGCTCAATTTTAAATTCTTTGCTATGCTACAATTGCTTTGTAAAATACTTTTCATTTGCTTTATTAAGTTGATCAATATATATAGATTTTATATTTTGTGAATCATTGACATATGTACAAAATAATATTTTATTAAGTGTATTATTCAACAATTAATATTTTTTTACACCACTAATATTTTAAAAATTAATTTTCTTCTTTTAAAAATTTGTATCCAATAAAATACATTCTTTTTTTTTCCTCTCATTTTTTCCCCTTTCCCTATTTTTTTTTCCTATTTTTTCTTTTCTCTCCTCCCTCCTCTCTACGCTTTTTCTTTTTTTTTTTCCTCTCTATTTTCTTCTCTCTCCTCTTTCCTCTCTCCTCTCTCTTTTATATTTTATTTCTCTATCCCTTAAACCCGGCTGCGCTTCCTCTCTCCTCTCTTTCTTTTTTTTTTTCTCCCCTAACCGGCTGCCCTTATTCAACCCTTTCCCTTATGTTCCATCAACAATGATCAACGGTCAAGATTGGGGGGTAGGGTTACCCCCTTTTTTAGGGTGGGTATTATAGTTTTCCCCCTCAGACTCATGCCCACCTTCCTAATACCCACAAGGAAAATAGTTACCGCAAAAGGCCTAAAGGCCTTGTTTTTGGACTCCTATTGCCCCATTCTTCTCTTTTACCTGATCCTTTATAGGACGAGGAAAAATAACACACAAAAACATGCAATTAGCTTGAAAGAACTTTACTTTTATAGCTGTAGACACGCAATTTTCATTTTTATTGTATCCATGTGGGACGTGGGATGAGGTCAACAATGTCAACTTTTAATTAGATTGACATATAAGCAACCAATTTTTTAAAACATTTTTTGGTTGGGTCTTACGATTTTATGTTTTTTTACGACTTTACGACTCTAGAAAAATTAAAACAACTTTAGGTAGAATTCCAATTTTAATAACCTTGGTTTCAATTCTTAATTCCCTGGTCAACGGGGAGCTTAAGAGCACTTTCAAACAAGAATTTTGATGGAAAAGGCAAATTAAGGTATCAATGTTTATGTTGATTATAAGCAAAGGTGTAATATAATGCAGAAAAAGACAAGTGACATGGGCTAAAGGTTTTTAAATGTCCAGATTACATGTAATCTCTTTATACACATATACATAATCACACACACACACACACACACACACACACACACACACACACACACACAGCATGTATGATGTGATTAATTTACTTTGATGAAAACAAAAAGCAAATATTTGTTATACCTGCGTTAGGCATTCCAGAATGGAAACCCTTCATCTTGGCCTTATTCATTTTGTGTGCCCGAGAATAGTAATGAATCTTAGTGGGTATCAAAAGCCTAGAGGTAAACTACCCTTAGCACGCACCTCTTGTGCACTTGTAATGGTGCTAAGATAGTCTGTAAACCTAGCCAGCTTTTTGTAATGCTAAATAACACTAAGTCGTTGGCAGTATAAAGAAAATATGCACAAGATCGCATGCATACACATATGGGAACATTTTTCAAGCCCTTTATTGCCTTAATGAAAGGAATACATGCTCTAGTACGAAGTGTCTAAGCTTGACTCACGAGCTAGCCTATCTCATGTACCTTTTGGCCCCCACCATGTGGCCATTGTGGCCCTATATGTCTTAAACATACATTTTCATGGTGGACAGTCCTACTATTAGGCTAATCACCAGGTAATATTACTCGGGTATAGTGGATATGCCCTACTACTAGTTACAACCGGCTCACACATACCTCGTGTGTGAAAATCCCATAAAGCCATGTTTTAGGTGCCTTATTTGTTGACAATCGTCCGGTAACCATCTTCATGTGCATAACACAAGTCCTTTGTGCCCTATTGGGTTGGGCACAGGCCCTTGCCTACACCTTTAGCATATATGACCCACACAATAAGCATATATAGAGTCTCACTCCATGAACATCCTCATGAGCCCAAGAATCCAATAAGCACCTCCTCAGCCTTAAGCATTCATTGATGCTCTTCCCAGCCTCACATATGCCTCACCTATATGCATGCACCCTATGGCCTATTGAGAACACGATATAGCCCACACTTATGCCTTCGTCAAGCCACCTTGAGCTCCATAAGTGTTCAACATGTCCAACAAGCCACCAAGTTTGAGCAAATGCTCCTTGTTTGCCACTTCGATCTTAATATGTGCAAGGTTGCCCATAACCAACCCTTTACCTTGTAGTTCTAACACTTGGGGGTCTAATAATGGGCTTCCTAATAATGAAACCATCCTTAACAAGATTTTTAATGTTTTGCTGTGGACACAATAATCATGATAATAAACACGATAGGTAGTTCCCTTTATTTGTTATTCATGCTATGCCTTTCACAAAGGTAAGAGAAGTTTCTCACACAATATATAATGCATAACTTCTCTTACTGTAACGCCCCCAATTTTATAAATCTTAATTTAGAAAAATATCAAAATTTCCCAGATTTATTAATAATAAAAAAAATGATTTAAGAAATATGAGGTAAAATATTTTATTTTAAATTATTTTCCAAACAATGAGAGTATTAAATGAAATCAAAGTAGTTAAGTGACAATACCAGGAAAACTAATATGCGCATAATGTGTCAATTTAAACAAATCATGTGTTTCTTTAGAAATCAAATAATATAAAGTTGAAATCCAATCCCAGCCAGTTCTACTTTCGAGGGGCTACAGCGTACCCTCACTCAGGTTGCTCCACATCTTGAACCTCATTATATGGTTCAGTGTACTCTGTCTCTTCATAGTACTCACCTAAGAAAACATGTTAGAAGGAGGAGTGAGCACAACTTGCTCAGTAAGAGGGAAGTATCAGGCCCATCACGTGGGTCCTAATATTCCCGTAACAAACAACAACGAATAATAAACTTTAAGCTGTAGCAATTTAATTAAAGAACAATTCCATACAACATCATAACAACAATATCAAAGTCCTACTAGCATGCTTGAACTACCATGCATATGCATAATTCTTTTTACCGATTAAATAATATCTTCTTGATCGATCACTTAATCCAATACTTAAATGCCGTCGGACGAACCTAGGGTGGTGAGTGTGTACATCACCCACTCTCGGGATAACTCTTAGGCAGTGCCACTAGGGATGCCACCAAGCCAGAGCCTCTCGGGATACCTACGCCGAGGTAGAGCCTCTCGTGATACCAGCCATAAGCATGGTCCCTCGCCAGCTATGGTCTGACAGCGCACAAATCATATCTCCATACTCCGTGTCAATATCGGGTCATGACTAGGGACGGTCCGCCGCCACCCTAACATGCCTCTCGGGTTCGAATCGTCCGTTCCGAACCTCTCGTCTAAATTTACGGCTTGTTAGGTCATGTAGATATGGTTCGTCACCAACCTTGCATGCCTCGTATTTTATCTTACTCTTCAAATCTTTTACTTAATGCAATCTTGTGTATGACAAACATCAATCATATGCAACAACCAATTGATGCATGACCGTAGCTCATTTTATTTTAGCTCTTTTTAGTAGAATGCCATGATTCTAGTGCATCCTATTTCTTTTATCATGTTATCTTAGTTTAGTGTTACATGATGTCATGACAATCAATGATATCTTTTAAGTGTATTTGTGATAAATGTTCATCTCATTTCTCGTGAATTCTTTCTAAATTGGTCATTTAGTATTTACGCTCCTAATCCTTTATCTATCGGCTTATAATAATTTATTACGGCCCTAACATGCCACTAACGGTTCCTTCCAATCTCATCATGTTGCTAATGAGCTTGTCGGCCCTAAACATGGTACTAGCGGTGTTTGTCTCGCCGGCCCTAAACATGCTACTAGCGGTGTTTATTTAGGCGGTCCTAACATATTTCTAATTTAATTCTTGTTATAAGCGGTCCTAGTATGATACTAGCGCCAAACATACATCATACATCACATCATTACAACCATACAACCAACCAACCAAAATTACATCTCAATGGAAGAGAACTAAAATAAAATAAAATAAAATTCTAGAAAAACTAATTAATTACCCTACCCATGTTGCCCACGCATTTAAAGATTTTGTTTAGCCCAATTGTTTACTTAAAATTTATTATTCGGGTTGATGCTTATTTTGGGCCTAAGAGGGCCCACGAGAACTAACCCGCTCTTCCCCCTTACCTAGTTCGGAATAATACGGCGAAAGGGGCGATTTCCTAGGACGGTCCTACAAAATGTTAGTAAGGTAGAAAATTAGAAAATGTGCTAAAATTTAGAAATTTTCCTAAATGGTATTTGGAAGGTTCATGTTCTTAACATTTAGGCCGAAATTTTACCTAGTGGGCAAAAAGGGTCTCGGGGTGTCTTCGGTGGCCTCGTGCCTATTCGGGATCGTGCCGGGAGCCTTCTTGATATTGATCCTAAAAATTACAGCGGCCATACACTAACTTATAAGCTCATTTAATGGCTGTAAAAATTGATCTTGGAAGGAAAAAAAAAAATTTATTTCGGTTACCGATGTGTTTTCGGGATCTCTGACGCTCCGGGAGTCCAAAGAAGCACCAAACCTTCAAGTAAGGATTTTCTAACCCTTTGTAACAACATGGACAGCAAGGAAAAGAGAATTATTAGGGCTGTAATATTCGAAATTGGCAGCCAAGATAATTTTTAAAAGAGGCTACGGTGGCTTACCGGGGCTTAGAACCAAGTATGGACAAGATTGCACCGGAAACGAGTGGAAAAACCCAAAACTTGGATTAATGATAATCTACCAAATATTTACAGCAAAGATATAAGGCCTTTAGGTGCTGGAAGAAAAAAAAAAAGAAAAAAAAATTAAAAGAGGGATATAGAATAATTTAGACTTACACAAATGAATTCGGAATCGCCGGTGCGTGTAGGATCGTTTTTGTGTTCCAATAGGGTTTCTCCTCAATCTAATAAATCTAGGTAAAATATGGAATTAAATTAACATTCTAGTATTTTTGAATAACCAAGAATCAAAGCATGGAGAGATGACTTACACAAGTTTGATGGAGCACTAGGTGGAGACAAACAATCGGCGCAAAGGGACGAAAGAATTGTGGACGATCTTCTTGCAGAAAAAAAATCCAATTTTCTTTCTATGGCTTAGGCGGCGGTTGATGGGGAGAAGAGCCGAAATGTTGAAAAGGGAAAAGGTCCGTGAGGCGCTCCACGCCAAATAGAAGCGTAGGGCAAAATAAATAATAATATAATAATATGGTAATTAATTAGGATAAACTAGATTGGAAAGTTTTTTTTTTTAATCTAAAGTTTCAAAAAATCCTATAGGTGCTTTGCAGCTAGAACGTTTTAGAAGAAATAAATTAGGGTTAGGGAGAAAAAGAAAAATAATCCTATGTAGCGGTAGCACGAACCCGGTTTAAACCCTACACACGCGTTGGTTAAATTTTGGAAAACCTAAGCAAACGAATTCAGAATTGAGTGAGGTAAATTTCTCTTGACTCATTTTTTTGAGAAGAATCCAATGGTGCTCCCAGATTTTTCATCTGATGCTCGGTTGTAAATGACAAAAATGCCCCTAGCCTAAAGAAAATGACTTTGAGCTTCCGGTTTGGAATTTGACTTAATAACCAATAAAGGAATCATCTAAGGATCAAGATTCTTAATTTTATATTGATTTTCTAAATTGATAGGTAAAATTACAAAAATATATGAGGACAAAATGTTAATTAATTTTTTTTATTTATTTAATGTATTTATTTAATTAATTAGGATAATTTGGTGATTTTATTTTACTTAATTTCTAGGGTTATTACACTTACTATGGTGGAACACTAAAGAAGGGATGGATCCTTGTCACACATGTCAATAAATGGTGTTGGTGTTAAGTCACTCACATTTATGATGTATGTGTTATGATTATCAATCAATTAACTTGCCTTATTTTTTAGAATTCAAGAGTTTATATACAGGAAGTCCTAGTTCGTGAACTAACCTATCCAAATAAGCTAAAATTTAAGACTATTGGTATACTTTGGATTAAATAAAAAATGGAACTAATTTTAGTTTAGTATTGCTTTATGGCCACATTAATGTTACTTAAAATATTGGTATAATGATCTTATGTCACTCACAATAATGGACTATCATGCACCATTATATCTAGGTGTTCGATGTCATGTGCGCAATATCAAATGATATTTTAAAATATGTTATCATGATGGACCACTATATACAATTTCCATTTTATAGTACTGTATACTCCTACTCCATGACTTTGAACTCTAAATTAGTTTAAAAGTAAAGTATTGGTACTGCTTCTAAACATTCACTACCATATGTCATGTAAGTCCTATAACTTGATGAGTTATCATATGTAAAAGTTTTTTGCTCTTTTATACATGAGAGGGAGGTCATGGATGAGTGGGGGATTAAATTTTGGACATTATGGTAACAATGACGAGACTTAATCATTAAAGTAAGAATTATGTTGTTATCATATATAAGATATAAAACTTAGAAATGCTTATGCTTGTTTTGCACCATTGGTTTGGAAAAAACATGCACAAGATGAATACAAAAAATTTGACAAGAAATCTCACCTGTTTTGGGTATCAATGCAAGACACTCAATAACATTAAACCTATAAAAAAATTTAAAAACCGATATAGAAGATAGTAATTAAAGAAGAATTGTGTGTACGATTATATTTAAATGATCTAAAACCCCTAGTGTTTTTCAAATTTTAATCACTTGAACACTTTACCCTTTAAATTTTAACTCAGGTTGGCTTACCTCTCAAACGTTATAAAATGGGACATTTTACCCTCTTAGACCTATTAAAAAAAGGCATATGTTGTCATATGTGTAACTTAAATCACAAAAACAGATGTTCTAGTTTTAGGGTGACTTAAAAAAATAAATAAGTAATAAGAAAGTTGTAATCTAGATTTGCCCGTTTCAAAGAAAACATTGCAGAGGAAATTATAGCAGTCTTAAGTCACAATGCGAGTTTCTTCTAAACCCTAGACATCATCTTAACAAATTTTTCACGATGGGCACAAATTAAACGTTTTCTTCAATGTGTGTTGTAAGGACAATGTATCATGGTGAAAATTACCTAATCACCAAGCTCATTCTATTTTGTCCTCTTTTATTTTTCTTCATTCCACTATGAAAACACACATTTCCCTATGACACTTTGTTGCATGTACCTTATAATACCCATATTGAGTCCTATTTGCTTCTTATGTTAGAAGTAAAGTTATGAAGGAGACAGTTCCGTGGACATAAATGATTGGATTGTTAGAAAAATAGCATAATTAGCTTTTTTTTATTTGCATGTGGTGGTAAAAAAAATTTCCCTTATTAGGAAGATTTTTTAAATTCATGTTTTTGTTTATCAATCAACAATAACATTAAGGTTAGGGAGAAAGAGAAAAATAAATAGAGTGCTTTAAGCTCTTCATTAGATTAACAGTATCATCTAGTGTTTCCTTTGCTATTACTTAATGTTGCTTAATGGCATGTATGCTTTTGAATTTTGATTACACAAAATTATATACATATCTTAATGTCACTTGCAGATGGCAATTGGGATTAAAGATTGCCTACTTATTAAGTTTGAGTACAACAAAAGCAAGTAAGTTATAGTGTACTTTTTGTTAAACAAGTTCTAGGGGAAGCTAACAATATGGCTTTTCTTGTATATTATATTTGGTTTGGTGTTGGTTTCGTATATTTCTGGGTGCAATAATAACTGTCTAGTTTTTCCTTTTTCTTTGACCAACAACCTTAACATTTACTACTTATGGAATTTAAATTGCAAGTATTATCTTAAAGATGTTATCATTGGCAAGATATTTTTTTTTATGAGGATCAAGATTAAAAAATGAGAAACTGAAGATAAAGTGTTGAGAATAATCTTCTTGTAATATTTTCAAATTGGGTAATCTCTAGTGCCATACTATGTCATTGCACAAACCTTGAAAAAGACCTTGAATTGGTTGTAAACATTTTTTGAAGGAGATGACTAGGGTTTAGAAGAGACTCACACTTGTGATTGCTCTATTCTCCTTTAGTATATTCTGTCCAATAGGTGCAACCAATTAAACGTCTTTTTCAATGTGTGTTGTAAGGACAATGTATCATGGTGAAAATTGTCCAATCACCAAGCTCATTCTATCTCGTCCTCTCTTATTTTTCTTCATTCCATTACGAAAGCACACATTTCCCCATGGTACTCTGTTGCATGCACTTTATAATACCCATATTGAGTCCTATTTGCTTCTTATATTAGAAGTAAATTTCTGAAAGGGATAGTTTCGTGAACATAAATGATTGGATTGTTAAAAAAGTAAACAATTAGTTTTTTTATTTGCATGAGGTAGTAAAATTTTTTTCCCTTGATAGAAAGATTACTTAAAGTCATGTTTTTGTTTATCAACTTTGCAACTATCCTTTGCTACCATCAATCAACAATAGCATTAAGGTTATAGGGAAAAAGAAAAATAAATAGAGTGCATTAAGCTTTTCATTAGATTAACAATATCATCTAGCTTTTACTTTGCTCTCACTTAATGTTGCTTAATGGCGTATATGCTTTTGAATTTTGATTACACAAAATTATATACCTATCTTGATGTCATTTGCAGATTATAGTTAGGACTAAAGATTGCCTACTTATTGAGTTTGTGTACAACAAAAGCAAGTATGTTATAGTGTACTTTTTGTTAAGCGGGTTCTAGGCAAAGCTAACAATATGACTTTTCTTGTATATTATATTTGGTTCGATGTTGGTTTTTTAGATTTCAGGGTGCCATAATAGCTATCTAGTTTTTCATGTTTCTTTGACTAGCAACCTTAACATTTACTATTTATGAAATTAAAATTACAAGTATTATCTTAAAGATGTTATCATTGGCATGATATATTTTTTTTATGAGGATCAAAATTAAAAAATAAAAAATTAAAGATAAAGTGTCTAGAATCATCTTCTTCTTATATTTGCAAATTGGGTAATCTCTCGTGTTATACTACGTCATTGCACAAACTTTGAAGAAGATGTTGAGTTGGTGCTTATTGTGAAGATTTTTTTAAGAAGATGCCTAAGGTTTAGAAGAAACTCGCACTTGTGACTGCTTTATTCTTCTTTACCATATTCTGTCCAAAAGGTGCAACCTTATTCGTGTTTAAGTCTATTAGATAATTTCGAGTATAAATATATATTACATCCTTCCCCTTACTTATTTCTTTCCTTCAAGTTGCCTACAAACTAAAACCATCGGTTTTGTCATGGAAGTTACATATGTGATGGCATGTGCTTCATGTTAGTAGGTTGTAAAATGACTCACTTTACAAAATTTAAGGGGCAAGTTGACCCAAGTTAAAGTTCAATTGATGAGTTGGTAAAATTTAGATGATAAAAGGGGTTTTAAGCCTATTTAAACTATCTCATATGCTACATACATTGGTAAAAGTTTTTTTTTATAAAATTGTTATAGCTCTACCATAATTTATTCTCATTTTTCCTGCTCCTTCACTTGAGTTTGAGCTCGATCTTAATTATCAACTACATGTAAGGAACAAAAATATGAAAAC
The DNA here is from genome assembly GCA_005392925.1 of Aquilaria sinensis. Classification (NCBI taxonomy): domain Eukaryota; kingdom Viridiplantae; phylum Streptophyta; class Magnoliopsida; order Malvales; family Thymelaeaceae; genus Aquilaria; species Aquilaria sinensis. Next base: position 134,807 of record SMDT01002843.1, on the reverse strand, counting down.
CATCACAAAACAAGAAAATATCATTTATATGTCTTTTGAAATCCTAATTCACAACTACTATCTATACCCGGTGATAATGGCAGGGTCATGTTGAAGCTAAAGGTGTCATATCCCTCTTTTTTCCTAATAAAAATTTGCATGTTGTGACATGTGTTATCGGTACCACAAAGATTTCCTAATTATTAGTGTTTTCAATTAGACCACTATGTTAAAAAAAGTGATTATTGGAATTACAATATTAATGTAGGATGTATTCACAAAGATTTTAGTAGATTGGTGAAAATAAAATATTATTCAAGTGATTATTAAATAAATGAAGTATTAGTTTTTAAATGATATTCATTCTAGACCAAAGATAAGCAATATTCAAATTTAATAGCTTTACAATCAATTTCTTTGGCCTAATCATAGGGGTGAGTATTATTTAGATAAAACTGAAAAAACTGAAAAAACCAAATACATTTAGATAAAATGGTTAGATTTTTTTTTTCTAGTTTTGTTGGTTCCTGCCAAAATTGAATTTCATATCCGGTTATCGAATCATACATTTAAAATTGAATAAAAAAATAGTAATAAATATTTGACCATTATCCATATTAACCCTAATGTATAATAATATTTTCTACTAATTTTGGACTATATGTTATTGATCATTCTTTAATATTGGGTATGAGATATAAAATTTTGAATATTTATTTTATGTTTTCATTTATAATGTGCCTAAGCCTTAGAAAGAGAAATTGAATAAATCGAATTGAATAAACTAAAATATAATTCAAATGGTTCGGATCGATTTTGACATGTAATTGAACAATTTGGATATATTTTGTAGAAACAAAAAACTGATCAGATCATTGTATTCGGATTGGTTCTAAATCACACAAACTGAAAAACTTACCCACGCCCAATTGGATGATGCATAATGTGTACTTGGTGCAAAGATTTTAAAAAGCAACTATAGGTGACTTTATATATATATATATATATATATATATAGTGATTAGTTGTTCAAAACCAATCTAAACTTTAGACTTTAAGAAACCCAAAAACTACTTTCAAAATATTTTTTTTTTGTAAAAAGTAAGTATTTTTTTGCTAATTTTTTAAAGTTGTGTGAGGAAAAAAATTTATGAAAGAATATGATCTAAGTGGTTATTAGATAACAATGGTACTAACTTTTAAATGAAATTTGATTTTAAATAGAAAAGTGAAAGATTGAAAAAAAAACCATTTTTCAAAATGAATTCAGCTCAATTTATTTAGGTTAAATAAAAAAAATACTGGTCTTTTGTCATACCTTTATTTTAAATTTAATTCTATAGTTCTTAAATGTCAATTTTTTTTCTCACTTACAAGTTTCATGAACTCACAAACACCAAAAGTCTTACGGCCATTGGAAACTATTTTCTTCATATTTTTCCTATATGCAACTTTTTTTTTCTATCAGATGGTGTTTATAAAGGTACAATATATGATATAACTATGATACAACTCAAACTTTTAGTGGCAAAATTTTGACAGGATTACTTATCTAAAGTACACCTATTCATTTTTGATAAAATGATGATAAGATTATAGATTGTCATCTTATACATTTCATTGTTGATATATTAAATGTTTTTCTTGAAAATTTTTACATGTCAAATTGAGTAGAATTTATGATAAGCCCCCAAGTTTTGATTGAAGATAGAGTTTTCCCTTAATATTCTAGTTCTAACTTTCGACGCATTACTTTTCTAAAATACATTTGTTCATTGTTGATATCACACACTTTCATCTTATACTTTTTATTGTTGACGGATATGTTCTATTCTTTTTGAAAGTTTTTTGCATGTCAATTTAAGCAAAAATATTAGTGATATATTTGTCTATTATTAAATTTCCATTGAGGTGGAAATATTGAAAGCAAATGTGGCCATTTTGTTCTTTGTTTTTTGTATTTATAAATGCAAAATAATCTTAATTCGTTAGTGGAGATTCTGTTTTTGCATTTCATGTCTAAGCTCATATGATAACTTTTTGTCTAGGTTAATAGATTCCTTTCATTAAGGGACTAATGAAATGCTTTAAAAATATTTAAGATCAAAAGAAACCAAATAAGATCAAAGGAGCAAATATTGAAAGCAAATGTGACCTTTTGTTTTTAGTAGTTGTCCCTTGACGTTTGGTCAAATTTGTAGCTGTCTCCTTCATTTTCATGAGATCTCTTATATCCCTCTTTAGACTCTCTAAAATCTACATTTTTACTACCCTATCATTTAGTTTAAACATTAAAAATTTACTAGCAAATAATTCTAACGCACCATGACTAAATTTAATTATTTACTAAAGATGATTTTGATTTCTAAACTTAGTATAACACCAAATTCAGTCCTTTATGTTTATCTAGGCAATCTTTTTGGTTGCCAAAAATTTCTATTTGATATTTCCATTATTAATTAGTAAGACTTTAATGTGCAAAATGAATGAGACGGTACAATTATAGGTTTCAAATAACCTTAAAGGGAGATATAAAAGATTTCTGAAAGATTGTGAGGGGGCAATTATAGTTTTTTCTTTTCAAAATTGGCTTGAATGTAAAACAATTTTTTTAATATCAAATAAAACTTTACAATTTATATATCAATTAAAATTATTTACTTTTAAAAAAATATTTTAGAAAAAAATTTAGTGTTTTCATTATTTTTTTTTAGTTGGGTATGGAAAACTAGAGTGTGAGCTTCATAAAATTATTAGTTCTAAATAAAAACTAATAAAATTAAAAATAATAAAATTTTAATTGAAAACAAGATATGTTTTTTTTTAATATTTAGAAGCATTTACATAGTATATGTTAAGGGATGAGAGACTATTGAAGAAAGTGAGGGGGGATATACTTGCTTCTTGAAACCTGGAGGGCTGCAAGTTATAATTAGCATAGAATGAAAGATTACTGAGGAAAGTTTGGGAAGGGGGAATTGGCTTGCCTTTTGAAATCTGGAGGACTACAAGTTGCAATTACGAAAGAATGGCACAAAATGTACTAGTTAAGCATTGAACCTAGGTTAGAGGCTGCGTCGTTTGAGTGCAGAGCTATTAGACTGCCATTTGCATACTATCAACAAGTTAACTTTTAATATGGTAATGATTAATGATAATTGCATGAGTTTGGGAAAAAAACATTTATGTTTTTAAGAAGAGAAAAATAAAGTAGAATTGGAGAGGGCATGCCATATAGGTAAGGAAATGGAAGGACGGCTTGTGGTGGTGAAGTTGAAGCCTGAGTGAGAAGACACAACTGGAGCTAGGTTGCTAAGAATGAAGTACCATTAATTTATTCATTCTCTGACTCTAGTCCAGCCTCAAGCTCGGCCTTGACTTCTCCTAGCTGGGTTCTTCTAATATTCTCTTTATTTGTCGGAGATCCAAGGTTTTTGCACATCTCTTTTAGTATTTCATGGAATCATGTTCAAGTCAAAATTCTCAGTGTCATAAGCTCTCAATTGACCATCCTCTTATCTTGATCGCGAGTTTACGATTTTGCTATTCTTCATTGAACGAATCACAAGTCTTATGCTGTATGCATTACTAGGACATCAAAGCTTTTAGGTCAGTAGTACTTGCCTATGCCTATTTTTTCTTTCATCTCACATTCTTAAATTTGAGGCATTTCTTGCCTCTGATTTTGATGTTTACTTCGCTATTTCCTTTTGATACTGTGAGTAGCCTCAACCTCAACAACCCTTCAACCATGGGTGCATTTATTGGCACGGCTTCACAAAGATCCTCACATTAGGGTTTAGGAAAAATAGAGCCACCACCTTAGTTTAAAAATAGGGTAAAAACTAAGGAAAAACCCAATTTAACTTCAAATCAATGAAAAAGTAAATTTTGTGAAAAACTAGAGATTTTGGGATCAAGGATTAGGTATAAGTTGGAAAGGTGTTAGACACCCAACTCACTTGAAACAAGCTTAAAATAAGTGAAAACCAATTGTTAGTATAAAAAAAATGTATGTATGTGTTAAATGTCAAACAAAGGAGAGGGGGTTGATTTTAGTTTTTAGGCTTGAACTAGGATGAACTCTTAAGCTTCCTACATACCCAAGTGTAAGGCAGGATAAAAGCCTATATAATTTGCTCCCCTGTGAATGGGAGGTTTAGGTGACCAGTTAAGACATGTACTTAGATGGTTGGTGAAATGATTGTAACTAGAGCAATTAAATCGTCTTGGTTGCAAGGTTTGATGTTGAGGATAGTTAGGGTTACCTCGAAGTTGCTCAAGATTGGTGGTGGAAGAATTTCTTATGTAGTGTTTGGTGGTGGAAGAATTTCTTATGTAGTGTTCTTTTTAATACCTAAAAAACCCAACATAAGACTCAGAAATAGGCGTAGTTGGGTTTGGAATGAATTGGGTTTTGTGGGTCAGACGGTTTTCTCTTCGATTATTCCTGCAGTGGAGATGGATGGACGATTGGACGGCGACTGAAGTAGCCTATGGGAGCATGGGTAGCAGTTGATGATGGCAGAGGCGACGGATCCGGTGGCGATGACCAATTTGCTTGACATTCTCCTCTTTGTTTAAGCGTTGTCGACGGTCGGGCGACCCTATGTCGTGGCTTTAGAAGGTGGTTGCGCGGTGTCACGGGGGATTGGGACTGGCAACGGTGGTTGGAGGTAGAGGCAATAGCTGAGGGTGGCTGTGACAAAGAGGAGAATCTAAGGTTTTATGGGGGCTGAGAGAGAATAATCAAGGACTAGGGCCGTAGTTTTCCATTTTTTTAGCTACAAGCTTAGGTTTTGAATTTTTAATTTAGGTTTTGAGTTCCGGGGAGGTGGGGGGGGGGGGGGGGGGGGCCCCCCCCCCCCCCCCCCCCATACGCACCCACCAAAATCTCACTATTTTAAAGTATATTTACATGTATTTAGGTCCTTAAAGCCATTAAATGATAGAATATGAATCAAACTATGCTAGAATCATAGGAAATTCAATAATTATAGATTTCGTTCCTAATTCTTTCATAACTTTCAATTGAGCCCAAACTGATATAGAATCATTAATTAAGCCCAAACTTCTTATAGAATTTTAATTTGAGCACAAAGAGTTTATAAATTTGCAATTAAGCCTGAAAATTTGCAAGATTCTTAATTAAAGCCCAAAACTTTCTGAAAATTTTAATTAAATTTCAAAATTTCACAATTAAGCACAATTTTAACCCAAATTACCTGAATGACTCAAATTTGATACAAAAAATAAAAATAACTTAATTAAGACCTAAACAAAATTTAAAGACTCAAAATACAAATTTGGGACATGACGCAACGATTTTGGCTATAACAAGACCAAAATGTCTCTACATACTAATTAACCAATAATTATCTAATCTAGCCTAAGACAACTAAAATGAAGGTCAACATGAGTATTAATAAATACGTCTTTGTGTTTGGCTACATGTGTAAGAAGTGGAAGAGAGATAGAGGCGCACAATGGAATTTCAAAGTGACCCATGAATACTTTCCTAAATTTTGGCTTTTTTGATGTTCCCCCACTTAAAATAGATGTACTCATTCTATTATTGTTGTTATAAATGTTAGTAGATGTTGTCCTTCTTCAGTAATTTGTTGTTTCACTGTCCCTCAAGTACTCTTACTATATTTTATCTAACCAATGAAACACGTCCAGTGTCCTCTTCTAGTGTTGTGCTGAGAGCAACTGATTTGTACCATCTCGTCTTTTGGTTATTCATGGTTATTGATGCAGTCTTATGATTTTATGTATTATGCCGATTCAAGAATTTCTAGGATTGCTGTATCTGAACGAAAATCTTCTGTCTTACTCCTCTGTCACATTGCTCTTAGAATGCCATGTGTCCATTTAACCAAGATACTAACGGATCTCTTGACGGCACATGACAATAGACCAAAAAAAAAACTAGGAAGAAATCTAATATGGGTCCCATCATCTTTTCTTCTCTTGTTCACTCCGGATAAAACCAGTCATGGCTTCCTGTTGGTTGGTCCCAACTTTCCAATTGATTAGATCCTTGGATAAATTTCATTTACATATTTACTTACAGACATTTCACGAGAATTTTAAAAATCTCTCTCACTGAACTGATGGTAGATTTAGGACTTCATTGTCTTTCTTGTTACACATTTGATTGCTCCAACAGAAAAAATCAAATGACTGCACATGGAAAGCTGTGAAAACAATGGAGGATTTATCAGTTGTCAAGAATATGAACTGGGCTCAGTACTTGATTGATCCCTTTGTTTTATCAATTGAAAAATACAAGAGAAAAAGTTCAATGACCAACATTGGTGGATGCATCCTTCTCCTTCAGGTATTCCTCTCATCATGTCATAACATTATTAGCTTGCTATTGTTATAATTAAGGGTCAATTCGTTTTAACTTAAACTAACTTAATTCAAAATAACTTATTTTTATGTTTATATCTTTTTTACTTGAAACCAATTTTATTTGAAATTCAATATTATTTAGGTGAAATAATACATTGATTGTAAAATTTTTATAATACTATTAATTTTTTATGAATTTTTCTTTTTTAAACATTAAAAAAGAAAATTTCATAGAAATTTAATAATATGATAAAAATTTTGTTTCAAATGGATTATTACACCTATATAATATTTGGCTTTCAAATGAAATTACTTCTAGGTGAAAAATATTTAAAACCATTTTAGATTAAGTTGACTTAAGTTAAAACGAATTAGGTATAACTAATTCTAAAAATTTCATTTGCAGTAACTATACTTTGACAGATTTTGGATGAAAGGCCAACCAACTATTCCTAGGTAGATTCTAAGAGTGTCTAGATGGGACAACAAATTAATCATCCAAAGAATCAACAAATAGAAAGCTGTAGGTTTCTTTGGACTACAAAAGGTGACACTGTTTGTCCTTTTAGACTTGTTTGTTCTTGTTTATTTTTTTACATGTTACTGTTTGTTCTTTTAGACTTTTTTGTTTGTTCTTTTACATCAGTGTTTGTTCTTTTCCACGTTCTTGTCTGTTCTTTTACATGTTACTCTTTATTCTTTTAGAATTCTTTGTTTGTTGTTTTTATATCACTTGTTCTTTTATATTTTGTTGTTTGTTCCTTTTGTATCAGTATTTGTTCTTTTCCATGTTTTTGTCTGTCATTTACATGTTACTCTTTATTCTTTTAGAATTCTCTGTTTGTTCTTTGTTATATCACTTGTTCTTTTATATTTTGTTGTTTGTTCCTTTTGTATCAGTGTTTGTTCTTTTCCACGTTCTTACTTGTTCTTTTACATGTTACTCTTTGTTCTTTTAGAATTCTCTATTTGTTGTTTGTTATATCACTTATTCTTTTATATTTTGTTGTTTGTTCCTATTATGTCTGTGTTTGTTCTTTTCCACATTCTTGTATATTCTTTTACATGTTACTCTTTGTTCTTTTATAATTTTCTGTTTGTTATTTGTTATATCACTTATTTTTTATGTTGAGGCAACGAATGATCTTCTAGTTGCTATTGTCAGACAAAAAAGGAGGAATTTGATGTGTGTTACAGCATGCAAAGAGGGCTGCGGATGCTAATCGGAATTTGTTTAAGGCCATGAAAGACGCCATGAATGCCTACCCTGATCAGACAACAATTACTGCTAAATAAATGGTAATGAAGACACCTACACTAGAAGGGTCATCTGACTTTCAGTTCAGTTCAGATGCCCTCAACCAAATTCATAAGTTGACACAGCTCTGGGAGCATGCAAAAGAATGATTCACATAACCACAAAGACAAGTAAAAACAACAAAACACATATCTTGTCATCAGTACTGCAAAACGGAGGCTTTGATGATGATGGAAAAGAAGAGGATAATCAGATAAATGAAGGAGATTTATGTTTTGATGATCTCCAGCAACATGATAATGGCAGTGATGATGATGAAGACAGTTATCAACAGCTAGAGCAATAAGGGAAGCAAGGAGGCAATAAAAAAAACAAATTTGAAGCACAACATGAAAAGCCTGATAGAAATAAATAAATTGCCATTTTTTCCTTTTTGTTTGTTTTTTTCTTATATCAATGTTTATTCTTTTTAATGTTCTTGTTTATTCTTTTATATCTTATTGTTTGTTCTTTTAGACTTCTCTGTTTGCTCTTTCTTGTATCAGTGTTCATTCTTTTTTATGTTCTTGTTTGCTTTTTTTTTTCCTTAACCTAGTTCAAGCTCTAGAAAAACCAGTTGAAGACAAACGTACAAAGACACAGAAGATTTCATTCATCTTTTTACACAAGCCTGGTAATATTTTGAATGAACAACATGAATCAATTTATGGAGGCCATGAAGGAAAAAAAAGATGAAACACATTATGATAAGGCTGGTAAAAAAATTACTTTATGTTCTTTTTTGTTTGTTCTTTTTTTTTTTATCACTATTTGTTCTATTTTATATTCTTGTATGTTCTTTTATGAGTTACATTTTGTTTTTTTAGACTTCACTGTTTATCCTTTTTTACATTCTTGTATATTCTATTATGTGTTACTTTTTGTTCTTTTAGACTTCTCTGATTGTTCTTTTATCATATGTACATAAATATGCTGGAAAAACTGTGAATCGTTATTCAAACCAAGAATGGATTACTATTCAGACCAAGAAATAAGCAGAGACAAATAATAGTTAGTTTTTATTCTCACTATTAATTTTCATATATGTTAATGATTGTTTTCTTTTTTGCATTACACATGATCTTTTACATTTTCTTTGCAGAACTTGTGAATTACTTTGATGAAATGCCATATTTCACATTGCTGTTAGACTCTCCAACTGTTAATGTTGTTGCCAACTCTCCCATATCAAAACTCTTGACTGAGCTCCCAATATTGAAGCCTCCAGCAAATACTTTGAATAAACAAACCAATGAACCACAAGCAGCTACGCTGCCTACAAGAGACATAAGCTTTATTCAAAATGAATTCATAAAAAAGTATGATGCATATGCACCTAATGAAAAGCTCACAGACCTTGAAATTAAATTTGCAGATGAAGCCCTTTCAATGAGGTATTAAACCTGCAAATTTAATATACCATCAAACAATTTTTAAAACCAGCTTTGTTTGTTATTATACATAACTCTATTTGTTCTTTTGTCCCTTGGTGTTTGTTCTTTTAGAAAAGAATGTTTGTTTTTTTAAAAAGCATTGCTTATTCTTTGAGAATGCATTGTTTGTTCTTTCTTTATCTTCATGTTAGTTCTTTTAGAAGACATTGTTTGTTCTTTGTTACTTAAGTGTTTGTTCTTTTGATAAGGCACTGTTTGTCTTCTTTTTTTATGCGTTTGTTTTTTATTTTTTTAGAAAGCCTTATTTGTTCTTCTAGAATGACATGTTTGTTCTTTTAATACATTTCATAAATTACTTGTGATTTATAATATGCAGTTCAACTTTGATTCAAATTTTTTGTGATTCGGTTCCAAGGGACACACTTGCAACATTGCTTGGTGAAGGTTGCATTGAAGTACAAATTGTACATGTATGGACAACCCTACTAAACAATAAGGAAAACCAGATTCCTCACAATAAAAGAGCTTTCATCACTCCTCTCTTATCAATAATCCTAAACCACTGTTTGACTTGATTTTTTTCATATGTTATTGTTTGTTCTTTTAAAATTCTATGTTTGTTCTTTCTTCTATCAGTGTTTGTTCTTGTATGTTCGTTTATCAGTGTGTTCTTTTGGATATTCTTGTCTATTTCATTTCATGGTACTGTTTGTTCATCTTTATGCTTCTGTTTGTCCTTTTGTATGTTGCTGTTTCTAATTTTAGTTGGCTGAGTTTCATTTGCTCATTCTTCCGTGTCTCTCTGCTCATTTCCACAAGTACATTGCCCTAAATATCCTAGATAATGCTAAAAATCAAAAGGAGAATAAAAAACTATTATTGAGGAGATTAAATAAACAAAAATTAAAGCATTGACAAACTGGACTGCAAGCTAGAATTTACGGCCACTCGAAGAATATGAACTTGTTGAATTTATCTGTTATTTTTATTCCACGTATGTTAGTGTATATTATTTGTTATTGTTATCTAAAGTATAATTTTACTTTGATGTAGATATTTTTTCTAGTCATCCAACACAAACACTTCTTCATTATACTATTTGATATGAAAGCTAGAAAAGTCAAATCAATTGGTAACTTCAAAACAGTACAAGTAAGATACGAGAAGATAAGAAGTGCACTCGTAAGTCGCTCAATCTCTTATCCATATATCTGTTCTTTTATGTGTTACCTCTTGTTCTTTTATTCTGAAAAATCTGTGCTTTTTTTCTTCTTGTCTTAGATGATAATATTCAACTCCCAATGTAACGTAAACAATATCAAATTCAAACATCCAATAACAGTCTTCAAACATTCACTTGTGAAGCTACTTTGGACAGATGTCATGCGTAAAGTTGGCAAGAAAAATGAATATCTGTTAAATGGAGTTGACTGTGGAATTTTCACATGTATGTACATGGAACTTTATGATGGGAAGTAGTTTGATTATGACTTAGGACTAGATAACGTAATGAAATCAAGTGTTTCATGCCAATAAAAAAAACAAACTCTTAGGTCACCTGTTATACTTATGTGCAGGGTCTTTTGATCTATACTGTTTGTTTCTTTGAAGATTATGTATATTCTTTTATGAAGGAAATATGAATATCAAAGAAATTATTGTTCTTTTAGCAATAAAGTTTTTGTTCTTTCATGTTATCTTCTATGTTCTTTTACTAGATACTGTCTATTCTTTTCGAAGATATTAGTTGCTTTTTTCTTTTCTTGATTTTTTATTTTAGTAGTCTCCCTGTATTCTTTTTGGTGCAAGTTCATGTTGTGTTAGATCTTAATGTTTTTTATTTTAGCTGTTTCTAAGTTTTTATTTATTGTAAACGATTTGTTCTTTTCAAGTTTCCTCTTTATTTTTTTAGAAATAGTGTTCTATTGTTTTACAAATTATTCATTCCTTTTATATGGAAAGGAACAAACATAAAATATGAAAAGGAACATATAGTGTCATCTAAAGAAATAAACATCCAAACTGAAAAGAACAACTGTTTATTTCAATGTAACTTTTTGTTCTTATATCAGGACCTGTCTGTACTTTTAGCTGATACTATTTGTTTTCACTATATATTCATAATACTTGTATGAAAATGTTATTCCTCTATAAACAATCATATATAGTTCCCCATGAAAGAACAAATTGTTAACTATAAAAGAACAAAGAAATAAATGAAACTACTTCTTCGATTGGTTTTTAACACAACTTTGAATCTGGTTCTTGTTGCGCCCTTCGCCTTAACAGGCAATGGGTTCTGTATTCTAGACTCATCAACCCCAGAGATACAACTGGTGTTAGGGCCCGTTACTTAGTTTGAACTCAAACAAGCTCTCACCTTTATACTCAAATCTGTGACCCACTGTTCACATAAATGCCTTGCCTCCTTAATTTCTTGACATGAAATCACTAACATTGTATATATCTTTTATCAACTTGTTCCTCCAAAATATGCTAACGAACTTATCATTAGTTCCACCATCCCCAATATCAATGCACTTACCAGCTTTAGCATTCTTTGTCCACCTTCTAACAATATACGCAGTAAGAATTGTTGTAACATTTCTTACATTAAAAATTCTAAAGATATGCAAATAAAACCACACCATCTCTTGAAAATACTTGCGTGAACAATTTTCCTTAATCGAATCATTGTTTGTAAAAGACATAAGGCAGTAACGTCCTTCAGAATCTTGATTTGCAACTTCATACTCAGAAAATACCATCAACATTGTTTAACAACTTATAATCAGCAAAAGAACCAATCTCAAGCTCATCCTCAAACTTTTTATAGATATGAAATGTATATACCTCAGCAGCATGCTTCAAAAGTGATCAACGAAACTTCACACTTAATAACCCTCGGTTACAAAAATCTTCGCCAACCTCAGAGTCTTTCCATTTTCTAACAGCCAATTCGTTTCAACTTTAGCCAATTGGCTACAAAATGACTTTTTTTTTATTTTTACATTTTTTTATTTGAAACTAATTTTAATTAAAAGCCAATATTATGTAACTACAATAATCAATGAAAAATATAATTTTTATAACCTTACTAAATTTTTATGAATTTTTCTAGTTTCAAGTCTTAAAAAAGAAAAATTCATAAAAATTTAACAACATCCTAAAAATTTACTTTCAAATTGATTATTGCATCTACATAACATTGACTTTCAAATGAAATTGGTTTCACGTAAAAAAGATGAAAAAGTTAAAAAAAGTCAGTTGACTTTAGACGAAACGAATTGGCCCTAATTCTCTACTCAATCGAATTAAACATTGGAAAAAGTGATGTTTGGTTGTTGCAAATCCCATTCAACATATAATTTGTACTTTCACTTTTCTGGGTTGACAATATACCTACAAAAGGAATAGACATCAATTCATAAAAGAACACTAACTAACTAATGAAAGAATATGCATTAATACATAAAAGAGCATATACCAGTAATAAAAACATTGTAGATACTTCATTGAAAGAGCAAGCACTAATTGACAAAAGAACATACAACAATATATAAAACAACACACATATATAGCAAGTAAAAGAATATAAAGTACAGACATCATAATACCAAAATAACATATAAGTAAACATAAAAATACATGCACTAGCTCATGAAAGAACAAACACAAGGTAACGAAAATGAATATAAAAAAAAAACAACATTACATAAAAAGAACATGCAAAAATTGGTAAAAGAACAGACACATTAAAAGATAGGAAATTACCCGCTGAAAAAGCGTCTCTGCAATAAGCAGGGCACCACTTTTCCTACAATACAAATATACAGTCTAGCCAACTATTACCTTATAAACCAAATGTTTAAATCATATTTGACCACCTTTCAATAAACTCCTAAATAGTAATACAACCATAAAAACACCAAGTCAAAGCTCTAAAAAATTCTTTGTTGCTATTCATTAACCATCCTAAATATTTTCGTGCATTCTGTGAAATATGCCATAAGCATAACCCATGCTTAGAACTAGGCAAATGTCTCTCAATAGTAAACATAATGGCAGCATCTTGGTCTGTCATAAAAGTTGATGGTTGAACAACTCCCATACTTTCCAAAAATCGATCAAACAACTACCCACATGTCTCATTCTCCTCGTTGATCAAGAAGCCACAACAAAAAATAACAATATGCCTATAATTTTGATTGTTATCTCCAACAAATAGGGCACATATGAGACCATACATATTTATTCTGTACGTTGTATAAAAAACAACAACATCACCAAAGCACTAATAATCTTCATACATACGTAAATCTCTCCATATAAAATTACCCAAACGACCATCAACAACTTGATATTGATAATAAAAATTGCCATCACAAATAGATTTTTCTTTAAAACAATCAAGCAATGACTGCGCATCAGCACTCTTAATCTGAATTGACTTTTCACGGGTAAAAAAATTGTATAAATCTCTCTTCATAAACCCAACAAACTCAATACCTTCGCATTATTGGTACATTATCCTGCATGCATCTATAGCTCAAATACCAATTTGCATGAAAGACATCAACATATTCTTCTTCCTCTTATCTATATGCCTCGCAACTTTCAAAAAATGAGTCTGCTATTGTGAAACAAATGGATGACCATGCTTCTTATCATGTCTATCACACTTCCAAGTACCACTCATATCAATTTTAAACCTCACAAATGCCCTACAATTAGAATGAAAACTAGCCCTTTCATGACTCCCATCAATCGCAGAACTATGTTTCTCACCAGCACAAGAATAGCAAAACTCTCTTTCACAACAAGAACCATTTGCCCGACAACGGAGCCTAGTCTTCCTTACATCAAAACCATGGCTAAGACCATGCTTCTTGTAATACTCATGTACTTTATCCTGACTGCCAAACTTTATACCAGTCATATTAATCCTTTCAAATCCATCATCTTCAGAATAACCTACATGCAGCTCCATTATAAGAACATATACAACATACAAAAAGAACAAAATCTAACACATAAAAGAACATATGCATTTTTAAAAGAACAAAACTCTATAGTATAAACGAACAAGACTAAACATATAAAAGAACGTATATTGGAAAAGTGTATATTGAAAAATAGAAGAACAAGGTCTAAAGCACAAAGCTACAAATAGTTCTGTAAAAAGGTACAAACACTAATGAAGAAAATAATATAGACATTGGTCATAAAAACCCAAAACATCAATTCTGTAAAAAGAATAGATTGTAAACCGTAAAAAGAATAAGGCCAACTCATAAAAGCAAACATGCCAAACCAAAAGCATATATATAAAGCCAATATAAAAAATAAAAAAATAACATTGTCTAAAATAGAAAAGAACAAATAGTATTCTTAAAATGAACATATACTACTATAAAAAAGAACATGTACCTTCAACAGGAATACCACACGAGATCGCTAAAGAATTGGATAATGCACCCAAATCAGATCCCTCAACGGCAAATATCAAAAACTAAATATCTACTCCACAATTTAAATCACTAGAAACTAAGAGAGAATGATCTAAGCCTAACATAAAAAAAAAAAAAAATCTAACATGAAAAGACAATCTAAATATGATCTACACAAACGAAACACAAATAAATATTAAGAACTTGTTCGTATATAAGTTAACAGAGCAAAGAACGTCGGACGACCAAGGAAGAGAAACATTCAGATCTGGATCCATTACACCCCACAAACAAAATCTTCCTTCAACAGCAGAGACAAAAGAAAACTAAGAATGAAATCCACTCATAAAAACTATAATATGACAAAACGAGAGTTCTGAAACTCAGATTTGCCAAAAACACGAGTTAAAAAAAAATAATAAAGTGTACGACCATAACATAAATCGATAAAACGAAACTAAAAACAAGAAAAAAATTTTATATGCACTACATAAAATTTAAACAAACGAAGAACAGTCGAGGCAACCCGCAAGTCTTAAGGCAAAGTTAGAGAAAGAAATAGAGCAATTAATTTTTGAGGCAAAGTTAGATTAAGAAACAACAACATAAAAAAAAGGTATAAATAATGAAAAACTTATAATTATAAAAAAATATATCATAATGGTACAGATGTAAATAAATGTGCTTGACACACAGAAGAATCAGCTATCAATATTTAGTCTAGTCTCTCTAATTAAAAAAAAGGAAAAGTTACAAAAAATCCCTTGTGGTTTGGTCAAACCTACAGTTTGCCCCTCTATTTTGAGAAACCTACACTTTGCCCCCATATTTTTTATACTACCTGATAACAACTTCTAAAACTGTATTTAAACTATACGATAATCATCTTCCAGTAATTTCAATCTGTTTAGTATTTTTTATAGTTAATAGACATTTTAAAGTATTTGTTTTTCCTTTCTGTAAATGTACTTTTCCACCTGTAATTATATATCAGTATTTTTTAAAGGTCGGTTTGCTGTGAAAAAAATATCAAAAATCTTGAAATTACTAGAGCATTATTACCATACAGTTTAAATACAGTTTTAGAAGTTGTTATCGGACAGCATAAAAAATATAGGAGGTAAAGTGTAGGTTTCTCAAAATAGAGGGGGCAAACTGTAGGTTTGACCAAACCACGGGGGGTTTTTGTAACTTTCCCTAAAAAAAAAAGTAAAGAAAAAATATTTAGTACACTTCAGGGTGCAGACGTAGACCAAGTCGCCGTCCATCCCTCCCCCTGCCATTGGTAGCTGGTTGGTTCCTATCCTTTTGCAACTGGTACTGGTCTGGCTGGCCCTACTTAAAAATAAAATGAAACCAAACAAAACGGCCTTGGTTCGGCCGAGCTGTCGCTGCCACTGCCACTGCCACCGCCACCGAGTTCCATACCCTGATATTCCTTGCTAGAATTCTAATGCATTGAATTGTGTTGTATTCTTCTCTTCTCCTCTCGCTTCCGGCGGTCGATCGGATTTCATTTTCTCTTTTCTCCTGTCCGGTGCTGTCCAGGTCAGGTCTCATTCATTCTGAAGCTAATCGTTTCATTCCCGGTATCTTGCCTGGAGTATTTCATCTGATCCAACTTTTTTCTTTAAAAAAAAAAATTGCTTCATAACAGTCCTAATCCTCAATGCCCTTTTGAATCGCAGACCAGTCCCTTCCTCCCTCCTCGACTTCTGTTTTGGCACCCTGTTCTCTTCTGAGCTTTCATCCATCCCTAACCATGATTTCTTCTCTATGCTTCCAGGCATAGCCTCTTCACCTGCTTCGTCTCCCCCATCTCATGCCTTTAAGATTATTACATTCATGATTTAACAGAATTAATTGCCATACAATTCAATTCACCTTCAATCTCCTACTCCTTGTTACATACATACATACATAATCCTCATTCAACCGTGGCCTTATTAACTCTATCTATTTCCTGTGCTCTGCTTGATTTCTTCTGATCATTCAACTTATTTTCCAAATTTAATAGGAAAATGCCCGGGGAAAACATCTCGGAGAATGGTTTCGATCAAGGAGAGTGGGAACCATCCAATTCTTTTGTGGATAAGGTAACTCTGTACTTCCTTTTCTTTGCCCTTCAAACGCATCTTCTTTCAGATGGTCATTGCCGACTGTTTGGAACTTCTCATTTCCATAACCACCACTAAATATCAAGTTGATTCCTTAACTTTAACCATGTTGACCTGCAGCCCTTGTTTAGCTACCTGGAATCTATACAGTAAGGACAGCACAACGGAGTTTCTTTGACATATATGACTTTAATTTGATGACGTTGTCTACTTTGTCTTTTCATCATGTCTGGTGAGCTGTTAGCAACTTATTATGTTCACGAACTCTGACCACTTCTATTTTTACCTGGATTAAGGTTGACCCAGGGAAACCTGCAGCACTGACTTGGCAACGAAAGCTGAATACTGTGGAGAAAGCTCTTTCTATGTTCACCCTAACTTTCCTTGAGAAGCTTCATATGGTAACTTCAAAAGTTTGAACGTAAATGCCTCCAAAGATTCTGGCCACTACATGACTTTTTCATTTCCTTTTTTCATTTTTTTTATTGTCATCTTAGGCCCCAATAGGTGTAAGGCTATGGAGGCATATACGAGAACAGTCAGCCAAAGAAAGGGTAATCTTCTCAATCCTTGATTTCCTGCCTGGTCTTTGTATCAGTTATACCAGTGAATATCATCTTATTAAAGTTTGATTATCCTCTTATTGACATTTACTCTTTCACAGGATGTTTTCATCAACCCATTTGCTAAGCGTTTTATATCAACTTGTCATGGCGCTCCTTTAGGTGGAGTTGGGTAGGTCAACTTAATGGAATGTCAAATTAATTTCTTTGTTCGAATGATGTTCTGCTCTCAGGTTTATAGCTATCATTTTAGTTTTCAGATCAGATGCTTATGAATATCTTATTCAAAGTCATAGAAGATATAATGGTGGACAGCTCCTACCAAATTAGTTTAACAGAATCTCATTAGACTGCTTTTTCTCTAAAATATTTCTTTTTCTGCTTTTGCAGTTGATTTAGATGTTGCAAGATCTTCCTTAAAAAGAATTAGTGAGGATATTGAAATGTCATTTCCATGTGTCTGCAATCCATTTTTCTGTTGTAACTTTGGTTCTTTGATCATCCGTCTAATGCCTTTCTTAATTTGCTGGTCTTTGGATATCTGGTCACTTCAGCGCAGGAAGCATTGGAAGAAGTTACAAAGGTGAATTCCAGCGCTGGCAACTATTCCCTAGAATGTGTGAAGAGAAACCTGTTTTAGCAAACCAATTTTCTGTAAGTTGTAGTATTATCTTGGCAGGACTAGAAGAAAGAGAGGCATAACTTCCATTTTGATGCCTGCATTTGCTGTTACTTTCTAGTGTTCCTACCCTTGGGAATTACTATTTATTAGTCATATATTACATTCTTGTGAAGACATCCATTCTTAGAAATCAGAATATTGAGTATATCCTTGTTGAATGATATGTCACCCTGTTTGAAGTTTACACCATATTCAGGTTTTTGTTTCACGCTCAAATGGTGAGAAATATTCAAGTGTACTGTGCACAAGCAGCCCAGAGACTTCCAAGTAAGCTGAAATTCTACTGCTTCATCACTTACTAGATGTTTTGTTGACTCAAATTGAGAAGATACAGTTTCTATAATCAAAAGATGTCTAGAAAGGCTGATTTGTTATTTTTCTGTCAGAGGAAGCATGGTCTCAGGGATTGAATTTTGGGACTGGAATCTGAAGGGGGATAAATCTACATATCATGCTTTGTACCCAAGGGCTTGGACTGTATATGATGGTATTTACATGATCAACTAATAATGAATTGATTGCATGATCTAATTGTCATAAGTAGTATGTTAACTGTCTGTCAGCACTTGTTTTATGTTTTGATAGTGTGACCACTTGTTTTAAAATGTAGGTGAACCTGACCCTTCCCTGAAAATTGTTTGTCGACAGATTTCACCCATTATTCCCCATAATTACAAAGAAAGCAGCTTCCCTGTATCAGTTTTCACTTTCACGGTGGGAAACAGTCTTGATGATATCATTCCACATTTCCACCGCTTATTTACTGCACTTTGGTTTAGTATTGATAACTGAGTTGTAATATTCTTCAGCTCTATAATTTTGGAAAGACTGATGCAGATGTCACATTGCTTTTCACTTGGGCAGTGAGTTATTTTCTTGCTATTGTCTACCTCTTCCTTTTAAGAGAGTTTTTAACAGGTTCATCCGATGGAACACCAAAACAATTGATAGCAGTTCTAACATGATTTTCTTTTTTGGGTGTTATTGCTCAGAATTCCGTGGGGGGAGTTTCTGAATTTTCTGGTCATCACACCAATTCAAAGATATTGTAATGATTTTTCTTTGCGTTTTAGCTTGAACTCTTTAAGTCTTCCTAGAATCCTTTTTGTTCTCTTTTCAATCATATGTTTTAGGTATTCTATATGCCTGCAATTGATGATTGTTTCTTGGTTATGTTAACCCAATTTCTGATGGATCATGCTAGGATGAAGGATGGGGTGCATGCTGTACTTCTACATCACAAGTAAGGTTTTCTTATCCAGATATGTGAACTAAAAAGAAAATTCTAACTTTATCTAATTAGACACATGGTCTAAGTACTTCATCTGGTATTTATTGGTGCAGGACTGCTGGTGGACTACCTCCAGTTACTTTTGCGGTTGCAGCACAAGCAACTAATGATGTTCATGTTTCTGAATGTCCCTGTTTTGTAATATCTGGAGACCCCCCAGGCATCAATGCGAAAGACATGTGGCAAGAAATAAAAGAGGTTAGATGGTATTTCTAAGTTTTGCGTACCTTTGCATAGCCTGTTTACTCAACATAAGTAAATCATACTGTCACTTCATTGACCAAATTTGACTTCCGATGGAAATTCTCATTTCTTTTCAAGATTTAGCAGCATTCTCCCCAGTGTTTTTTATGAGTTGTTCCATGGGATGAATTGTGAACCTTCTATTGCCGTGTTCAAATTGACAACCAGGAAACATGCAACTGAGCTTGCTTATAGGTTTGAAATTTCTTTCATTTTTAAGATAGGGCTTAGTTCTCTCTGCTGCAGCTTAAACTTGAATGAACTTGGTCTTTTACAAGCCAGAGTGCTAGCCGCTAGACTCTCAAGCAATATAATCCATGCCATTAGCATCATGAGCAACACTTGATAGAATTTAGTTATCAACCTTGAACTTTAGGGGAACTATTAGCAAGGAAGCTTGCAAAAATTTTAAGGTTCTTATAGAATTTGTAGCAAAAAAGCAATGAAGCAATGCTCCTACACATGGTCAATCTATAGATAAATGAAGCCGTAATCCCTTTTGTTGTACAATGTCTTTAATTTTTACATTTTCTGAGCCAAACAGTGGAGAACTCGATATATACTGAGAGCTAGTTATCATTACACTGTTTAACTTCTACACTTTTCTTGTGCTTTTGTAGTGTGGATCCTTTGGCCATCAACATTCCACTGAAGCACCAGCACCCTCAGCCCCAGGATCATCTATAGGTGCAGCAATTGCAGCATCTTTGAAAATTCTGTCTGGTGCTGTACGTACTGTTACTTTTTCATTGGCATGGGACTGTCCTGAAATCCCATTCAGGAGTGGAAAATCTTATCACAGGCAATGCATCCAAACTATTAAATATGCTATACTACTAAAAATCATCTCATGCTGAAGAAATCTTTTCAACAGGCGATATACCAAATTTTATGGTACTAATGGCAATGCTGCTGCAGATATTGCTCATGATGCCATCCTTGGTATGGTGTCAATTTGACCAAACATATTTGATCTTAAGTTTCCAAGTTTTGTAAATAGAATCTTATCTAACTGGCCATCTTGCTTTGTGTGGGATTTGGAACTAGTTTTTATTAAGTTAAGCCAAGTTCTAAATGGCTAACAGAACTGATCTTGGTTCTAATAGAGCATGGATACTGGGAATCACTTATTGAATCATGGCAGAGACCTGTAATCGAGGACAAGAGATTTCCTGAATGGTAATATGTGATTAATTGCATTCATTTGGAACTTTCAGCTTCTAATTTATGCTATGCTCAACAGGTACCCTATGACTTTATTCAATGAACTCTACTATCTTAATGCAGGGGGAACTGTTTGGACAGGTGACTTGCTTTTTTTTTCCTTTTTTTTTTTTTAATTTTTATTTCAAATTTCAACATGGTGCAACGTGAAGAAGCTCATGTTCTGAATCTCCATATTTTGTGCAGATGGATTACCTCCCGTCCACAGTCTTGTGAGCATTGGAGGAAGGAAGTTTTCCCTTGATCAGTCACGCATAGGTTTGAAAAGCCTTATTGATGTACAACATCAAAGTGATACAGCCATTGATATTTTAGGAAGGATGACTATGATACTGGACCAAATAAACACTCCACTTGCTTCAAATTCTGCTTTTGGGACTAATTTGCTTCAAGAAGGGGAAGAAAATATTGGTCAGTTCCTGTATTTTGAAGGGATTGAATACCAGATGTGGAACACCTATGATGTTCACTTTTATGCTTCGTTTGCACTAATTTTGTTATTCCCAAAGCTGCAACTCAGCATCCAGAGAGATTTTGCAGCTGCTGTAATGATGCACGATCCTACTAAAATAAAACTTCTAGATGATGGACAGTGGGTCCCAAGAAAGGTTCTTGGAGCCGTCCCTCATGATATTGGGATCGATGATCCATGGTTTGAGGTAAATGGATACTTACTTTATAACACGGATCGATGGAAAGACTTGAACCCAAAATTTGTCCTTCAAGTTTATAGGGATGTGGTTGCCACGGGAGACAAGAAGTTTGCAGAAACTGTTTGGCCCTCAGTCTATGTAGCCATGGCTTACATGGACCAGTTTGACAAGGATGGTGATGGGATGATTGAGAATGAAGGCTTCCCTGATCAGACATATGACACCTGGTCTGTGTCTGGGGTGAGTGCATACAGTGGTGGTCTGTGGGTTGCAGCATTGCAGGCTGCATCTGCTTTGGCACATGCAGTGGGGGACAAGGACTCTGAAGATTATTTTTGGGACAAGTTTCAGAAGGCAAAAGATGTCTACCAGAAATTGTGGAATGGTTCTTACTTCAATTATGATGACAGTGGAAGTAGTAATAGCACATCTATTCAAGCTGATCAATTGGCTGGGCAATGGTCTGTAATCATAGATGTATTTTCTTTTCATTATTCAGTTGTTTCTGTTTCTGCTTTACTTATATATGAGGTGTTTCCAATTTTCAAATCATTTCAATCCAAATCTTTGTTGCCTCCACTTCTATGAGTTTTTTTTTTTCTAATGATTGACAGTAAATATGGATTTATCGATGATTGTTATTCATTACTATGGAGATGATAATGGACTGGAAGTGGTTACAGGTATGCTCGGGCTTGTGGTCTCTTGCCAATTGTTGATGAAATTCAAGCAAGCAGGGCACTTGAGACGGTTTACAATTACAATGTCCTGAAGGTAAACAATGGGAAGCGAGGGGCAGTAAATGGGATGCTGCCTGGTGGAAACGTCGATATGTCATCCATGCAATCCAGAGAAATATGGTCTGGAGTCACATATGGAGTAGCTGCAGCTATGATCCATGAAGATATGGTGGATATGGCATTCCATACTGCAAGTGGAGTTCACGAAGCTGCATGGTCCGAAGGAGGACTTGGGTGAGACTGATAAAATCTGGTCACTTCATTTGGCATTTCTTTTGATGTATATTCTGTACTGTATTTTGTGTGTGTGTGTGTGGGTGCGTGCTTGAAGCTCTGCAGCATACAAGCGGCTTATTTATCAAGTATATTGTTAGTCATACATGAGCACTTTAAAATTATTGTTAGTCATACAAGCTAAATTATTGATCGTCTTCTGGAGACTTTATAAGTTTTAACTTTAAAATGCCTTGGAAGTGAATTGTGTCACAAACAGTTTGCTGTTTGGTTGCAGTTACTCATTCCAAACACCAGAAGGTTGGAACACAATAGACCAGTACAGATCGATTGCCTATATGCGGCCTTTGGCCATATGGGCAATGCAATGGGCTTTAACAAGACCAAAGGTTGGAGAGCAGGAAAGGAAACGGGAAGTGAAGGAAAGTTCCCTGCTGAGGCAGCATGAGGGATTCTGCAAAGTTGCTAGGCTTCTGAAATTGCCAGAGCAGCAGGAATCAAGAAGTCTTTTGCAGGTGATGTTTGACTACACTTGCAAGAGGATGTTGTATAATTAAAAGATGCAAGAGGTGTGTAGTGTAATTGATTATTGGATGGTTTTCTGCTGCTCTATTTCCATTGTATTTGCACTTGTCATAGATGCCGTAATCCAGACGGATGAAATGGTGAGCTATCTCAACGATGGTTATTACCTATTACAATCACCTCCCCTATTGTACACACACCGCTAGATGTCATCACCAATTTTTGGTACGACTTGCAAATACGAGTTCTCTTAGTTTTGCACGTTACTTATCATCCAAGCGAAGAAGGAAACCAAGATGAAATGCTAACAGAAGCAGTAAATGATTTTCCATTAGAAGGACAGCAATTTGTGAGAAAATATTGAATAAAAAGTTTGTTTTTCGGAAGGGGTGGTGGATCATATGGTAACCCTGGGAGGTTCTGGACTTTTGGCCGTCAGGGTATAAACTCAATAGAGGGTGGATTGATTGACGGCATCAATCATAAAAAAACTGATGTACATGCTAAACTAAGATTGTTTAGAATTGTAATTCAATATTAGGGGAGAATGGCATGGTCCGTAGATGGATCAAGTGAAGCCGCAAAGGAAACGACGACAATCAATCCAGCTATGAGTTGGCAAGTTTGACAAACAAATGGAAACCGTAAGGTGAACGATCGCTGGGGCTGGCAGATTCGTCTATTAATGTTACCAACCTGGAAGGGCGACAGGTGCTGGACACAGATCTCCCAAATTTCTGGAACCTGCAGTTTGCAAGTCCCATGGAACCTGAAGACGATTTAGAAGCCAATGTATTATGTTCAGTCTCTTCCTCAATGCTGCACTTGCGTCCATTTTTATCATTGATTTTGGTACCTGTAACATGCTCACAAAAAGCCAGCTTGGCTTCGGACAAAAGCTAACTCCATTGATGGATCAATCAAGGAGCCGAACTGGAAGAAATTCATGATGAGGCCAGTAACGCCACAAGAGGCTGCAACAATTTGATGGTCCTGTAAAGAATCAGTTATCAGTTCGTGTTTACTAGTATGAAAAGCACACCTAACTAGCATTCAGATTATATCATCGTCCATGTCGCTGCAACAACGTCGAGCCGCTTCTTTTTGACAATCACTAATTATTTAGTACAGCCGGTAATTCCTACATCAATTTCAACTCTTGACGTTGTATCAATCACCTATTGCACAAGACATTACCAATTGAGACAGAAGCTTGGTTATGGTTGTGCCACCCCAACATAAAAAAACAAAACAGCCGTTCACATCTAGTGATCTGAACCTGTAGCTGCATCTCCGTCCAGAATTCTACGCTTCTTCTTCCCCTCACCATGTCTAGACCGCCTTGGTGCTTCATCTTCACTTTCACTTTCCTCGTTTCTCAAGTTCCCACCAGCAAATTGGTCATCAAGATGACTCCTGGGTCCTCCTTGCTGATACCGAGCCTCATCTTCTAATCCGCTTCCGTTAGCACCCATATCTTGGCCCCTCCCTTGGTCTGATCCCGCACTATATCTTTCATTAGGTGGCGTCTTTTGATCTCTCTTGACAGCCCTGCTTGGATTTTGAGGTGCTGGCGCCGGGGGGAAAACATTTGTCATGCCCATTGGCCGACCAGCTCGAGCTTGATTTGTACCATTAGGGCCCATGGACCCCATAAATGGTGCTCGTCCTGGACCCATCATCATCCCAAGTCCACCAGGAAACATAGATCCTGGTTGCGGAGGTCGTCCAGGAAACATCATCCCAGGGCCTCTGAAATCACCAGAAAACCTTGGACCATAAGGACCAAAAGGACGGGGACCACTAAAAAGATCAGGCATCCCGGGTGTAACAGGTCCATAGGGGAAACCATCACTGCTCATCATCATCGGTGGAAAACCCCGCATACCAGGAATAGGCCCAGGCGCCCTAGCCATTGGCAAGAGAGGAGGCCACATGACTCCTCTGCCCCTTCCACGAACCAATGGAGCAGGACCAGTGCTCTCATCTTCTTCTTCACTTTCTTCCTCCTCTTCCTCCTCTTCTTCTTCTTCATTGTCCTCAAACGGAACAATGTCTGGATTCTCTACTCTGTTCTCGGAGTTGAATCCCTTCGCTTTCTCTTCGTCTCGTTTCACTTCTGCAGCAGCTGCAATTGCCTGTAATTAGGGAAGAAGTACCAAACACAGATTCATCATTCTGGATATTGATAACTGAAAGACGGCCAGATCAATAGCATACACTTTTAAAAAAAAAACCTGGCAGGTGAATAGGTCATTCAACTGGTGATTTCCAGCCACTACTCACGCCCTAAATTAAAAGGAGGAACGTGTAGCCAAGGCATAACCAAGACACATTAATGCTAAGTGTCTGTCCCTGTTCACATTTTCTTACTTTTGTTTTATTCCCATTTTTCATAATTTCAGTTCATTAGCATTTCGTTTACTGATTAAAGATAAGAAACAAAAGGAAAACACAGAAGACCATACCATGAGCTCACTGTCGGGCTCGAGATACAGCAAGGAAGCCAATTGCTCACCAACAGAGGGCTCTAACTCCTGACAATCTCTACTTATCTGCAAGTACACAGAAAACCAAGAATCATATTTAATAATCAAGGGCATACCATTATTTGCAGATATATAACGGCACATGAAGGAAATCAAAATGGCTGAGAAATAAAATGCCCCACCAGAAGTCACAAAATTCCGGAACAAAACCTTGATTCATGACCCAAGGACATACCTTCACAGGCAAGTTCTCATTGTAGGGGTTTCTCAAGTGGCGTGTTTTCTGGAAGGATAATTCACATAGCTACAGAGGGAAACAAAGAATCAGTGACAACAATGTCAATGCACTCAATTGTGAACATACATATCTGCAAGAGGCCTACGAATCATCCAAAAAATTGGACTTCTTCTATCCAATTAGGTCCCTGCAAAACAAGCGGGCAGGAATCTTACCCTTCATATTAACTACCACAAGAAATTTTCATCAGAAAATTTTATTCTTTTTAGAGATCATCTCCGTCAACTGAAATTAGTCAGGCAAAAATTATGAGTGTATTTCTGTTGAAAAAGAAAGCTGAAGCGCAAGGGTGAATGCATGCCGTACCTTTAGCCATTGAACTGAGAAATTTCGGCCATAATGTGCTGTGCCATGTTGATATTTCCAGTTTCCTCCACCAACTGATCCTCCAATTCTGGATGTCATCTTGGCGCATCCCTATGATTTTGCTCAACACATCAGAAATGTCATGAGAGAATGACATGTGAGTGCTTGACAGTCCTTGACAGTATGCTAGAATGAAAATAATAATTTACTCAGAACAGAGGCGCTGACCATAAATAAAAATAGAAGGGGTATCTGACCCCTTTACCACCTGAAAATGCCGGGTCCGGTTGACCGAAAAGATCAAAATCACATTTTCAACAGATTCAAAAGCTTCATTGAGTTTCGCTTCATTGCTTCTTTGAGTTGCCCAAACTCCTTGCTGAACAGACAATTCCAGGTTTTCACGGTTGCAGCTTTTCACAATAAAGTACCTAATGTAAAAGAATGGGAAAAAAAGATCAGATATATCCACATTATTCATATGGGAAGAAACAGAAGAGGGCATTGGAAGTTCTACAGGCACAAGAAATTGCATATAAAGAGTAACTAAAGGTACTCATACTTCACAGAAATAACCATGAAGGAATCTAGTGGCAGAACTGTCAAACTCCTAACCACAAATCAATGTAATTCGGAAACTTTACATGTCAAATTTCCTAAAATTTCCTCAATAGAGTTAAAACAGAGACTGCTGAGACAGAGTTCATTTGGAAATAGAAAAGAGGTGAGTTGACCAAATATTTGTTCCAAGAATATTAATATCCAAGAGTTTGCCAGATGGAGCAACAAGCTTCAGAATACATAAACATGTAGCACCAACACAGATCACTGTTGCATGATTACATGTTGAATCTTACAAATATTTTGTGCCATCATATAACTCCACGTTACAACTGTCTGGCTGAGTTAACCATGTGTAAGTAATAAAATGACTTCCTGAAATAATGATGGATGTGTACAGTTGTTTATTGTTTGTCGACAAAATGAACTACATAAATTAGAAAACAGAACAGACTTGCTCTAACAGAATGTCCAAACATAGCAAGTAGCAAAGTTCACATTACATTCTAGGTCATTTTAACAGAACAATGCAACATGATCAATCCTATGTGCATGATACCTACATACACATTATTATTCCTCAAATATTCCAAAAAGAAAAAGAAAAAGAAAAAGATTGCTCTCTTTTTTGTCAAACCTTAAATCAGCTCTGTCTTGAAAAGGACTGAACTGAAAACAACTATAGTCACAGTAGCACAAAACTCAGAAGTTGATTTCGGGGTAAATAGTACCTTATATTTCCTGCATCTAACATTAATTTACTTCCTACATCCATCTTTAGATAGAATTTCTTTTTCTTTTGGCTTTTTCCGTAAGCTTAAAAACTTTAACTGGGGAAACTCACCTGCCTGCATCAATAAATTGAATAGACTTCCAATTTAATTTTGACATTTTCAGACTTTGACATAAATCAACTTATTTACTTGATAAAAACATACTACAGCTATCAGGTTTAAAAAAAAAAAAAAAACAAATACTAGCATCTATTATAAAACAACACATATAAAAGTACAGCCATACTTCAAAGATGCTAAATTGCATCATCCTATATCCCCAACATATAAAAATCAGCATAAAAACTTCCTAATATAGGTTTGCAGCATCCCCCATCCCCAGTGACCTAGGATCCACCTAAAATGAAAAAGAAGATCAATAAGTTCCCTCCAGTAAGATCAATATGAAACCATGGTTCACAATCCTTGACATCAACAACTATCATGGCACATTTCTTATGAGTACAACTTATAATGTGAAACTAACAAGATGCTGATAAAGTGCCAAAAAGGCAGAGATGATTTGAGGGTTCCCTCATAGTTCAGTCAAATGATCAAGCATAGGGCCCAAGTTCCCTTGTGCTGGGAAACAAGGCAACCTTTTTTAAGAAAGCTAATAGTATACCAACTGCCAATAACTTTCTAGGGTTGGAGGTACTTCTATATGCCAGCTGAAACCCAACTGACCACACAATACCAGAATGGTCATGTTCTTTTGGTGCAGCCCAAAGGAGACCCCAAGAAAACATAAAAGTTAACCCCAACATGATTGGTTCAATACTTAAACGCACTATCAATTCAGGAAAAAAAAAGATAGAAAGAAAAAGAAATTCCATGTTTTTCTTGGATGAAAAAGCAAACAAAGCCTCAAGTAAAACCAACAAGAAAAAATGATCCATATATAAATACTTGATACCTGAGCATTACAGTGTCATCATTTGCTTAAAGCTCAAAATATCATATCATATGAAAGCAGACATCCTATGAGAATTGCAGAAAATAAAAGACACCTGATTACTTATATCCAAAATAAATTACATATCTTCTGTCCAATTAAAGACCTTAGGCCTCCAAACACACCTAGATATTCCTTGAGGCAAAGGTTTAGCTGCCCTGTTTGTATGACTAGGTTGGCAATTGGAAACATTTTGCATCTGGGTCTGGCTAACATCTTGCTGGGGCTGTTGAATTTGCTGTTGTTGCTGTTGTTGCTGCTGATGAGGCATATTAGCAGACTCAGCAGCCGAAGGCTTTCCAGCTGCAACTTGGTTAACAGTGTTTACTCCTTGTGAATGAGGTTTATCTGTGTTTTGAGAAAAATTGGTATTCCTTTGCTGAAAAAATTTGTGGGAGTTATAAGCGTATAATTGCTGGATCTTTTGAAGAACTTCTTCAACTGGAGGAGGAGGACCAGTCTGCTTGGCGTGCCTATAGCGGCAGTCTGGACCATTAGGGCAAAAGCCAAGCTTGTACCTACAAACACCAAATTTTCCACTGTAAGAAATACAAATTCAAGTTAATATTTACTTATTTAGCAAACCGCAAACAGAACACGAGAGGTTTACAATCAATCCATTCACCTCTCGGAGTAAAAGTTCAAAACCAAATACTTCTATCCAATTAAGCCCGACGCCTAAGCCTTAAAACGTTCAAACAAATATTCCTGCCCAATTAAGCATGACGCCTGAGCCTTTACAAGTTCAAAACCAAATACCCCTATTCCAAGAATCCAAGAAACGCAGGCTTAGTCGAATGAAGTAGATATAGACATAAGAATACGTACATGTTGCACTCCTTGATATCCTCATTGGTGTGTTTATATACGCAATCCTGCTCCCGGCACTCCCCATAGACCCGAAAGAAGCGGCAGACTGGCATCCTGGATTTATCGTACTGGTGGAGGAAGCCGCAGTTCTCGCCCTTCATGCACAGGCTACGAAGCCAGTGGCGGCAAACGGTCTGTCGGAAGCTCCGCCTCCCCGGTCCACCACTGGCAGCAGACACAGGGTCGGTCGGCGCAGATGCCGGTCCAGACGCAGCAGAGCTGTTGAGTGCGGCAGATGTATCGGAGTTGACGACGGGCATAGAGGCGGTAGGGGCGGCGGGGCCGGAGTCGAGGCCGCCCTCGAAATCGAAGCTGAGAACTCCTTCCGAGTCCTCCATTTTATGTTTTGTGTGATTGCTCGTTTTGGTAGGTGTTTGTCTGTCAAAAACTCATGCCCTAAGTTTATGATTTGGGAGGTACGATGATCTCCTGTATGCCGATCAGAAAATGGGGACGATGATATTTTGGGTTTGCGCTGAAAAACTAAAAGGGCAGGCAGGCAGGACGGACTTGGCAGAAATTTCAAATAAAATCTTTATTTTTTTTATTCTACTTAAATAAGTATCACCTAATTTATTTTAACTTTATTCAACTCAATTTAAAATAATTTATTTTTAATTTTAATTTTTTTACCTGAAACTAATTTCATTTGAAAGCTAATATCATGTAAATTTAATAGTCCATTTAAAAGTAAAATTTTTATGATATTATTAAATTTTTATAATTTTTTCCTAATTATGCATTCAAAAGGGAAAAATTATAAAAAATGTTGTACAGAATTTATTTTTAATGTATTATTATATCAATATAATTAAAAAAATTTATAAAAAATTAATGACCTTGTAAAACTTTTATTTTCAATAGATTACTTCACCAACATAATATTTGTTTTCAAATGAAATTGATTCCATGCAAAAAGATGTAAAAAAAAATCCTTTGGATTAAGTTGATTAAGTTAAAATAAATTGGTATTACTTATTTGAGTAATTTTTTTTTAAATAACTTAAAAATAATATTTTGTTTAAATTAGATAAAATTATTTATCACTTAATAAATTAGTAGAATATTCAATTTCAAATGTATAAAATAATTTCTTTTGTGTTAATTATCCTCTAATCCTAAGTAACTTCCTCATTTTACAAAAAATTATGAGTTTGTATCACATGCAATTAGGTCACGACCCTGTTTGATATTTGATGCTCACACAATGTAATCAGAGATGGCAAATTTTTATGTACGCCGGTGTATGTGATACACCTACACCAAACTTTCAGAATTTGAGCATTTTAGTCCCTAAAGTTTGTTTTCTATCTTGATTCCTTGATTTAAGAATTAATCAAATTTTCAAAACTTTTCTCCTACTAGTAATTAAGGATTATTGTTAAGATCATTTCAGATTATCACCAACGTTACGTAGCAACTGTAAGACCCGTTGTTGAAGTGGAAGGGCAATAAGATTGTATAAAACATTGACAAATAGCAAGTAAAAGTATTAACACTAAGTAATAGTTATTAATAGATAAAATCTTTAGAAATTTGGCTAGGTCTGCTTCAAAAAGATAAGAGAAAGAAGAAATTATGGGAAATAGAAAAATGAAGAACTCGCAAGCTGTATTAATTAGAGATGTTGAAAAGAAATTAGAAAATTGGAATATCCTAAAATGAATAAATGAGATATTTATAAAAAAGGAATTTTTTTAAGAATGATTTATGCCATTAAAATAGTAGAAAAGACAGTTCCAATAATGGAAAAAGACCATAAATTTGAATTGTTTTCAAAATACATGAACAAGGATCTTCTAGAAAATCATTATAACTATCTGCATGTTGGACTTGTGCAAATTGCTTTAAACCTTTAACGATAAATTGTTTAAGCACTTATGTGATAATTGCCTTAAGAGATTGTAGATAAAATAAATTCTCTGATTCTTTGTTAGGTATTGTAGAATCAAGTTTGTGTGATGGACCAATTTATTTTAATTTTCATCCAAATTTCACTATTTCTTTGAAAAATCCTCATATCATGAAAGTTTTAATTGCAAATATCTTGATATCTGGTTTTGATATGTTAGAAGGATCCTAGAATCTTGCTTTGGTTTATAGAATCTACTATAAGGTCATGACAACACAAATTGAACCTAAAACTTTAGAATTTGATACACGGGAAAAAACTTTGTTATTCAAAGCCAATACAGAGAAAAGTCATGTTGTTATTCTAAAACCGATTAAATGGAGAGACATCAAGCTTCTAGAAAAAATGGATTTTCCAAAATGAAAAACCCATAAAATCTTTAAAACCTCAGGAATTAGAAAGAATAGTTGAATATGAAAATAGAGAAGTTGAAATAAGATTCAGCAAAGAACAAGTTACAAAAATTGATTTTTTAGAATTAGAACCAAACGGCTTTTGTCAAGAATTGCCTATAAACCTTCCAGAGCTTCATGCTATTATGTTCCAGAATCTGAACATGAGAAACTTGTAGAAGGAGTTAGAGAATCCATAGAATAAGTTTGATATCTTGTCTATAAAATTTATCTAGTTGTCTTAGAAAAATGTCACAGTTCTAGACAACAACAAGAATAAATAAAATCTGTATCCATATGATTTTCTAATCCTAGTTTTTCAAATTTTTAATTAAATTTCATAATAAAACCATTTAGGTTTGGCTTTCAAAGTTTAAATGAAGATTTTTTGTCAGAAAAAAATGAAATTAAGTGAAAATGGTTTTTTGACAACTATACCAAAAAAGATAAAAAAAGAGATTAAACATTTTGGTATAAAAGAATAATGAGAACTAAGAATAATTTGAAATTATTTGAATGGTTTATTCTAGCCATAATGCTAGATGAAGAAACTACATTAGATGTGTTGGAAGAAACTTGGTCTACATATAAGACTAAAGATGAAAAATAAATTATATTTTCACATCCACCAAATAATACAATCATAATGGGAAAAGAAACAAAAATATCTACTTCACCCTTCAAAGTTTTTTATGCAGAAAATCCTGAAACTGCCGAAAAACCTATGGATAAGAAAGATCTCCAAAATATCATAAAATAGAATAATTATACAAATCTTTACCTATAATCTATAGGTAAACATATGAATATAATTGAAACATCGTTGGATAAGTATAAGTTAGGTTTCACAAAGGCTTCAGTTTTTAAATAAGAACTTTAGCCAAAAACATCAAAATCTTCAATAAATTTTCCTAAGAAACTTTCAGAACTCAAATTAAAACCAAGTGATAAACTTATTGATTTAGTTGATCAAAGAATTAAACTAACAATTAAATCTAAAAAACCAAAAGAGACTATAAAGAAAAAACAAAAGGGTGTTCAGATAAATGTTATTGGAGAAAATTGAAATGTCCAAGAATTGATTGATTCTCATTATTTACAACATGAAACTTTAGAATTAAATTATCTTCATTTTGAAGGGAGAGAAGAGGTTCAATTAGAAATGTTTCAAAAGTTTGGAATGTGTCCTATCCTTATACTCCAACAAAAACCATCATCAGTGGATATAAGATTAAACAATTATTTTGAGTCTTATACTTTTGCAGAATATAAAGAAGATTTAATAAGAGAATTAAATATAGATGATTTGTCAAAATATCATATCATAAATACTATCCAACATATGATTATGTTTGGGATAACTACTAGAAAATGAGTTGATAATTCAAACCTAAATATAGCAGAAATGATTATAACTATTTTTATAGGTCAGTTAAGAAACTGGTGGGAAAAGTGTCTAACTAAATAGCTAAACAAAAGATAATAAAAAATGCACGAAAAATATTCACAGTACAACATGTGAACCAATTATTTCAAACAAGTAAACCTGATGTTGTAAATAATTTATTGTGTATAATTTATTCTCATTTTTTTGGTGATGCAGCAAGTAAAAAAAGTATAAATGATGAATTACTATTAAATCTGAGATATAAAACTCTATTAGATTTAGAATGGTATAAAGATACTTTCCTTACTAGAGTTTATGAAAGAGAAGATTGTAGATCCTCTATTTGGAAAGAAAAATTCATACAAGATTTACCTAAACACTTTGATCAATTAGTCATGGATCACATCAAAAAGAAAAATCAAGGTGAGCTCAATTTAGAAAATTATACCTATGGTCAAATCATAACAGAAATTAAAGAAGTTGGTTTAAAAATGTGTCATAAAATGAAGTGGCAAAAATACGTGAAAAGAGAGAAATTAGCAGGAATAAAAGAAATGGATAAATTCTACTCCGAATTTGGTTATGATATCTCAAGGCTAGGGCTATAAATGAACCAAACGAACACGAATGAGAGTAGTTCGTGTTCGTTAATTCATTTAGTGTAAAATAGTTATTTGTGTTTGTTCGTTTATGTTCGTGAACAACAAAAAATGAACCAAACAAATGAACTCGTTCATAAACAGCAATACACGAACACGAATGCATTTACAAACAATATATAAAATATGTTTGTAAATGATTTAAACGAACATAAATGAACAAATGAACATATCTATATTAATGAACAAATAAACAAATATAGGCTTGTTCGTGTTCATTCATTTAAATAAATGAATAGAAAATTGTGTTTGTGTTTGTTCATTTAGCTTAATAAATGAACATAAATGAACTCCCATCGAATAGTTTATGAACAGTTCATCGAACGTTCTATTTATTTACACCCCCACTCAATGTCATATTCTGAATATGAGCCTAGAAAATAAAAGAAGCACAAATCTTATAAAAAATATAAGAGAAGAATATTTGAAAGATCAAAAGAAAAACCAAGAGATTCTAAAAGGTTTATAAATAGAAAAATTAGAAAAGATCAAAGGGTTTGCTGGAAATGCGGAAAACAAAGAAATTTTGTCAATAAGTGCAAGACAAGACAAAATATAAACTCTTTAGAGATAGATGAAGGTTTAAAAAAGAGTTTAATGCAAATCTTATTAAATAGTTATAATGAGCCCAAAGAAGTCCAAAAAGAAATATCTTCTGAAAATTCTGAAGAAATAAATGTAATTGGTCTTTTAGATAGTTCAGATTATGAGTCAAAAAGTTGTGGTTCAATTATGGTTGTGATTCTTGCCAATTATATAATGCATTTGATATTTTGCAATTAAATGTGATTCAAGTTAATGCTATTACTGAAGAAAATGAAAGAATCATAGAAATTGCTAAACAAATTGATGATGTAGAATTAAGAAAAAAAAAATTTCTTCAATATCTTGATAAAGTTGGTAGGCAAGAAAATCAAACAAATCAAAGTAGAAGAAATTTAAAAAAAAGGTTGATATACAAGAATTAACCAAACTGTCTATCTATAGTTTAAATGAAATCATTGAAAAGAGAAATTTTAGAAATAAAATCTCTTAAGAATATAATTGAGATTTTAGAACTTCAAAATTTTAAAAGATAATATCAAAATCTTCCAGAAGATGAACTAGTTATGGAAGATATGGAAGAATTTAGGTTTCAGGCAATATAGAAAGAAAGAAGGAAAAATGTTCCAGAAGTCAGCCAAGAAAATAAAGACTTAGAAAGAGAATATTCCCAAGAAAAACATTTTACAAATTAATAAAGTCTATTCTATGTCAAATCATAGATTTACCAATAGAATGACTTTGGTGATAGATAAACCAATTCAAATTGATAGCAATAGTCTTAGTAGATTCAGGAGCTGATAAAAACTGTATTAAATAAGGTACTCTCTCTGTCCTATATTATTTGAAATAGTTGACTTTTGACCATAGTTTGACTTAAATTTATTTATATTATTAGTTGTTAGAAAAACAATTTTAAAAAATATATTTGGAAACTATAGGTTTTTATTTATCATTTATATACAATTTTTTTTAATTTATATACTAAAAATTGAAAATAAAAAATTATAGATTAATTACTAAAAAGTGAGTGTCTCAAAGAATATGGGACAGATGGAGTATTATTCTTTACCAATATCTTGATAAGTGCTTTGGATCTATTACTATTGCCGATGAGAAAACTATACCAATACCGTTTAAACTAACAACTATGGATGTTTGCAATAAGGACATCTATATTAAACAACATTTTACAGTTTTAAACATGAATCAAGAAATAATTTTTAGAACTTCATTCTTAGTTGCAATCATGCCCGTTAAGGTAAGTATGAATGAGATTTCTACCAAAAAATTTGGAAAGAAAATTACTTTTGAGTTTACTGAACCACTTAGAAGATCATTACTAGAAAAACTTAGTATAGATTTAAGAAGAAAATATAATGTTCTTATGTGTTTACTAGAAGAAGTAAAACACAAGAGCATTGAAGAGAAATTAAAAGACCAAGAATTAAGCTTAAAAAAGAACACTTTAAGGGAGTTTTAGCCAACAAAGTTTGTGTTGATGTTCCCAATGCCTTTTGACAAAAAAAGAAACACATTGTAAATCTCTCTTATGAACCAGACTTTAACAAGAAAATCATTCATATAAGGTTTAGAGTAATCTAAATGAATGAAGAATTAATGACCCACTATGGAAAATAAATTCAAGATTTGTTAGATAAGAAATTGATTAGAAATAGTTCTTCACCATTGAGCTATTATGCTTTCTATATGATTAAGAATTCATAAATTGAAAGAAGAGTACCGAGATTAGTAATTAACTATAAGCCTCTTAATAAGGTTCTTAGATGAATTAGGTATCCAATACCTAACGAGAAATTTTTGTTATCTAGACTTCATAATACCATGGTATTCTCAAAATTTGATATGAAACCAAGATACTGGCAACTCTAGATTGTTAAAGAAGATAAATATAAGAAAAGATTTAATGTCCCATTTGATCACTATGAATGGAATGTTATGTTTTTTGGGTTGAAGAATGCTCCATTAGAATTTCATAAAATTATGAATGAAATTTTTAATCCTTGTAATTCTTTTACTATTGTTTACATTGATGATGTGCTTGTGTTTTCCTAATGGATTGATCAACATTGGAAGCACTTAAACAAATTTATAAAAATAGTAGAAGATGTAAGATTGGTAGTATCAGCAAAGAAGATCGAATTATTCCAACTAGAATTAGATTTTTGGGCCATATAATTCATAAA
This sequence comes from Aquilaria sinensis, assembly GCA_005392925.1. Taxonomy (NCBI): domain Eukaryota; kingdom Viridiplantae; phylum Streptophyta; class Magnoliopsida; order Malvales; family Thymelaeaceae; genus Aquilaria; species Aquilaria sinensis. The sequence continues at coordinate 98,703 of SMDT01002843.1, read as the reverse complement.
TGAACAATTAAGCCTATTGATAGATCAACAAGTTTTACTTATAGATTTCATGATGAAATTAAAGATAAGAAACAATTACAAAGATTTTTGAAAAGTTTAAATTATGTCACAGATTTTTATAAAGATCTTGCAAAAGGATTGTTAACTTCTGTTTGATCGGCTAAAGAAGAATCCCCCCAACTTGAGTATAGAACAAATTAAAGCTGTTTAGCTAGTTAAAAGAAAAATAAAAGAAATTTCTTGTGTTAATATTTCCAACCCAGAAGCTTTTAAAATTATTGAAACAGATGTTAGTGACATTAGCTATGGTGGAATATTAAAATAGAAAAATGTTGAAAAAGAACAATTAGTTAGATTCACTTCAGAAGTTTGGAATCAAGTTTAAAAGAATTATGCCACTATTAAGAAGGGAATTCTAGCAATTGTGCATTGCGTCACAAAATTTGATGAGAATCTCCTCAACAAGAAATTCTTAATTAATGTGGACCATAAGACAGCAAAAGATGTTAAAAAATTAGCTTCTAAGCAAATTTTTACTTGATGGCAAGCTATCTTATCCACTTTTGATTTTGGTATTGAATATATTGTAGGAGAAACTAACTCTCTACTTGATTTCTTAACCAAAGAATATATTGTAGGAGAAACTAACTCTCTACTTGATTTCTTAACCAAAGAATTTTTGTAGGAGAAAGAAGATGACAAAGAATTTGAATCAGAAAAATGAAGTCATTGCCTGCTAAAAAACCAAAAAGGATATGATGAAAATAGAAAGTTGTCTGGAGATGGACGCAGAATTAACTAGAGCCCTTCTAGTTCAGCATCATGTCCATCTAGAAAATCTTGAAATATTAAATTTGATAAAATTAATTTAATTGATGAAGAAGAGAACCCACATGAGGATTTCCTAGATGTCATGCTTAACTGATTCTATCAAAGAGGATAATTCAAAGATAGCCAAATTTTTATCTTTGTAATGAAATAAAAATTTTTAAAGTCTATCTAGAAACAACTGGTTCAGAAAAACTAAGAAAGCATTGGATCCTTATCCGACAAAAATGACTGAGCAGGGACCTAATAAAGACATCTGTGAGTTGGTGCCTTGATTTCCACATAAAGGAAGTCAGCGTTGGCAGAAACCAACAAGGAAAAAAAAGTAGTCAGTTGCTTAGAATTATTGCCTGCACCAAATAATGGAGCACTATCCGGCCACTAACTTTGGTTGTCCTAAATTCTCTTATTTTTTTATTGGAGAAATTTTACTAGCCTTATCACCAAAGGCTTAAGAGTTCTGTCTATTTAAGGAGGCCTTTCTCCAGAGTCTATGCATCCAAAAATTTATATCCTTCTTTCTCTTGTAATCCATGTGTTGGACGCCATTATTATTTCCACCAGAGTTTGCATTTTATTGCTTACTGTTTAAGTGGTGTGCTTGTACCTATACTATAGCGGTGTCAATCCTGTTGATGCTCAACATTCTGCTTTAGCAGTTCACGTTTGTAATCATTCCTGAGTATGTATGGTAAACTAGTTTTCACTAGTTCTTTGTAAGTTTATATTTCAATAAATCAAATGAATGCATTTCTGGTTCATCTTTGTGCTTGGGTTTAAGCCACCTTTTATGCTTGAAATTGAATTACTTGGGCGTGTTGGTATCAAAGCCAAGAATTGTTATTTTTGCTGCATGTTTTAAACTTTAGGTCATTCTTTGTAAAAATAAGAAAACTAAAAGTCCTAGCCTAGAATTTAACGCAGATGTACATAATAACTACTCATCAGAGATAATGGATGGTGCATTTAGACACTAGATATAGGGATACAGTATTGAGATTCAGTAAAGGAAAAAATAGTTATAAATCAGCAAGTTGGGGCAAGACAACTGCAGGCTCACGCTATACTCAAGTCAAACAATGGCAACATAATAAAAAAACGCTAGGCTTGCGCTTGTTCGGCGCCAGGACATGTCAAGTTATTAGTAGAGGCATTAAAAGAGGCGGATCAGGACCAGTCCAGCTCGGGACTGGCCTAGGTCAAACCTAGCTTGGCACAGGCCTGGGTAAAGCATGGAAGAAGGAAGGGTGGTTATGAGCCTAAAGAAGAAGGAGGCTTGAAGTAGGCTTGGCACAACCTAGTTCGAAAAATTGGGCTTGACACAGGACTGGCTTGCCCCGATTTGGTCCCAACGGTCAATCAACCTCCAACAGCTCCTAATTCAAAAAAAGGCATAATTACACTGTAGGTCACTGTAATGGCTTGCAATATTATTTTGGACCTTAGGATTACTTTTTTACCCTTAACAACTATTTTTTAAGGCTTTTTAGTCCAAAATAAAATAAGGCCTTCCCTTATAAATAGGGAGGCCATTTTTATCATTTCTTCACACCAATCTTAACAATCTCTCATTCTCTTCTAATACATTCTCTCATTCTCTTTAAGCTCTTAATCTTATTTTCTTCATTTTTTTCTTAATTATTTCTTAACTACTTCCAAAGTTATTCATCTTCTCAATTTATTCTCATACAAATGGCATTAAAGGGAAAAGGAAAGGCATCAAGCTTTTCATCCCACATCGGTTTGAGGCATTTTTTTCATGCCGTTTCCCAACCAGTGACCCGTGGGGTTCAAATCCAACAAACCGACGATGACGAGCAATTCGATATGGCTCAATATGACTTAAGGCTTGACGATCAACTTTCTAATGCTGACATTGAGAAGGTGGAGTCAATGCCAGTGGAGAAATTTAGTGGAGGAGATGATTCTCAATTGACCCTGACAAGCTATCAGCCAGAAGTTCAAACACAAGATAAGACATCAAGGCTCACCACATGGTTTTGAGAGTATTTTGACCAAGTTTTCAAGAAGGATGGTCATGCAATGATGTGAGGTTCATAAATTACAAATATTGCAAGACAAAACTCACACACAAGAAGAACTTCGGCACAGGAACACTTAAACAGCACATGAAACATAAGCATCCGAATATCTATTTGAAGGCAATTGCTAGTATTGGTGGTCAAACATAGCTTGGGAGTACTACTAGCGGATCAGGTATTTTTAGATTTAATTAACAAAATTGTAGAGAATGCTTGGTAGAATGGATGATGTTGATTGAAAAACCATTTAGGCAAATTGAAGATAGGCATATGAAAAATTGGATTAAATCACAATTAAACCCTGCTTTTAAAAGAACATCTTGGAGTGCTGCTAGGAGGGAGACATTTAAAATTTATGAAGTCGGTAAATCAAACTTACAAGCGTATGTCTTTATTTTTTATCATTATATCTCATTTACTAATGACATGTAAATTTCAACACTAGGACAAGATTATTATTATATCACTGTACATTAGATTGATGATAGTTGAGTCGGTCAAAAGCGTATTATTGCATTTAAGTTAATGAAGGTCGATCATACTGGTTGAAATATATTCCAAGTTATTTCAGAAACTTTTAAAGAGTTTTTTTGTCATGACAAGATTTTTAGCATAACATTTGATAATGCATCCAACAACGATGTCGCGGCTGAGACATTGAAAGAATCATTAGAACCTATCTGGGATGCTTCATTTTTTCATATTAGATGTGTATGTCATATTTTAAAATTAGCTGTCTAAAAAGGTCTTCAAGTTTTGAGTACTGAAATTACTCCCATTCAGTAGGCAATCCATTATTTGAAGTTAAAGAACAAAGTTTTCAAAGAGTTTAAGGCATATTGTCTTGAAAATAGCCTCAAATTTAATTGCAAACGTTTTAAACTTAATTACCTTACCCGATGGAACTCAACTTATAAGATGTTGATGGATGTGATGTCATTTGCTGCACACATGACTTGTTTTACAAATGTGAAAAAAAAAATGATTTTGAAGCAAGAAATATGAGATAAACTGTCAAAAATGGCATTATGCTATGATATTTTTATGAGGCCACTGTTTTTGCTCTAATATATATTATCCCACAACTCACAAGGTTTTAATGCATTTGGTTAATATTACATAGGTTTTTAACCAATACAAGGATGACGAGTTCTTAAAAGATACAGTGAAGGCCACGAAAGACAAATGGATTTTATATTTCAGTGATATACCCCCAATCTATTTACTTGCATTTGCATTGCAAACTGGCCCAAGTTTTCATTTTATTTACAATTTTGGGTCAAAGCACTTTACTCATTACTAACCATGTCTTTCTTGTTTGTCCGAAGCAAGACACTTTGTTGTCAGCATTGTTGCTGCCCTGTTGGAGCTAGAGTTAAAACACGATGAAGCATGCATTCGATGGCTGAGATTGTCCCTTCTGTCTAGCACACGCCCGTGCATCATATCTACCGCCTTGGTAGCTTTCAATGCTGTTAGATTGCGGTCTTGTTTGGTTAGATGTCTATTGTACAAATCAGAAGATCTATGCATTCTCACCTGCCAGTGACAGCCCAAATCTGTTTCTTTTGCCGAATTGGGCGTCGTTACTATAGTTTCTTAAAGATGTCGCATGTTTTTGTTCATGCTATAACTGCCACTGTTGAGGAGCACTTGCAGAAATTATTTAAGATTTATGCTGACCGGTAGAAGGATAAGGTAGGGAACACTACTTCCTCTATCATCAGGTGTTCATCATCATCGTGCTTATCTACATTCAATCCGGCGGAACAACTCCTCAAACGGCCCCAGGCTGCAGCCTCCGATCTTACTGAAGTAGACGCATACCTCAACTTGATTTAGGAGAATAGTGAGATTGATATTCTAGAATGGTGGAAAGCAAGAAACAACAAACTTCTAATACTTTCTATCATTGCCAAAGAAGTTCTAGTTGTTTCTGTCTCAGCCGTTATATCTGAGTCAGTTTTTAGTGTCGAAAAATGTGTAATTTCAGATAAATGAATAAGATTATCATCGGATACAGTTAATGTTTGTATATGCAACTGTGATTGGAGTCTTGCAGTGTTAAGATTGCAAGACCACAAAAGTTCCGACGATGAAAACCCCGATTAGGTGAATACTTAATCTACGGTTTGCTCATTATTTTCTTACTTTATATTTGATCTAATTTTGATGTTCAGCATAGATTCTAGGTTTTATTTTAATTTTACTTCTATGGAACGTTTTGCCATTGACTCATGTAAGACCCGTTCCATGTTATGTACGTGTCATTTAACTTTAAAATTAATAAAATTTTACACTGATAGTGGTGTTTCATTGTGTCAAAATCTTTTAAAAATATAAAAAAATTTAAAAACAAAATTAAAAAGGGCAGGCCTAGGCCGGGCCTAGGCCTAGCTCAGCCCAGGCCCGGGTAAGGCTCGGCACACCTTTAGCTAGGTCGTGCCCAAGCCCACTAAACCCAGACCTAGGCCCGGCCTGGTCGGGACAGCCCAGCGAACACCTCTAGTTTTTAGTACTTATACTATTTTTGGTCAATTTTAGACAAAGTATCAGTTTTGGCAGAATGGTAAAATGCACAATAAAAGTTAGCTGGGGTTGGGGTTGCTCAGGTTCAAATCCCTCCCAGCCACCATTCTAGTTTTTTCTATTTTCATTTCTTCCTTTTTTTTTTCATTTCTTAACAGTTTTTTACCTTTTTTTCTTCTTTTTTCCCCCTCAACTTTGTTTACCATTTTTCACAGTTATTTTTAACCAGCCAAAATGTTTTTCATTTTCTTTTTCCAGCCCACTATATCTTTTGTTTTATTTTGTTTTCATTCTTACCATATTTTTATGGTACTTTTTAATTATTGTTTCAACAATAATATTTTTCTTAATAATATTTATATAACATTTATGTATATATACTCAATATACCTTGGAATCCCTGATGTAATGTTGGGTATGTAAACTAGTTGTTTGTTCTTTTAATAGTAGTTATTTATATTTTTATCAGTAACAGTTTGTTCTTTTATCAATTTTTGTTTGTTCTTTTAGAAGAACTAAATTTCTGTTCTCTTATTACTACTTGTTTGTTCATTTATTAGTAGCTCTTTATTATTTTATTAGTAGGTACTTGCTTGTTTTTTTCTTAGTTCATGTTTGTTCTTTTATTCTTTTATTTGTATGTGTTTGTTTTTTTTTTCAATTCATGTTTGTTTTTTTTATATTAACTAGTTGTTTGTTATTTTATTAGTAGCTATTTTTTATTTTTGTTAGTTAAAATTTGTTCTTTTATAAATTTTTTTGCTTTTTCTTTTAGAAAAATTAATTTATTGTTCTTTTATTACTAGTTGTTTGTTCATTTATTAATAGCTTTTTTGTTCATTTATTAGTAGCTTTGTGCTTTTATTTGTATATGTTTGTTCTTTTGTCAAATCATATTTATTTCTTTTAGATAAACTAGTTATTTATTTATTTTTATTAGTACCTATTTATATTTTTATTAGTAACAGTTTGTTCCTTTTTCAGTTTGTTCTTTTATCAATTCTTGCTTAAACAAAGAAAAAAGGCTTTATATTGTCTTATTTCAAATTTAATGTAAGAGAATATTTGTATCATAAATCCACCCAAAAAGAGATATTAAAGTGAAACATAAAGAATGAAAAATGAAAAAAAGGTAGACAAATTGCTTAAAAGAACAAGAAGAAATAAAATAAAAAAAATAAAAAATGAATAAAATTCAGAAAAAATTAGATAAAAGTGAAATATGAAAGAGAAAACAACAATACGAAAAATAAAAGAAAAAATGAATACAACGCATGACATAAACTTGTTTCATGCAAGAGTTACTCATAAAGAAAAATAAACATGTGGATTAGGTTACACCCAGTGGTAAACCACAACCTAAAGGGCAACAGACGATGGTATTAGTGGAAACCAAAACAAGTTGAATCGATGAGGGATCATAGTGTGTGTTGAGAATGATAACTTATCTTGATTTAAGAGTTTTTATTTTAATTGTCAAAAATAAAGAGAGTTCTTATTGGGTCAATTAAAAATGTAATCTTGGCTTTTGTAAATATTTTCACATAGATTTGGTGATTGGGTCTATTTTGATACGTTGGTTTTTTATTGGGTTAGAAAATTAATGGTGGCTGATTTAAATTGAATTATGAATATGAATGATTTATTAGTACTTGTTTTGGTGGTTGAGTTGAAGGTGTTAATTCCTGACATGCAACGTGCTGGCTGAACAGGGAACTCTAGGCGACAGATCAGCCCAGACGTGGCCATTCGTCGATATTCCTTAATGCTGAGATCCAAGCTCTGAGGTACTGCAAGTAGGGTGCCATGGGGCCAATGCATTCCAAACGACAGTACGAAAATAAAATCAGATGCCACCAGTTGGCCAATGTATTTCTTGGCACTTCAAAATTTATTTATTTGAAAAAAAAGGGAGGAAAGACATCAACTACACAAATAACTCAAATTTGATCCAAACGGTAAAAACGTTCAAGTTGTTACCTCTAATCTAAGTTCAACTCTCCTCCCCAATTACCGCTCGCTTGTCATATGTACCAAGAGAAAAATATCTTACCGCATGGTATATGAAATGAGCGGGATCGTGACAATCAAAATTTCTCATTTCCGTGACAAACAGATTATAGATGTTCCAACTACAAGAAAGATGATGAACGAATCATCAAGCACGTGGATGTTTCACTATAAAACAGGTATATAACACAAAGTTGGCTCTCAGAAATTCCGATGGCAGCCAAAATAAAGAATCAAGGTTAATTTTCTCCACTCAGTAAACCTAAAGGGAGTAAAACGAGTATATGAACAATGAGCTAATTCCAGTCTGTTTCATGCATACCTTCGCCAACTATGTAAATAAGGTTACAACATCTTTCCGGTAACCCCTCACAATCAACATCCTCTGAACATTTTCTACCAATAAATCCATGTATTCCATGTAGCAGTATGCTGGGTGGTCGAGAGGAGGGGGTGGAAGACTCACCAGCACAACTGCCGCCATCCTTGAATACCTAAGTATCGTTGAGTTTAGTTTAAGAGTCGTGTAAAGAAACTTCTCCACTTGTTGCTCATTCACAGCAACCGGCTTCCCATCCGCAACCAAGGGAGTACCCTTCTCTCTAGCTTCTGCCTTTATTTCTGCCAAATAACCTGCAATCCGCCTCTGTGCAGCAGTGAATGCCTCCAGGGATTCATCTTGAGACCCACCCTCTGCCTGAGCATCCCATGATTTCATGGTTATAACAATCACTTCAGCTTGCATCCTAAGATCATACAGGAATTTCTTTACATCAGCTTTGAGCCCTTCTGCATCTGCATCCTCCTCTGCGATGCAGAACACCTGGATCTTACAGCTCTCAAAGCTCTCCTTTGTGAGAAGAAGCTGAGACAGAAGCAGCATGAGACCACCATCCCTCACAATCCAATACAAATCAATTGTGCCATACTGCCTCTGATATTCATTGGGCCATTCATCAAGGCCCTTGACAATGACAACGGCCTTGTTTGCAACAATACAGTCGTTGATTATTCCGACAAAGGTTGCGGGTATTTCTGTTAGATTTTCACGGCGCCATATTTCTGGGTACCTCATCACCACAATATTGGGCTTAAGATTGCCAAGGCCCATGGTTTGGACGATTCCACGAAAGCCTTCAGTCATACTTGGTGCTACAACTATCTCAGCAACACCTTCACAACGCTTGTACTCAATGTAGGTAGCAAGCTGCTTGCAAGCAACCTTGGCATCTTCAGCACATTCATGGTAGTCACCATCTAGTATAGACACAAATATGGACATTCCACGGCCTTTCTTTTTCATGCAGTTAGCAAAGTCTGCAAGTTTGGGATGGCATGGAACATTTTCTGGCAGCTTTCCCCATGGCCGGCAGAATATGAGCGGGATTGGATACCAGTTCTTTGGGTGCACCTGGCTTGCTGCCAAATCATAGAGAATAAGTACAACTACTTGCAGGCCTGAAATGAAAACACATACATATCGACTGAGACATACCTCCCAGTGATCTAAGACTCCGAAGGGCTAGTTGAAAATATGCACTTTTGAAACCGTCACCCCAGTCCCCAGCCTTTCCTTTTAAGCACACGTAATAATAAATGAGGCTTACAAGTGCCAGTGATACAACAGTAAATGACCAAGAGATCAAGAACATGATCACTGCAGCATATACAGAACAAGCAGAAGCAAATAAGTGATACCATTGAGAGGAAAATACAAAGACTACAGCCACTGGATCAGACTAAGCATTAAGTCATAGTTGGAAGCTTACCTATACAGAGTGTTGCCCCAAGAAGAGATAGGCTCCAGTGGTGAAATTTCCAGCGAGGACGCCAACTTGGAGCATCAAGAAGATCTAGGAGAAAGCAAGACAAGTTCACTCCGGCATAACAAAGAAGGAAAAACATAGTCACAGTTGGTGTGATAAGGTCCAGATTCCCAATGATGCAACAACTGAGACAGATGAATGATGTAAAGAGTGTAGCTATGTAAGGCTCACTTCCATCCGCAACCTTGAAGTAATTGAGAATGGGAAGAATATCATCATTAGCTATAGCAGCAAGAAGCCACGGGGCACCTGTCAAACTCTGAAGAGCTGCACCTAAGGTGGAAAGGATAATTCCGATGTGAACAATTGCGGGGAAAGGCCAAGCAATTGTAGCAGTTAATAGCCTGCACCAATGAGTTGGTCAAAACTGTATAGCTACTTTAAACAATGATCACCAACAATAACGAAGAAAAAGAGACAAAATGCTTATTTTGCTGTTTGAAAAGCAGGCAGTTGAATATGCATCAATGAACTAGTGGGAGGAATCCGTTCAAAACTTTAGTTCCCAAAGTAACGGCAACACAATGTAAGAAGAATTTGCATAATGATACCTGTCTGTCAAAAGTTTATCTCTAGTGGCAACAGCTCCAAAAAGCAAGACTGATATTACATATAATGCAGTAGTTGTGAGATGTGCAGACAATGTTCCAATAGGAATTGAGCGTTGTGTATCTTTCAAAGATGCTGATCGATTGGAACCTGCCATAATTCCAGTTACCGCAGGGAAAAAGAGCCCTAACAGTGCACTGAAAACACATTCAAAGGACATACATGAATTAGGAAAACCGTATATACAGTTTAACCATTTTACATGGCCTCATGACAAGGCCTCATAAGAAGTGCAATGTTTAGTACTCCGAAGTAATGTTTGCAACAGGAAAAGAGGTAGGACGTGAAAAGTTGAATGACTCGTATGATTGAAGTTTGGTAGATAGAGCAACGCAATCATAAAAAGCCAGCTCTCTCCAACGAAATACATAGATGATCAAGAATTGGGATTTGAGATTCAGTATCATCACCTATGACTAATAACAATTTCTTCATAAGGAGTTATATTAATTGCAAACCCGAGGTGAGAAAATAGAAGTGGGCCCCACAAGTGCCTAAAATGAAAGAAACACATTTTGCTGCTTGCTTAGCCTAGCTAGAATTATAGCATGGCTAGAAACTTTAAATTCTAGCAGACCTGTACACCAGCAATGTAAATTAGCATTACACAAAATTCTCACTTAAAATTCCAATAGACATCTCCATTGCCATCAGGAATTCCAGCGTCATTAGTAGTTTGATAATCTGAACTCCAGTTTTCTTTGAAACTTCCCAAGCTCAAGCCCGTAATTCCTTCTGCATGAAACATTATATTCTTTATTATCTAAGTTATCTCGGAAAAGTTCCGAACGAATGAAACAACCAACACGCTTGTTTAACAGACAGAAAAAAAAATAGGCACCATTTTTCCTACTAAAATATCAAGAAAAAATAAACTAAAACAGCCTGTGCATTGTAAGACTGCATCAAACACTTTTTGTGGCCTCTGGTATGCAAATCAGAACAATGAAGACAGAACTCAACCATGGAGTCATTAAGGCTAACATCAGTGTCACCTTTCCAGATACTTGAGAGTGTGAGTTGCTGCCGCTAGGTTAAAACTCGAAAATTTTGTCTTTGGGGAGTGTTTGGTTCAAGGACTCTGAGAATCCAGTTTGTTTGGAAAGTTAAAATCCTAAAATCCTCTGTTTGGTTCAACTCGGAGAATAGTATCCATCATTATCATTCTCCAAGAAATCCCCATCCTTCACAATTTGGAGAATAAGATGGTCATTAAAAACTAGTCCTTTTAAAGGATAGCAAGTTAAGTCAGGTTGATCCTTGCAAACAATTAATGGAATTACTGCTAGTTTACCAGAGTACTATTTCTGCTGCAACAAGAAAATAAGATAACTTAAGCATGCAGGACTAGTCACTTGGCTCTGCAAGTCTTTAACTCAAACTTGTGGAACTTCCAACTGCAAGAAGGGGATCAGGCATCAATAGTTTATCTTTTGAACAAGACAATGATCTTTTTTTTCTCAGACTTAAACTTCTCCTGAAGACCATCATTTGCAAAAGCTCCAAATATTGTATGCTGTGTCTATTTTAAATTTCTATATGGAACCTTTAGAGAAGCTAAAATGCTACTTGGCCAGCCTTCCGGAAAAGCTGTTTCAGGAGCCTGACCAAACATGAAATGTGCATAAGGAGACGTAAAAAGCCCATTGATAGAATGAAGTTGAGGCCCAGATACAGCTAATAGAATGAATCATATGAGGCAACTGATCAAATGCTTATCAACAGCTAACAAAAGTTGACCAAAAGTCTATAATGGCCATGCTAAAAGAAGTGTAGACCTTAAGAGCAGAGTAAGAAACCACACTCTGAAGAAAAGGAATAAAGAACATAAAAAATAAAAACTCACTTGCAGGATCATCCATCTTTGCCAGAAAAACCCCAACGAATATGCAAAATATTGAGAATAAAACAGGTATAAGGAAAGCCGGTGCAACACGATTTATCATTTTCACCCCACCAAACACTATGAAACATAGGAGAATCGTCACAACAACTCCATAAATTTGCAAGTCATGAACATTTATGCTCTGTATTTGTTCTGAAACAGTTCCATTGACCCTTACAGTAGTCTCTGCATTAATCACAAAGAAACTACAGTAGATTAGTGCGGATTTTGCTTGTGACAGCAACAACTACTAATTGCTCAAAAATCACCACCAACTAGTCAGAACCACAAAAATGAAGGGTCCATTTATGTAAACAAGCAGACATGACACCTCACTTCATGAGCTTTCTAAGTTAAAAATAAAAAGTAGGCCTAAATATATATTTAGCCCCTGAACTTGGACAACTCGTGTAAGTTACTCCACAACTTAGTGCTCAGTAAATGTTGGCCCTTTAACTTTGCAAAAGCTTGCAACTTAGTCCATTTGCTTAGACATATTTATAGAATAATTACAAAAGCACTCTTGATCTCTTTTAATTTTTCATAAGAAGCACCCTTATTCTAGACTCAATCAAATAAGTCTTCCATCCTCCTCGTCTTCTCCCTCTGCTTTCACAAAACTTGTTGTTACCACAGCACTTTGTTGTTGTACACCACACCGCTATTGCCTCCTTCTTCCCTACTGCCTCCTTGGGAACAGGGTGACTCCGTCACCACCTCAACAATCTCCAGAGGCTAGTTCATCCCTAAAATGACTGGTTAAAGCAGTGGTCACATTCTTTGTTTCTATAAATGACCTATAACCTCAACAGCTTCTACTTTAGCCACCTGGGGTTCCCCTTCATTTTCAACCTCGTTAGTCAAAAATTCCTAATCTTGGCAAATAGAGACCCACCCAATAGAACATTGCTTGGCTTCAATTCATCATGAATTATTGTCGGATCTAACCTATGGAGATATTCGATTCCCTTGACAACACCACAATAAAAAATTTCATCTTCTAGAGCATTCATTATGGCCATTTACAGCTAACTAGAGCGTTTTGTAGGTTGTCGTTAAGCATGAGCTGGTAAACCAAGATCATACAACATCATTTCCTGTTTGAGGAGAAGCTGAGTACCCAGATGATGAGCGGTGAATTGACTCTCGATGCAAAGAGCAGCTCATTCGAAAACTCAGGCTCCCTTTAAAGAGCGCCAGCATCCATGACCTTGGCAGCGGCTTCTCTGCTCATCTACTGCATGGTGGCCCAGAAAACGAAGCCAAGCCACCCTTGCCAAGAAGGCAGTCAAGGGAAAAGGAGTCAATGGCACAGTAGAGAGCAGGGTAGGAAAATCGGTACAACAATTTGGCCTTTGATGACAATGTGTGGTCAAAACAAATTTTGGAAAGGAGAGGGCGAGGACAAGGAGGAGGGAAGGGTTATGTGGATGATTCTAAATTAAAATAGATGGATAGGAATTTTGTAATTTTTCTATCAACATGTCTGAACAAATGGAGTGAGTCACAAGCTTTTGCAAAGTTTAGGGGCCAACATTCACTGAGTACTGAGTTATGGACTAATTTGCATGAGTTGTGCAAGTTTGGGGGCCAAATGTATATTTAAGCCTAACAATTAAAAAACAAGATATTCAAGCCATCAAACAAAATAGAGCCAGTAATAGCCGCAAAAATAAGCAATTACCAGTGAAAATTCCAGCAGCAGGCAAAGCCTTTAGAAAGGTCTCTACAGCTCCCAATACATAACTAGAACCAACATGAGAAGCAAATGAGCATGCTAGAATAACATCTGTAACCATATTCAGGAAATAGGCATATTGACCCATGGAGATAAATTGGGCCCATACTATGAGCATCCATACCATAATCAAAGTGCTATTAGAAACTGCTGCAGTGAAGAAACTTACAGAGCTCCGGCAATAGCAGTTCCAAGAAAGAAACACAATCCAATGCTAACACCAACTTCAGGACCAAGGGCACGGCCAATAAGATAATAAGGACCCCCACCCTGCAAGTAAAATAAGTGTAAAAACTGCTACACATTCGCTTTGCCTCATAATCTAAAAGTTTCTCCAGGTAAGCACATTACAACATGTCTAAATTTTAATAGAATGGCCTCTTGATTGGCTGTAACTAATACAGGACTTTTATACCACAGGTCCTTAGTAACAATGCCTGCATCTTCCTCAGTGCACTTGAAACTAGATATTTTACCCCAATATTCAATTGATGTCAAATGCTCAGTTGAATTACAAGCTACAAAAAATTCAAAATTTAGATGCTTAATTGTATATAAAATTATTACTCTTTTTAATTGTATGATCTAATTATCCTTGATCTGCAGTGTCATCTAGTGTTAGAGCATTTAATACATTTCAACAATATATTAAACGAATTGCAGAAACTGGTGATTTAGGTACATCTGAATCTTACCTTCATCGCACCATTAGTCGCAATGGCACTCAATGATATTGCAGTAAGGAATGTGCATAAACTGCAAAAAGCTACAAGTAAAAGAGATTCGCCTATGCCACCGATGCCAATAATCCTATCATTTAATGATTCATAAGATCATTCACCAAAAATTTAAATTCTTAAGAAATAGAAGAGGAAGAACAAATGAAAGTAGAAAATGGCCATTTTAGTTAATAGCAAGGGAGGGAAAAAAGGAATAGGGGAAGTGGGATTTGCAGTATGGTATCCAAATAAACTTCTATTCCTCTTTTGCTTTTTTTGGGGGGGGGTGGATCTGTATAACTGTGATTTTTGAGAAAACTAAATTGCCAAAAATAAAAAACCAAGCCACTAATCTTAACCACAGAAGCTGATATACAACCCCAAAAGAACAACTGAAAGCCTTTCGCCAGTTTATCAATTTTTAAACTAAACTAGATGGGCTGTGGTTACAAACCAAAATTTTTTTCTTTTGAGAGAAAATAAGGCTGTAAGCAAGCAGAAGATATGACTTATATGAGCAATGTCAAGCGCTTTCAGCAAGACGTAATTCCACACATTCACCTAAATCATTTATCAATTAAACACACGACACACACATAAAATAATCCAAAGTGGACCAACAAAATTTCAAAACTGTAGAAAGGAGGATTACCAAGAGAAACGGATATAGTAGATAATTCCCAATATGTTTTGCAAGCATGGGACAAAGACACCCATCAATGTACCTAGTTTGACATCTGAAGGCTGCAAGATGCATATATGTTAGGAAACATAAAAAACAACTAAAAAATCTGTACGTTCATGATGACAATGAGGGTGAGAAAATCAGAATCCAGCAATGTCCAAGAAAAATGTTTATGCAAGAGGAAAAGCCAACTTCTGCAAATAGCTCCAGAACATCTGTTGACTTGAGCAATTTTTTTTTAATTAATATGACAGTTAAACATAGAGGATGAAGGGATAGTGTACTTTTGAGCGACCATCAGTTATGGAAACTTCTTCACCATCTCGAGGGCTTGGAGGTGCTTGAAAAAGCTCTCCTGTCATACTGGAGAATAAAAAATAATAAGTTGAGAGTTAGCCATCTAAGATTTCCTCTTCTAAACCAAAAGTATAAAGTAAATGGCACCAAAGGGATACCAAACGCCATAAAAAAATTAACCACGGGATAGAAAAATCAGTGAACTCTATAACAGTTATCTCTCCTAAGGAAATTGCATGTATTTCAAACAAAACTGAAACAGCAAAGCAGGACAAAGCAGGGAGTGGAAACATGACATGTCTGATGCAATGACATGAGAATACTAATGCAATTTCACCAAATGAGGTGTAAAACATGATACGAAACCAAGATTAGAGTATGGAATAGCATATACAGAATGTTAAATCTGCAGGAGCAATATCCAGCCAACATGCAACTAGGAAGTAGAGTATATATTAGACAAACAAGTAAGAGCTCACCTTTTAAGTCCAAGAATATTGACCAATGAGTCAAAACCAAACAATTCCAATTTATGTTCCCTCTGCGGACCACTGGATTCAGCGTTATCAGGAATTGGTCTTTCATTTATATCAGAACCCATGTGTTCCTTAGTGCTGGCTTTTATGTTCCTGACAAGGGACAATAGCAAACATGAGAGCACCTTCAACGTCATCAAGCCAGTAGCGCCCATACAAGTAGAGCATATCTCCATAGGACCAGAGCATAGCACAGAATATGTTATTACATAGGCTGGGGTTGGCATTTCCATCTCCATCATCAGGCAAAAACTTGCCCATCAACTATAGTTGAATGCTTGAGAAAGCGAGAAGATTCAACAGTATTGAAATGCATTGGCATCAAGAAGTTGAAGTAGAAATGTAAGAGTATGCTAGTAGAAGATTTTACTTGAGAGAAGATTGTGAAGAAGAAGAGGTGGAGGGATCGATGGAGGACATTTCAAGGATCGCACGGTCATGGACGCCCACCGGGTGGTATTTGCGGCCGATACGGCTGGGAAATGCGTCGCCGCCGCCTTCCTCGATGTCCCCGTTATCCATTTTGGTGTCGTCTCTCGTTTCCGTATATCCGACTGACTCTGCGATTCAGATCCAAGCACAAGTATCTCTCCAATTGAGGTGAGACCGTGAACCAGCTGTGGAGCGAGAGATCTCAGATTGAAAATCAACTACGCCTGCGGTGGTTTTTTCGTTTTATTGCGGCCTAAATCCATTATTTACCCCTCAACTTTGTCAACTTGGACTTCAACTAGGTTGAACTCAGCCCTTAAACTTTACAAAATTGGACACTTTGCCGCTTGAAGTTGTAATTTTTCTCAACTATTGGGAGTGGCCCAATTAAAATGAGTTAGCTGAAACTAATTTAGATTGAACATACAATATGGATACAAACTTGGTAAGTAGCTAAACTCATAACTAAGTATTTTCTTGTGTTCATCTCTCCAAGCACCAAACTCTCATTTCTAGTGCTAAAGTCACAAAAATGTTTATTAATAGAATGTCAAATAATGCAAGGAACTAGGCTTTGCTAGGTGAAAATAAAATTGTGTATCATTTTTTCCTTAACTTAGGACCCTCAAAAAATTATTCAACATGGATGCAACTGATTACATGCTTTAGATATGCAAGATGATGCCTTTCGAGAACTCTCATCCGCTAGAAAAAGTGACCACTTGTTTTACCTAATTGACGATGACAAATATATGATAAAGACAATGAAAAAGGCACATCAATTACTTAGATTTTTCCATATGCATTTGGGATGCATAGATGATCTATGGTCCTCAATTCATCATAGATAGTTTTAACTGTCATAATATCCTTAGAGTAGTTATAACTTTGTTAGAAAATTTTGTCGCATGACAATGAGTTTCTCCCATCAGTTGGTTATCCATGAGTTCACCAATAAGCTTTCACCGTTTTACTTATGTTGTAAAATTCCCCAATACTTTTGTTGAGATGGTACATTGGTGCAAATCTTTTCAATGGACAAGCATTGCCTGTTGTTTGTTCAATTTACAAATCATATTGATTGCTTCTTGAATAAGTCCTTTTTAAGGATGCTTTCAACTCACTATAATCATGTTAAATCTTTTTCAAATATGTTGATTATCAAATTCTTTGGGCTTCACCATGCAGAATGTGGCCCAACATAAAAAATGGAGAAAATCTAGAATAGTATTTTTTTGGTCTTGAGTGTAAATTTATGCTACTTGTCGAGAGAATCTACTTTGACTTTTATTCATATTGATGTATCAAATGAAATTTACCAGTATGGGGAATTTGTTTTGTATTTGCCATGCCATCCATAGGCATTTTGACTTGAAAGGTTCTTCCCATGGTCCTACAAATAACTAAACCTAAATCAGAAATTGATGCAAGAATACAAGGAGCTAGGCTCTGTTAGGCAACCTTAATTGATGGTAAAGATGAAACCTTAATGTTTAGAGAGGTGAACACAAGAGAACACTCATTTAGGGTTTAATTACTTACCAAGTCTGTATCCATCTTGCATGTTCAGTACGGACCAATTTCAACTAACTTATTTCTATTGGGTCACTCTCAATAATGAAGAGAAGTTACACCATCACTTGAAAGAGCTAAATGTCCCATTTTGTGAAGTTTTAGGGCTAAGTTGGACCAAGTTTAGTTTGAATGGGTTATGTGTTAGAGTTGACAAAGTTTAAGGGTAAATACAGATTTAGGTCTTTTCTTGCCATGGATTTCTACATCTTGGAAAATTTGCCCTCGTGGCCTCTAATTTTTTATTATTGTATTATTTTAGACCCTAACCTGCATTTTTTGCATAAGACGTCCCTAATTTTATTTAAGTGTTCTATTTTGGACATTGTGATGACATAAAGCGTTAATATGGATGGAAAACATCACGTGGCATGCCAACATGGGCAATTTGCCACGGTGGCACCTTTGCTACATCAGAACTAGCTTGCAATTAGCCAGTGGGCCAAGAATTACAAAAATTGAAGAAACTTAGAGCCTATGTGGCAAAAAATGAAGAAATGTAAGGTCTATATAAGGTTAGCTCAAAATCACACATCTTCCTTCTCTCTCCCTTGGTTTGTTCGACCTCCATAGACACCATTCCTCTTATCGCCCATCACCATTGCCTAGGGTTCTAATTGGCGTTATCAATCAATTTCCAAAAGCGACCAACCTTTGCCCTTCATGATTTTTAAGGCATTATCAATCGATTTCTAGAATCATCTCCCATTGAATCTGCCACTATCTACTCCTTTTTCTCAACGTGAATGCTGTAAATAGAGCAACATCTAGAGAGAAATCGATAAATTAAAAGAAGATGAGAGAAATCCACGCATTAGACCAATTTGCAACCCATAGAAAATTTGGTCATATATCCACTCATTAAAAGAGAACTAGGGAAATTAACAGCCAGATAAGGAAAAGAGGGGAGGAGGAGCGGCGGATGAAGAGGAGGGGAGAAGGAGCGGTGAATAAGCTTCAGGTCTGAAGGTTGAGGCTAAGCCTAGAAGCGGCAGGGGATTATTGGAGGTGGTGGGAGAGGGAGGAAGAAAGAGAGGTTTGGGTGGAGAACGAAGTGGTCAATAGAGGTGGTTGTGCTTTTTCTTTTCATTTTATTTATTTTTTTATTATTTTTTCCTTTTCACATCATCGCCAGCAGTTGATTGTTGTGTCACTATAGCAAATCGCACACGTTGGCATTCCACAATGGCATTTTCCATCCACATTAATATTTTTTGTCTACAAAAGGTCCAAAATGATATACTTTTAGGAGGTTAAATATGTCATATGCAAAAAATATAGGATATGGTCCAAAAAGGTATAACAATAAAAGGCTAAAGGCTACGAATACAATTTACTCTATATATCTTTATCTCTTTTCTTGTAATAGGGAAAAGGTAAACAAACCTCCCAAGATTCAGCCATAAATATAATATGCTCATCTTGCTTTGCCAATCTATCTAGCATCTTTATTCTAATAAATGTGAACTATATATAAATAGTTTGAGAGTTGTTTAATAATTCCAAGTATAAACTTAAATATCTATACTTATTCTTTTCTTTACTAGTGTTAATGATAGTAGAGCTTTGGTTAGGGGTGAAATTTTAATTTGGAACCCGAAACCAAACAAGAACCTAATTCAAAATTTTTGGGTTTAGTTTGGGTTACAAGGCAAAAAAAAGCCAATTTGGGTTAAACCAATCTAAACCACATTTGAGGCTTGCAAAGTAGGTTAAGGGGGTTTAACACAAAATTATAAGGCTTGTATGCATGAATCCTTAACCCAACCCATTGCCTAATCTCTATCCTGTACTCTAAAACTAGCCTAGGCCTACTTTTCACTACCCCTAAACACTCGCATATAGATAACACACACACACTTACAAACACTTGTAGTTGTAGCCTATAGTCTCAGTCAGCAAACTCGACAATGACCCTCACTTCTCGACCATTTCACCTCAATGTTGCCTCCTTCACCCTACAACTAGGGTGGTTAACCTTTGAATCTTAATACCCACAAAGCCATTCACACTCCTTTACTTTTTCAATCATTTCATCAAGGCTATTGCAACTTGCAAGCTCACTCATGCTTTCATTATCGATTGTCACTCGTGCGTGCCTAGCCAATAGCTTAATTATGTGCTTTATCAATCACTTAAAGCTAATAAAAGTGAACCTAAAATAGAAAATATTTGGATTAAAGTCAGTTCAGGTTGGTCGTGAAGTTAGTGTCGATTTGGGTTACCATTTTTTAGTTCTAGATAGCTTGTAAATTCGGGTTCCAACCCTAACCAAACCCATCAACTCGAATTTACATTTTTAGTTTTTGTTGTAAAGTGTAGGCTTCCAGTACAAATAGAGATAAAATCAATGATGACAGTGGGGTGGATCAAGCGCAGATACCCTTTACTAGCCATTCGTGCCCATAGTTATTTTTATACCCATAACTTTGTGCGTACCCGCAAAAAGGGTGAAAAATCTCACTTGTGCCTATGACTCGCAGGTAATCTGTACCAACAGTTTAAACTGTGTTTATTTTTTTAATTTCATAATAATAAAATGTAAAACATACATACAAATTGTCCACATATAATACAACAAAATCATAAAATACAACAAATCATAACATACATATAAGAAAATATTTGACAAGAATTAGTATAAAATATTAATTAAATGTAGGTGTTACATCTTATTGTAATTAATAAATATGAACTTCATATTAGGGGGTTTTATTAGTAGACGAGGCAGATTTACTCATGATAGATATCTCATACCCATCACCTATTCGTATCCGTTAGACGGATGTGATTTACTACCCATATCCATTCAATCATGGATTTTTTACCCGTTTATTGGTCAATCATTGGCAAATATCCACAAATCATGGATTTCACTTACCCAATAGCCATTTGAAGATAAAATATGTTTTCATTAAAGCCTTAGTAATTGATAAGCTCTCTTATGTAATATAGTAATATATCATTGACCTAAACCCCCGATCACCCCTCAAACAATATCTCTTGATTGGAAGAACAATAAGCAACATGGTTGTAATATAATTGTTCCCTCTACTGGAACAGCAAAAAACATCATTTGCCAAATAGAGATCGAGTGCTGTAGATGGTGGATGAAAGTTGTGTATTTGTAGTGCATGACTAATAGAAAGATCTCTGATCATATCTGTTTTAATTAATTAAGTTACTTCTTTTATGTGTGTGTGTGTGTGTGTGTGTGTGTGTGTGTGTGTGTGTGTGTGTGTGTGACATATCCCCTAACTGGGACTTTTGTGTTCCAGAGTGAAAGGAGTAATGCTGAAATTCAATTTTCCTTTGAGAGAAAATCTATCAATGTTTTTATTGAATGGGGAAAAGATGAAGATGTTATAAAAATCATTGAAAATGGACATCAGTGTTGGACTTCGATTGATTTCGAGGGGGAAGAGATTAAGTGGTTTATTTCTTGTTGGAAAATTAGTGATTATCGATAAAGTAAAGGGAGGCAAATGTTTCAGTGATTGATTGGGCAAGACATGTATTTATCACTTAAAAGAAAACTACATGGGGATATTTCTAGAATTAGCTGATGTTATAAGACAAAAACCAAAATCATGAAGTTTCTGGCTGGAGGTCGAGATGAACAAATTTGTGTGTGGTCGAGGTATGCTAAAATGAACAATCATGATATGGGATGGATGTGAACACTAGGGCAATGTGTGAGTAATGGCAACTTTCAGCTAGGGGATTATGCCAAGAATAGATCCCAAGGCGATGATAGACTTACCACTAGAGAATAAATTGAAAGGAAAGAGATGAGGGGCAACAAATGAGAAACAGGAGAGTAAAATCATTCATTTTCTACTTTTCAACAATAGTAATTTACAAGGCATATAAGAGAGAGCCTAATATAGAAACAAACACAAGACTAAAATGACATCGTTGGGGAAGGGCTAATTTTGCCATGTAACTGTGTAAGCCTAAAAATCAGGTTGTTCAAGTATAGTAATACCAAAAGAAGTAAATTCACAAGGTTGGTGTCGAGTTCATCATTTGCTTGGTTCCTTGTTAGACATTAGTTGAAGTGTTGGTGGTAGCGATGGTAAGTGCAATTGTAATGGCAAGTATGGGTTTGTTTGGCATCCAAAAGAAAAAAAATGGAATAAAGAGAGTTAGGGCTTGAAAAGAGTCACAGTGTAGGAGAGAAGGCAGCACAGATAAGAAGTCAGTGCAAGAAAAGGTTCATATTCGGGACTTGGTGACAAAGAGTGCTTCCATTAAGGTAGAAGGGTCATTCGGTAGGGAAGATTAGCAGACTGTAAGTCATTTGACTAGGTATGGGGGTAACAAGGTGGCGACGGTTGGAGTTGCTCCTAATAGATGCAGACAAGTGCTTTAAGTTAACAAAGAAGCGGTGGGCAAAAAAGTTCCTGGTAACAACAGTTGTAATCAGGTTAAAGTTGATAGGGTTGCAACATTAAGTTTGGATGTAGGAAGATTAAATGGGCTTTGAATTAATAAGGATTCTAATAGGTCTAAGTTAAATAATGGTGGACAATTAGTAAGGATTCTGGTAGGCCAGAGATAAATAACGGTAGGTTTTCGAGCATTTCTATAAATGGGTTTATCAGGTCAAAATCTATTACACACACACACACACACACACACACACACACACACATACACACAAGATACCCTTAAAGAGCAAAAAACTTTTCACTTAAAAAAAGCAACATGAAGATGACAAATGGCACATTAGATACTTTAGGTAAGAATTTAACATTTTTTTTACACTAGGATTCCAAACCTACCCCTAATAAAAATCACATAAATGTAAATAAAACAAATAAAAACCCTACGTTTGTTCTTCTTTCTTCAATCTCCATCAGCCTTCGCCCACTTTGCCCTCTCTTCCTTTTCACCTAAGCCATTCCCCCCCTTCATTATTGTCTTTTCTTCACCAAAAACAAATGGCGTATAATTCTCTCTCCCATTTCTTTGTTCCATCTTTCCCCAACCTCAAATCCTCCACCACCTATTGCCACTTTAGGTGCGCATTGTGCAGGAAGAGCTTTTAGCATTGCTCATGAAGAGACATTTTTTGTGGATAAATTGATCAACAAGATCAGGTTCTTGGCCATCGATGCCATCGTGAAAGCTAATTCGGGTAGTTGTGTTCTTGGGAACATATATACAAAGCAGGTCAAGGCCTGGCATTGTGAAATTGGTTGTTGATTTTGATATATCCATGGATGAATATGTAGGATTTAAATATTTATCTTTTCTATTCTGGAGATGACAAAGAATTAGACGGTGATTTTTTAGGAAATTGTGTTTTGATGGGTGCGTGCAATAATGAAGAAGAAGGGGTTGGCGTTTTATCTATCTATATATATATATATATTGTAGTTTTCATTTTCTTTTAATGTATTTACTTGCAACATTAGTGGCTATCATGGTTAGAATGCTTTTTGACTTCTGTTTTTTTTGTTGTGATTTTTTTACTGAAATGATCTTGTTTTGCTGTATTAAATCACATCATTTTCTTTTCTATCTACGCATATTTAATCCTAATAAGGCACTGTCACTTGCATATGTTACTCTTTTTTGTTTTTTTGGTATTTTGCATATGTTATTCTAAGCAAGCTAATGGAGGTCAGTATAATTTACTTATTTACTAAGCTTTTCTTATTTTCTAATATGATTTCTTGAGGTTTTCTTTAATCTTAATATTACATGTGATGTGGAGTCTATGGTTGTTGCAATTTATACAGACTACAAGGCAAATGTATGGCTATTTTGTCAAAAAATGATAACTTGATTAAATACTTTGTTTATGTTTGCATGAGTTAAACATGTATGGTAGTTTTTGTGGCATTCTCTAGTGGTCCTAAGCTTACAAGTATAAGATGTTTAAAGTATTTCTAGCTATAGTTTTGCCTTTTGTTTTAACAGTATACTTGGATTGTAATTTTTTAAGGGAAAATAAGGGGATGAAGGAATGCCATGCACCATTCTCTTGTTTGGCTTAATTTAAAAAAAAAAATGGAAGAGAGTAAATCAAGGGATTCCCTTCAAATCCCTCAAAAAGCTAATTTTCTCATCCTTTCAAATTGGACGGATTTGGAACGAACAGATTGAGCACTTATCTCTTTTTGTTTTTTTTTACCAATTATATCCTTACACCAACATAATTAAATGCTATTATATACAAACCTACATATACCCCAGAGTTTCTTTACCCGTGAAGATTTTATGTTGTGATGCGAAGCAAAAAGCATGGTACGCTTCTCCTATACTGCTTTTTTGATTTTTTTTTCATTATTCTCTTTTTTTTTTTTTTGTTTCATTGTCATTCATATGATGTTGATGTTGTTCTTTTGTTTTATCTATGTCGGGTTCTAGTACCTTAGCTATGGATCTTTTTTCTTCTTCTGTTTGTTGTTTGATCTTAACTTTAGTTTGGGAATTCTTAGTTTGTTAGGTTTTGTCTTCACTTGGTGTTAGAAACAAATTTCTATCTTCATGTGGTTGTTTTTTTGTTTTTAATTTCTATTTTTTTTCACTCTTAATTTGTGTTCTAGATTTGTTATTTTGTTTTTCTATTTGGGATTGTATGTTATGGTTTAAGGATGTTAATTACCAATTTATTACTTGGTTAAGTAAAAACAATTGTAAATTTGTCTCCAAGTCACTTCAAACCTAGGCATAACCGGATGTATACTAAGTTCCCGGAAGGAATTTTCTTGATTTTATGTCTTGGTTAAGTAACCAATTCACTGCAACTTATTCAAAAGGAACAAGGGCCACAAAAATTGAACTAAAGATTCCCTTTTCAAGTAATAATAAAGTCAAAGAAGCATGAAAATAAAGATAAAGGATTTTCACTTCAACAATTGATTGGAACCTCAATGAAAGATTCGGGTTCAAGTAGTTTGGTCAAACTTCCATCAAAAGATTGTTTAGCCACTGGCAATGTTTCGTCGTTGGTTGTTCTAATATACCATGAGAAGAAATTGTCTACTTACTCCTAATGAAACTCCTATTATATTAAGTAAAAAAACTGAGGTTTTCAGTATGATTTGTTTCCACTTTTTGTTCAAGTCACCATTAAGCATTGGCAACAATTAGATTTTCTTTCCTAACATGCTTAAATAGTTGAATACTTCAAAACAAAGATTTGAAAATTTACAGTTGTATGAGTAAAAGAGTGATGTTCATTATCAATTAGACAACTTGAAGTCCTTGCTGTAGGAAGTGTTGCTAACATCTATCTTGTGATTTAGGCTTTTAGCTGATTCATAATACAACTAATTCCATTAAAGCAAAGTTTTGATCCTTGCTTGCAGTAGTTAAGTGTTTAAATGAATGCATAGTTATAGCAGTTTAATGTTTAAATAAATGCAGGGCTTGCAGTAGTTTAGTGTTTAAATAAAATAGCTAGAGTAATGAAAGGTGGATAAATGAAGTAAAGTCCATCATGGGTATCCTAACTTTTATTCTTGTCCCAAATAGATTCCCAACCTTCAAATTTTTCCTATTGAAATATTTAATCTCAATTGTACATCCTAGTCGGGTACTTTCCGTTAATTTAATTGTTAAAATGGATGGAAATTGATGATGTGAAATTAAATAACACTGAAATAAATTTAAAATAACAATTTTAGTCCTTAAAATTTTCTAATCACTAATTCTAACATCTTAAACTTCCACTAAAACCAATTGAGTTCTTACTCCTCTAACCCCCTAAAACCCTAACCTCTTATCTGCCGCTGCTACCCGTTCACTGTCGCTGATTAATTTGCATCTAAGGGGCTTTCTTATTTCCACGCTAGGGAGTGTTGTGGCAGGTTGGACGGTGAGGATGCAGAACGGAGAGATGAGCAATTGGCAGAGGAGGTAGATCAGCGGTTCGAGGTGAGCGATGACTGTGGCTACGCGGGCAGGGTAGTGAATCAAGGCAATCGAGGTGGGTTGGGTTGGGTTGAAAGGCAGATAGCACATCAAATCACAGCGGACAGACCCTACTGTGGCGAGGACATGGAATGGAGAGATGAGCGATCGGCAGAGGCAGGGACAACAGCGATTCGAGGCAAGTGGTGGCGGCGGCTACACTGGCAAGGTAGCAAATCAAGGCGGGTCAGGTTGGGTTGAGAGGCAGACAACGCATCGAATCGCGGCGGACAAGCCTTGCTGTGGCTAGGACGCGGAATGGAGAAATGAGCGATCGACAAAGGCGGGGAGAGCAGCGATTCGAGGTAAGCGACAGCGGTGCCTACACAGGCGGGGTAACAAAATCGTGGCTCGGTTGGTGGCTGTAGTTGCTGTGGCAGCAGATCAATTGAGAGGCTAGTTTAGGGGGGAGATTAGAAGTTTAGGCTAGCAAGCGTAGTTTTATAAGTTTAAGGGTTATAATTATTGATTGGAAAAATTTAAGGACCAAAATTATTATTAAAATTTTATTTTAATATTATTTAATGTCATGTGATTGATATCCATCCATTTTAACTATTAAATTGATGAAAAGTGCTTGATTATGACACGCAATATGAGATTAGGTATTTTGATAAGACAAATTTGAAGGTTGGGTACCCATTTGGACAAGAATAAAAGCTAGGATACCCCTAGTGGACTTTATCCTAGATAAATGCATGGTTGTAGTCAATAGGGGTAAGCATGGGTTGGGTAAACCCGACACCGAAACCGAAACCGAACCACCTCCATTGGGTTAGGTTAGGTTAAGTAAAAATTGATCATGGTTATCAGGTTGGTTCCACATATAGGAGAACCGACGGTTTTTGGGTTGGTTCTGGTTCCATATGTAACCAACCCGATGTGGAACCGAACTCGAGATATATATATAATTATAAAATAAAAATTATAGTATTACTAATATATCCACACACACACACACACACACACACACACACACATATTTCTTTGAAGTATTATGATGATTATTTTTTATTTTTATATTAAACTCTTAAACTGATGTTCCAAATTGAAATAGTATGGAAGTTGTGGGATCATTTACGAAATTTCTCCATATTTACTTAAATCATTTTACTTCATAGACCCAGCACTCCTAAGTCATTTTGCTTTCGATCTTTCATTTCAAACTATTATTTACGACACAATTATGATATTTTTTTCATTTGAGTCATGCAAAATTAAAAATTTATGACATCAACATATTTTAGGTTTTGATACTGAAGAAGATGGTCTTAAAGGCTCAATTTTCCATATTGAATGTCATACCAATATTGGAATTACTGGAATGAAGTAAACTAGTTGAGATAAAAGATACCCCACAGCAACTCTTTTGAACCATTTTTGTAAGAACAACATTTTAAACTCTTTTGAATGTATTTAAGTATATATATTTAAATATTAATTTAATTATATATTATGTTGAATATGTTATAAAATTGATTATGGATGTAGATTTATTGAATTTTGGTGTTGTTATAGGTATATGGTATAAACCGAAAAACTTGAGAACCAGAACCAAGAAACCCAGAACCATGGGTAGAAAAATTTTGGAACCGAGGCCATTTCGGGTTGGTTCGGTTCCACCATAAAACCGAACCAACCCGACCCATGCTCACACTTAGTAGTCAAGCAGTGCGTTATGTTAACTAGGCAAAATGAAAAGCTAAAAATGAGGTGAACCATTACTTATCTCAAGCACCTTCTAAGAATGAAATAATGAGCATCTAAGGATTTGGTTAAGACATGCAAACATTGTACTTGTAAAAAAATTCCACTTTGGCAAAAAAAATTTAAAAAAAAATAATCAAAACTAGAGGTGAAAACAAGCCGAACCATTTATCAAATGGTTCAGGCTCAAACTCGATTTTTTTGTTATCAAGCTGAGCCTAATGAGCCTCAAGCTGAGTTTCGAGCTGTAAAATAAATTCGAATCCTTAACGAGCCGAGCTTTGAGCCAGGTAGTATTCGGCTCGAATCCTTATCAAGCTTAATGAGTCTGGTAAGAAATTAATATAATATAATTTATTTAACCCTAATTCCCTAAAATTTATGCACCCAATTGTATCTGTTATTCATTCTTTTCTCAAAACATCAAAACCCTACCTTCCCTCACTTTAGAGTAATAGCAATTGATAGATCCCAGCCTAAAGTCACGCCCACCATCGTTACTCCCATCAGCTGGCGCCCACCTCACGACACCAACCACCCACCAATACACACCACCATCACGTAACCCATCATCTTTTTGTCTCATCGTCAATTAGCTTGTGATCACCAAGCTTTGTTTAAGCACCTAGTAATCGCCTTGTGATTGCCAAGCAATTGAATCACCTTCATTCGTCACCTTATTGTCAAACATCTAGAGCTTCGTTTGAGCTTCAATCTCCAACAGTGACAACCATCAAGGCCAAAGCTTCGTTCGAGCTGTAATCTCTGACAGTGACAACCACTGAAGCCAGGTAAAAACTTTAAAACTTAACCCAAAATAAAGACTATTGAGTTACCGAGCCAAACTCAAACTTTTTCAAGCCAAGCTTCTAGCTTCATTTTCTGAGCTCGTTGAGTTCAAATCGAGCCAATTCTTAACGAGCTGAGTTTCGAGCCTAAGGGTGTTCGAGCTCGGCCCAGCTCATTTCTGCCCTTAATCAGAACCCTTTTTTTCACAATGAAGCAACAAAGTTAAGGATGCATCAACTGAAAGCATATACTATTATTCCGAGAGACAGAAAAGTTATAATTACTTTTGGATTAATACTCTTGCTCAAATATGGGTCAAACTATTTCCATAACATTTTCCCGTACTAGCATGTCCCTTTTTGCTTATAGAAGGAAAACAACAGCAGAAGAAATTAGTGGCGGTAGTTGCTGCCCAAAAGCCCAAATGAAGGCTATTTTGTGTTCCAAGCTTATTGTAACCAAAATAAATGTCCTAACAAGTCCAAGATACATAATTAACCTAAATAAGAATAACTTCAATGTAATTTGTGCATGGGTAAGTACAAAAAAAAAAAAATAGAAATATTGTTTTAAACTAAAATGTTAAGTAATTTATCATATAACTTCCTTTGTTATTGTAGATGGATAATTAGGGAAATGAAACGCATGATGACTTCTTTAGATTGAGAGAACACCATCGATTACCAGTTGAACAATTATTATGTTTAGTTGTCTAATGGTATGTTTTATGAAAATGAGGATGTACGACATCAATTACTCTTGATAAGGCTAAGTTAAGGAAAAGGAAATGAGTTGGACAAAAGGTCATGAGGCAAGTTGTTGGTCCAGAAGGTCATGACATAGTTAGAATGAATCCTATGTCTTTCATAAATTTACGTGAACTATTATAAGGAGAATGTGGTCTTAAACCAACAAAGCATATAAGTGTGAAAGAGCAAGTTGCAAAGACTTTATACATCTTGTCTTGTCATGCCAAGAATTGTGAAGTGCAATTTTGGTTTTGTCGATCCGGGGAAACAACAAGCCGTCATTTTTATCATGTCTTAAAGACCATACGAACATTGGAGGATAAGGTTATCAAACAACACGATGGTTCTACGATCCCTACAGAAATACTCAGCAATGATAAGTACTATCCATATTTTAAGGTACAATTATTATTATGATTTCTAATAACTTTAAATGTTCTTGATAGATGTTGGATTTGTTCCAAGAAAATATTTAATTTTGATAATGACAAGTGTATTGTGTTATTGTGTTTAATCTCATTTTATTGGGTCAAAATAGATTTGTTAAAGTTGTGCTTAAATTTCAAGTATTTCAAGTGTTATTTCAAAAAATATGTTTTAAGTTTGATGATGAAACTTGTTTTTAAAGAGAATTCGGTAGGTCATCAAAATAAGTTAATGTTTGAATCAAGTTTTGATTTCCAAATGACAAGTGTTTTGGAGTGGTTTTAAGTTTAATCCATTAAAGTTACAGTTTAACAGGTATTTGTTTCACTTAAGTTTAGCTTGCTCCCAAGTTTTACACTGTAACACGTTAAACTGGGTTAATTCGAAGGTTAAGTTTCCTGTGATTTTTCAAAGCTTCAACTGATGCGTTAAAACTCGGTTTTAACCTGTCAAGTTGAAGTCTGAAGGCTTGGGTTCAAATGTTTCGAGTGGCGCGTTTTCAGCCAAAATTTCAAATGAAGCTCGGGCGAATCAGAAGACGCCACCTGTACACGTCTGCCGCGCATTAAATGCTCTGTCTCCTGCTGCTTTTGACCGTTGAAGAGAGAAGTCGAGTTTAACCTGTTAAACTCAGGAGTTAACACGAAATCTGGGAAAGCTGCATTTTTGCGTAAAACAGAGCAACGGCTCTCCCGATTTTAAGAAAACTTTTCAGGCACTTCCAGAAGGGCTTCAATGGTCCAATAGCTTCCTAAAGAGTATATTTGCACTAAGAAACATGTTGTAAACCTAACTTGGCAACTAGAAAAAGGAATCATCCATCAAAGAGCAGAAATTAGAAAAGTTGCCAAGAACTTGCCCTTGTGCTTTCATTGGCTTATCTAGCATTGTTTGCTTAGATCTTACCTTGTAACCACGAATTGTTGAGCTTGTCTTGAGTGATTGAGTGATTTCCTTGTAAGGGAAAGAGGGTTAGAAGGGTTTCTAGTTAGCCTTTGGCAAAACTAGTGAGAGGTGAAGGTAGAAGGTTCTACCAAAGTGTTGTATGCCTTTTGGAGGTTATTGTGTATCATGTGGTTCATAGTAGAGAAGAAAACTCTCAAGTGGTGAGTTTGAGGAGAGGAGTAGGCTCTCAAGATGAAAGTTCGAACCTCTATAAAAATTCCCTTGTTCAAGTTTCTTTTTCTCTCTACCTACTTAAGCTTTGGTGGGTGTTTTATGCAACTTGTTTTGGTTGAACTTGCTTGTTTTCAAAACTACTTCAAAGATAGCTTTCAAAGCAAATTCTAGGTGGATTGTGGTAGCCATTTTCTGAGCAAAATAGAGTTAATCATTGTTTTTCAAATTGAATTTGAGTTTGGGGTTTCAAGAATCAATTTGTACTTTATTTTTGGAACCCAACCAATTCATCCCCCTCTTGGTTGCACTTGGGCCAACAATAGATAATTCTTAATTTTTATCATATTTGAAACTTTATAATTGCATTGGGGCAATTGATAGAACACATGTTCATGTTAAATTGTCTATTAATGATGCTCCAAGATTTCATGGAATGAAAGAACATCTAACAATAAATGTGCTAGCCGTTTGCTCATTTGATCTAAAATTCACATATGTCTTATCTGGTTAGGAAGGCACTGCTTTTAATTGTAGAATTCTAAAAGATGCCTTATTAAGAAGAGACAGCCTAAAAGTTTTTGAAGATAATTAATATAATTGATTTTAGAAAATACTACCTGTTAGAATTGCATTTTTTTTTCAAGAAGTTCCTAAAGGCAATTGATCCTTTTTTAGGTAAATACTATCTTACAAATACAGGCATCAGGCTTTAAGGGGAATTGTTCACACCCCAAAACGAATATTCAAGAAACCCACCAAAAAACACTCGAGAGTTATTCAATCTCCTACATGCATCTCTATAAAATGTAATTGAAAGAGCATTTAGAGTGCTAAAGAAAAGATTTTCAATCATTTTAAGTGAAAATGAACCAACATATGGAGTCAAAACACACAAATGATAGTCTTGGCATGTTACATTTTTCATTACTATTTATTGGGTAAGGATCTAGATGAGCAACTTCTTGATCAAGTGGACCAAGAAATTTTAAATTGAACTCCTTACAATCCTAGAAGTGATGAAGAAGATACTACAAGAGGATAACAAATAAGGAATTTACTAGCTGTTTCAATGTGGACTAATTATTGTAAATGATGAGTTGAATGTTTGATTTTATTTTTAATTCCGTGGTAGAATAAGGAACAAGATGTTTGTTATTTCCAAATTGCCTGCAAAAAGTTATTTTGAATGCCTATTTCTCTTTTATGGTATTCTTTGTCTGTTGTCTTACTTTCAAATGCAATTGTAGTGCTTTTTAAAGCAAGGGGTTGTTTGGTTCCTTAATGGGTATTGCAATTTTCTATTTGTTATGTCAGGATGCCGAAAAGAAAAAAAGATGATAATGAAAATTCAAGCAAAAATGAATCACTCGCATGGACTCCTACTATGAATGATGCTCTTGTGCACGTTCTTGCATCAATATAATGAAGGTAATAAAGTCTACGGCACTTAGACAGCAAAAGCATATGATCACATTGTTTCCAAGTTAAAAGTCAAGATTTGTGAAGAAATTGATAAGAATAAGGTAAAGAATCATTGAAGACAATAAAAATCAAGTTTAGTAAACACTATGATTTCTTTAGAAATGGATTGAGTGGATTTGCTTGAAATCCAATTACCAAGCTTTGGAGGACAAAACCAGATGTTTGGGAAAAACTATTTAAGGTTAGCAATTATTTTTGTAGTAAGATGTTTAGTACTCCATTTGTCCCAAATTATTTGCACAATTTACTTTCAGCAATTGATCTATGATTTTTTATTTTCAACATTTTAGCAAATAAATGAAAAAACTTTATATATGAATAATAAATTAAGACCTATAATATATATATCTATAATATATATATATATATATATATATATATATATATATTAATTTTTTTTATAACAAACTATAATATAAATAAATTTAGGTCAAACTAGTCAAAAAAATCAAATGGAGCAAAAAAAATGAAACGGAGAGAACAGTTTATGTCAATTGTAGAAATGCAACAACTAATTGTGGCCATTTAACATGTTAATTTTTTCAGGATAAACCTCAAACTTGAGAGTGGATGACAAAGCCAATGCCCAATTATGGTAAGCTGGTGCTAATATATGAAAATGATAAAACTACAAGTGAGCAGAGTGAAACCGCTAAAGAATTAAAATGTTGTCAAGAATTAATTTGAGCTTCAAGAAGGACAAAGGGAGACCATAGATGATATTGATCACCTAATTTCAACCAATAAAGTTACCCTAGAGAATTGTGATCCATTTGACAATATTGTTGTGCTCATGGGTTCTCCTCAGCCATATTCTCGAGCCAAATCTAAAAAAGGTAAAACATTAAGTAGTCAAGATGAAGGTTCAATAATTAAAGAAGCAATTTTTGATGTTGCTAAAGCAATGCAAGAAGGCAATAATCTTTATAGAAGGGTCAAACATTCTCTTCCTATGACAAAGGAACAAATGTTGGCTCTATTTGAAGAATTGTTTTTTAAAGAGCCAATGTTATCAGATGCTTATCTTCACTTGATTGCCAACCTGAATAAATTAAGGGCGTTGCTTGGATGTCTATACAAAAAGTGCAAGCAGATGATTATGCGTTTGGTGTTTGGGAATTCTGGTCCGTCAAATTCAAACTTTCTTTGGACGTGTTTCATTTGATGCATTCTTGATATTTTCATATTTTATTTTTTCGATATAATATTTACGACATGGATTTCATTTCATGGTATTGATGCGTTTTTTGCTATGTAAAAATAATAAAGGACAACATGCCCTTTTTTACAGCTTTTTTCATGTGCTTACTTTACGTATTTCATTCCACTTGATACGTATAGCTTTCTAGCCTAGTGCACTACCCACCATAGTTCAATCGTAGTAGGTAAATAAAGATCAGATCTTATACGTAGCTTTATATATAGCCTTTCTATTCATGTACATACATGCCCACTTTAATGCCAGTATACACTTGAAAAAGGAGTGGTGATACAAGCTAATGACCACTCAGGCTATACATTTCGAGAGAAGATATATACCTTCTGGAATGCAGGAGGATAAATTGGTTCCTACGTGCTCTTTTTATTAATAGTGAGTTAATGAGTGCAAGAAAATCTGAAAGGCAGATATAGTGTTACACATGCTATGTTAACATAGGTGAGAAAAAGATAATGTGAGCGTATAATGGCAATGTAATAATAAAAAAACTAGAATACATATCCATCATTGCCTCAGGATTTTAAATTAGATTTAGGGCTAGTTCGGTAAAATTAATGCCATTAATGGGATGAGATTATTTGCTAGTTAAAACCGGGTCAAATTCGGGTTAAAAGAACCGGTGGATTTAGGTTCGAAATTAGGATATAAAGTTGGTTTAATTACACCCATATGCCACTCACTACCTCTATTCCCTCTTCTCTCCTTCTCGGATTTGTTCTCTCCTCTCTCCTTATCGGATTTGTTCTCTCCTCGGATTCATCCTCGTCGAATCCACCACCTGATTAAGCGCAGCCGCCCTCTCCCACCGGATCCGTCATTCCCAATCTTATTTTCATCATTTGCTCACTCCTCGCTTATGAGCCTCCCCAAAAGTTGCCTCCGACGAAGAAGTAGAACTAGCACAAGTTTTCCTTGACGATTTGGTTTGGTGAAGCACTACTTCGTCTCCAGTCCAACAAATCCATCACCATCACCATCTAATAACCCAATCCTCACCTCCATATTTACCTTCCCTCTTCTCTGGGTTGATGCATTGAAAAAGATGGGTCCCGTATGAGGTTGGAAGAAGCTGTTCATTGGGCTTATTGGCCCACCGGGAGGCTTATATTTTTTGAATCCAAACCCTTCGGCCAACGGTGTGTGACTCGACAGTGATGGTGGGTGGGACTTGGATGGTGACGATGGGTAGGACTTGGATGGTGACAGTGCATGTGACTCGACCGTGATGGTGGATGGTTGGCATTGTAAATAACACAAATCTTAAGGGTGTTTCACATTTTCTTATCTGGTGGTTATCATGATCCGCAAGTAACCCGAAACTGATCCAGGAATAATTCAGATGAATTAATTGAATTAATGGCAAATGAACTACCTTCAATATTACAAAATAAAAAATATTATTGAGAAAATTATTATTAGCGAAACAACATTATAGTCTATCACCCTCACTCTAGTGCATTCACTATGAAGAATCATAAATATATATATATATAATTGAATATGAGAACATAAAAAAATAATATTAGATAAATAAAAAGTGATAAAATAATAAGAGTGATTTCTCGTTATTATACAATAATATATTGAAAATGTACTTATTTTCCAAAACTAAACTTATTGATCAAATAAAAAAAATAAACACACTCTAAGATTTGATTGACGATAAACATGCACGTTAGTTTTTTATAGTTACTTTTGTAGTAATCAAATTCTCCGACATTTTTATTTTATGCTAATTGTCATTCCAAAACGATCCATTAGAAACATTCCAAAGCAATCTATCCATCTAACTAGAAAAAATAGTTATAAATTTTATTTAAGTAATATTAATTGAGTTATATGTCAAAAATCTAGGAGAGATAAAAAAAAAATTTAAATTACTTAGCTAAAAAAATTTTAAATGACATATTAAGAAGAATTGCATGAACTTACTAAAATGATTTTTTTTTCAATCAATTCAACTTGAAAAAAAAAATCTTCTAGAAATTCTCTTTGCCCTAGTTCTCTTGCCCCCCACCCACTCAATGTCTTCATAGTTTTGTATTTCTTTTTTCTTTTGATGACCTATCCCTCACCATTAGGCTGCGGATTTTATTTTTTCTCTAATTTTTTTTAAATGCTAGATTTTCTAATGCTAGAAATTCTCTGTTCAGTTTGTTTCCTTCTTATCCTTAAAATCTTCTTATTTATGAAAAACTCTAGTTATTTGAAAAAGGAATAAGGATATAAGTTTGATAATTATCTTCTCATTTGAAAGAAGACAAAATTGTATTTATTTTTGAGTTTTTGAATAATGATATTGATAAAATTAAATTGAAGAAGTTTATCAAACTTATCTTTTTTTTAAGTTTTTTACTCAATTGTTTTTTTCGGAGTTAATAATTGTGGGCTTGACTACCACATATCACTTCACTGTTGCTTCAAAGAGTTAGGAATATATTTGATAGAATACATGTAAAAAAATGCAGTTACTTTACTAAAAAGGAAAAGGTTATCATGTATCAACACATATTTCATCTGTTATGTGAAAAGTCCACCATACCTTTCAAATATACTCCTACTTTATATATATCCTCTCTTTTCCTTCCCATAACTTAACCAAATAGGAGAAACTTATGATTATTTACTTTCCTTCCCATTCCACAACTTTATTATTAAAACGAAGCAAAGATGCCGGGTTTCTATTCTCTTACTTCCTTTTTTTTTTTTCTTCAAAGCTACCTTCACTTCCCTTTTTATTCCTTTCGATTGCTTTCTTTTATAAATACTACCCAAATAGATTTGGTCATATATTTTTAATTTCTGGAACCATTTCCTAACGTTATTTTTTTTTGCACTCTTTGATATATGTTTCATTGTTTCCATGTAGGGTTTTTATTTTTTACTACATTTTTTTGATTTGGAAGTAAATGGAATTAGTCTGATCATAAAAATCTATTGGCATTTAGTTCTCTTGCTTATTTATTTGTTTGACTGCTTTTCCTCTACATTTTGCAGAAACTTGATATATTCAAGAAAAGAATTAATATTCATGGTGTGATGTGATAAAAGTTAGGCAAGATGGAATTGGTGTACCAGTGGACACTCTTCTTAAGCTGTGTTTGAGATTCTCCTATAAAGTCTTGCAAGAAAGTGGTTGTCTTGGATTGATGTAACTAATATTCTATCAAGGGTTTCATCTTTGCATCATATATCTATCCACATTTCATACTCGTTGTCTCTACCTCTCCCTGCATCATACATCCCTTTGTTTGCCTTGAATAGGAACAAATGAGTTGTCATCATAGTTTCCTAATCTATTGGAGATTATAGTGTGGAGGAAGTTAGAATGTGCCCCTTTGAAGGTAATTTTTTTTAATTTCTCTTTGTTAAATTTTGTTTATCTACCCTTTACATCACAAATGCTTGTGCTTCATAGTTCTGTGGAGATTGGTACTTTAGTCTATACTGATCCATTTGCCTTTTTTTTTTTTCCTAAAAAAGTATAGCATGCAACAGGATTAGGATAAAAGTGGACAACTGACTTGGTATATGAAAATTGATTTTAGACAATGTCCTATAAACTAATTTTCTATTGATTAGTTCTACAAATGGGAAAGTCTCCTAAGGCGTATTGATTAGATAGTTACTGTGGGACAACAGGTTTGTTAAAAGTGTCTCTTCCATTAAGTAGTTCTTTATTTGTTGGTGGTTTTATTGCATTGCATTGTGTGTGCCCAATCAAGGGAAGGGCCAGTTCCTAGGCTTGCCGATTGATGTAGGCCCTACACATTAGGATAATATATCAGGTTCAACATGCTGCCTTTGGTGAAGGGGCTGTGAGTTGTGTTTATTTTGTCAAATGCGTATGTTTAAAGTGGCCAAATCAACGGGGCAGGAGTGAGCAGTTGTAGAAGTGATACAAGTCACTTGATTAAAGTCACTACTAAAATATGGTGATTTTCCAATGGCCTACTTACCAACGGCCTAACTATTTATAATTACCAATAGGTAAAACCGTTGGTAATAATTTATAACGTGCTCGCATTGGGAGCTGCTGAAGGCTATTTGGGCTTCAATTGCTAGGCTTGGGCCGTTGGTAATGCTTTTTTAAATCAACCAGCTTCTTCTTCCTCCAGATTCGCGTTCACTCCTCTCTTTCTCCCTTCCTAACCCTCCGCTGCTACAGTTGCTGCTATTGCCGCCGCTAGAGCTCGTCAACCGCCTTTCTAGCATGCATTGGTGCTGGTAGACCTGGTGGCAAAGTTTTTGGGTATGGCTTTTTTCTTTTTTATGGATTTCTTTTTATTTTAACTTATATTTTGATTTTTAATTTTATAATATAGATTGAGTTTATGAGCTTCATTGTTTCAGTTCTTAGTTTCTTCTTTGAGCTTCTAAGGTTAGACATTATGTGTCCTTTGCTTGCGTGAACGTGAGAGGTAAATTTTGTATTTTTTTTCCTAATTAGTATATCAAAAAATTTCTGTGATGTAGAGAAAAATAATGTTTATTATGATTTATTTTGCCATTAAAATTTATGTGTTGTGAATGTTCTGCCTACATTTCTTTGGAAATTTAAGTTTGGTATTTTATATTAATTTTTTGTTATTTTTTGTTATTTTTTGGTATTTTTAATTAGGGAAAAAATGAAGTTGTGTGATTTAATTTATTTGTTGTATTTAATTATGTTAAAATGTATATTATGTTTTTGAGCTAGTTTAAAAATTTATATTTTAATTTGTTGATATAGATTGCTTTTTGGATTTTTTGTTTTATATTTTCATGGTTTATGGTTGAATTAATGTTTAGTTTGAGTGATTTAGTATTAATTGTTGTAATTAATTATATTATATGGTGGTGTTATATTAGTATTGTTATAATAAAAATAATAATTAAAGTAATGATGATGATGATAATATGTACCCAATAATAATAATAATAATAATAATAATAATAATAATAATAATAATAATAATAATAATAATAATAATAATAATAATAATAATAATAATAATAATAATAATAATTGATAGTACGTGTATTCTTGTTATAAATTTTGATACCTAATCTAATGTAACGATATATGCTCCAAGAAATATAAAACAAACGCCATATTTGGAATATATGCTTTAAGAAATGTGAATCAACGACAAGAACTCTTTTATGACATTTTTGGAAATTTCTTATGAGCACTGACAAATATTGTTATAGATTTTTTATTGTTATGATACATATGTGTGAATGACCTGGATATAATTAATAGTAAGTTTGACCATGGTTTTATGTGTCAAATGATATTGTGTAAAATAATAATTTTTCATTTGTTAACTTTGATGTCTATGTGTTTTATAAGTTTAGAAACAGATTTAGTTTATAATGGAATCGGGCTGTAGTTGGATGTACTGTAACCGTTTCTTGCCAGGCCGAACAGGTTACACAGGTTTTATGGGAGTCTGGGGTTGATGAATTTATACCATTCGTTGTCACTCATCCTGAAATAATGAGCGGCTTCAACATTCGTTGTCCTTATTGGAAGTGTAAGAATTTGCGGTTTAGAGAGTGTGACGAGGTCCAAGTTCATCTTTACAAGTGAGGGTTCATGTCTTTTTACTTGAACTAGATGACTCATGAAGAGCCATTTATTGAAGCATCATATACACACAGAAATGTGGGTGGATTTGATCACTTTGATCAGGGGTCTTCAACAAATCCATATGAAAGGATGGTATTAAATGCCATTGGCCCTAATTACCCACTAAGTCCTTCCAACATGGATGCGCAGCCAAATGAAAGTACACAACAATCTTTTGATCTGTTGAATTTTG
Organism: Aquilaria sinensis; assembly: GCA_005392925.1. Classification (NCBI taxonomy): domain Eukaryota; kingdom Viridiplantae; phylum Streptophyta; class Magnoliopsida; order Malvales; family Thymelaeaceae; genus Aquilaria; species Aquilaria sinensis. The sequence goes on along the minus strand of SMDT01002843.1, from coordinate 59,768 downwards.
TATAAACTTCTCTATGGGAGATGTGCTAAAATCATTCTAAGTTATTTGCTGTTGTCCGTCTTCTGAACCTTAAGTCGGAGTATCATATGTAATGGGTATGTTATACTGGCATTACCTAATTGATGAAGAAAACTCAACATACAAATAGCAAGATGCCATCAAATTGGTTTGAGATAAAAAAATTAGTTTCGCAGTTAGGCCTATCTTACCACAAGATTGACGTATGTGTTAATGACTACATGTTGTTCTGGAAAGATGAAAGTAATTGTTGTAGTTGTAAGTATTATGGAGTTGAGAGGTACAAGTGAAAAAATGATGATAGGAGTAAAGACCGACCGAGAAAGACCATGCATTTTTTACCACTAAGCCCTCGTCTTCAATGCTTATTTGCTTCAGTCTCAACAGTAGAGCCAATGAGGTGGCATAAGGAGTAACGACCGATCCCAAGTGTTATAAAACATCCATTAGATGATGAAGCTTAGAAACATTTTGATCGGACCTACCCATAGTTTGCTACCAAACCACAAAATGTCTGGTTGGGATTGTGTGTTGATGGATTTACCTCTTTTAGACTATCTGGAAAATAATACTCTTGCTGGCTAGTTATCAAAACTTTTTATAATTTGCCCCCATGGATGTGTATGAAAAAACCCTATGTGTTCTGTTCCTTGTTGATTCCAGGTCCACGTAGTCCAAATCATAAGATTGATTTTTATCTATAACCTTTAATAGACGACCTAAGCCATTTGTGGGAGGATGATGTTGAAATATGGGATGTTTCATTGAGACAAAAATTTGTCCTTCGAGCTGCACTACTGTGGACCATAAATGACTTTCCGGCTTATGGCATGCTTTCAAGATGGATGACGTATGGTCGGTTGTGTTGCCCAATTTGTATGGCTAAAAATAAGGCATTCTAACTTAAATATGGCAGAAAAACTTTTTTCTTCAACTATCACTAGTAATTTCTTGAGAAAAACCACCCAGATAGAAGAAATAGTAATTGTTTCAAAAAGGACAAATCAAATAATTCATTGACTCCCGAGCACCTGTCAGGTGAGGCTATATTTGAAAGAATTTCCTTTCATGAACATAATGCATATAATTATTACTATGATATACATTTGTACTATGCAAATTCCTTCCAGCTGCAACGACACGGTTGGTGACACTACGCTTCACCACACATTTCAAACCATATTCTGATTGGTCTTTCATCTTTGCATCAGACATTCAACAATGGTGGTGTGTATTTGAGGCATAATTCACATATTACTACCATATTATAATTACATGCAAAACTAGTAGTTTCATCCTTCATGCTTTTATGTCTGATATATTATCATTTATAGAGGAACTGTGAATGGGATCGGACACACCATAATAAGGTGTATCAGATATGGCATATCTTGAGGACACAGTACTACTAAAACCCAAAGCATCATGAAAGACATCAAGTTTGTGAAAGATCCTGTTAAATGTCGAATGAAGGCAAACTTTATGTCTAATGCTTCATATGCGGAAATGGAGTCTTATTGGGCCAATTTGGAGTTCTTTTAGAAGTCTGCTAGAATCAAGGCAATTAGAGAGAGAGAGAGAGAGAGAGAGAGAGAGAGAGAGAGAGAGAGAGAGAGAGAGAGAGAGAGAGAGAGAGAGAGATCTGGAGAAGAAGGAACTTGACATGTTCAAGGTCCTCCAAATGACACATAAAATGAGGAATGGACAATATGTTAGTAAGCGATACGAAGAAGTTGTTGTAAGTATAATAACTTTCTTTTCATACTATTATGAAGACACTTACCATAAACCATATATGATTGATTCAAATGTGTTAATATATTTCTATAGGCTCGTATTAGTGTTAAGATTAAGGAGCAAACATAACAACAGAATGGATTAGAGCCCGCATAGGAATTGATGAACCTGCAATCATTAGTACTGCATAGGATTTGAGCAGTGCGTTATATTGGGATGTCAAATGCCTGGTGGCGTCCTACTTGTTGACTTCAGTTAGACACCGTAGTTCAACAAGCAAGTGCAGAAGATGATGGCAGAGGAGATTGCGTGAAAGGACATTAAGTACAAGAAGAAGCTGAAGAGACTAAAGAGGAGATAAAGAGTAGAGATGAAGGCGAATAGGGCTGCCTTGAAGGTGAACCGGGATCAGTTAGAGGTTATTTGTCGTTCGCTGAACCTTTGCTACCCGCTAGATCAACCAGCCCCACAATATCCTAATGACTCGAACTCAGATAATGAGGAGCTAGCTGGGTCTCATTGATTACCATCTTGAACAGGTAAATCATTTTGTGATTCTTGTGTCTTCAAACTTGGACAAAATTTGTTAGACTTGAGACTCAGATGAAAGTCCTGAGATGTGTCATTATGCTACCTTGTATGGATTATTGAATTCATAAATCTACTTGTTTTTATTATGATGTATGATAAAACTTAGGACGCACATTATTGAAATGAAATTACTATTTCTGTGGACTTCTATGTAATTTGGACTCCGTAATAAGGATGGGGCAACCCATAAATTGGTGTATCGAGTTTAAAAATTGTTTGAAACAAGAAATTTATAACCAGTAGTCATTATTATAGCCATACCAACGTGTTAACATTTACTAACGCGCAGGCACATTGGTAATTACTAACGCTCGTGCACGTTGGTAATTAACAATGGTTTACCAACGAGCGTGCATGTTGTTAATTACCAACGCACGTGCGTGTTTGTAATTACCAATGTACACGCATTGGTAATTACTAATGACATACGTTGGTAAATGTCTTCGCCCGTTGGAAAACAAATTTGGCACACGACTGTTGGTAGTGTTCACTTTGGAAATTACCAACAGCTTAAATTTTGTCCGTTGGCAACTGGATTTCCAACGAGCGATTTACCAACACGTATTTACCAACGACTATACATTGAAAATTCAAAATTTCCAATGCACAGTAGTTGGAAATGCGCGTTGGTATACGCCAAAATTTTAGTAGTGTATGTATGAGTTGTTAGGTGTTTTTAAGATTTTCTTTTTCTTAATGGCCAAATTTTCTCTTATCAAAAGGAGAAGGTCAACAAAATTTTTAGTTTTTTATGAGCACTGTTTTGTCACATGTTACATTGGCCACCATGTTAATTTATACTCATGTATTTGCTATTAAGCTTCAATTATAAGACCATTAAAGGTATTGTATCATTTTTTGTTGGTGGCATTGGCCCAAGTGCAACAAAGAGGGGGTGAATTGGTTGTTTTAAAAACTTTAACAAAATCAAATTTTACAACTAAATTCACTCAACTAAAGATCAAGAACAAATCAAGTAATGCGAAGCACAAATAAAGCAAGTAAATAAAGGAGAATAAAGAAAAGAGTACACTAGGATTTATAGGGGTTCAACTTCACCAACCGGTGTCTATGTTCTCTTCTCAAGCTTGCCCACTTGAGAATTCCTCCATTATCTCTTGATCAAGAATACAATAGTGTTTTATTCAAAGTTCATACCAAATCAAACACTAGTTTTCTTTAAGGTTAATTAGAAATCACTCCCTAGTTTTTTTCAAAGATCATTAGGAACCACTCCTCACATAAGAGATTCTAAGGTTTAAAATGTTTTCAAACTCACAAGCTCACACAATAGCACACTTTGCTAGATATATAAGTGAAAATACAAAAACACTAATAATTTTCTCAAGATAAGCTATTTCTCTTGGATTTGATGATGAATCTTTACTTCTAATGCCCAAGAGTTGTTCAAAAAGTGTTTCTCCATGTTTTTATACTCATTTGGGCGCCAAAAAGACGTTGAAATCCTACTGGAGATATATGAAAAAGGTCCTGAAAAACTAATGACTGTCACTCTGTTTTTTATGCAAGAAAAGTTTTAGATTTCGTGTTATGTTCTGGGCTTAATACGTTAAACTTGATTTTGTCCTCCAACGATACAAAATGGCTAGAGATAGGTCATTAAAAGCTCAACAGGTCAGTCCAAGTGGTGTCCTCTAATTCATCCAACTTATATTTCAAATTTGGATTGAAATCGCGTCAGTCAAAGATTTTGGGTGTAAGTCTTCAGGCTTTGTGATTAACAAGTTAAACTCGGAGTTTAACGCGTTACCTGATGTCTCAAAAATAGACAGCAACTCCAGACTTCGAATTAAAGCTTTTTAACACATTAAAACATAAACTTGGGAGTTGGTTAGACTTAGGTGATAAAAAAACGTATTAAATTGTTTCTTTAATAGATTAAACATAAAACAATTTGAAAAAACTTGTCATTTGGAAATCAAACTTGATTCAAACATTAACATATTTTGATGACTTACTAATTTCTCTTCAAAAACAAGTTACCTCAACAAACTTAAAACATATTTTTTTGAAATAACACTTGAAATACTTGAAAATCAAAATAAAATAAGATTAAACACACTAATACAATACATTTTTTATCATCAAATTAAATATTTGCTTCGAACAAATCCAATAATCTCCTTCTTTTTTATGATGACAAAACAATCTTAAAAAATAAAAAAACACATATAACATCTAAACAACAATGATTCACCTTTCAAAAAATACATATAACATCCAAACAATAAGCATAAACAATGATTCTCTCCATTTATTAAATATTCTTCAATTTTATATCTCCTCCTTTTTGTTATAATCAAAAAGACATATATATCAGCAAAAAAAATCATGAAAAATTCTCAAACAAGATCACCACAACATGCAATAAGCTCCCCCTTAATCAAGGTATACAAACTCTAAGGTGTTTTTATAATAAACACATGCCCCCTTAGTCCAAGCATATAAAATTTTCTCCCCCTTTATAAATAAAAGAAATAGCCAAGTATTAACTAATAGACTAGCAAGATTATTAACAAAATATTATATCATCAAACTATTGGAACAAATCCACAATTATTATGGTAACATAAAACACATCACATATCTTTCAAGAATTATGAATAACTCATACATACTTATTAAGCAACATACCACAACCAAATAGCTTAATGCACCAATAATTACCATTAACCAATAAAAAATCAACAATGTTACCACATTAAAGCTTTAATCTCAAGCATTTGTCATTGTGCTCCAAGTCCAAATGCCCTTATGCTTGGAGCTTCATATAGAATCAATCTTTGATTGCTCCATACTCTAGCACCCTATATGAGATTTTAAGTTTTGAGTTTTGGTTCCTAAATTTCTTTGGGTTCTTGAGGGTTAGCTCCAATAATTTAGTTCCTTTAGAAACACATATCAATTTATAGCGAATGAGAACTTTTCCTCTTCCAACCATGCATTCATAAGAATAGTGTCCTTTTCTACCATAAGCATAACATGTTATAAATGAACTGCTCATGGATGATAAAGATGCACTAATAAACCTATTTCCAAATTTCTTTTCCTTAAGTAAAGGATCATAGCCTTTACCCACTTTGTCATAAACACATTTTTTAGCACTAAGTAATAAATTAAGGTTTTCTTTACCTTTAACAAATTTAGACAAAGATTGGGTAAAATCAAGGTTCTCCTTTTTTAGTTCATCTTTTTCATTAGTCAAGGAAACTTTTAATGCTTTCAATTCACCTAGTTGTTTAGCAAATTTTTGGGAATCCTTGTAAAGAGCATTGAAAGCATTTTGTAATTCTAAGTATTCATTACTTATGGATATGTATGAGCTAGAAGAGTCACTTGAGTAGTTGTTTACCTCATCTTTTTCCTTTGCCATAAGACATAGATAGGAATGGCTTTGATTTGTTGAGGAGGCTTTATCTTCATTTATCATCAAGCACAAGTTGACATCTTCTCTTGAATCACTTGAAGTTGAACTTTCATTTGAGGATTGGTCACTATCACTTCATGTCATCATGGCCTTTCCATTTTTCTTCTTACTTTCTTTCTTTTGCTTCTTGTACTTCTTTTTCTTGTTCAATAGACAATCAAATTGTAGATGCCTGGGCTTCTTGCAATTATGGCAAATCATATCATTCTTCTTATTCTTCTCATCTTTTTCTCTTTCGAATTTCTTGTTTCTTGATTTCTTAAACATTTTGCTAAACTTCTTTGCTAAGAGAGTCTCATCAATCTCTCCATCTTCACTTGTTGATGTGTAGTCTTCTTAAGTCTTCAAAGCCATTGACTTATTTTTCTTGATAAATTCTTCAACTTGCTCATTCATCTCATAAGTCAACAACTTTTCAAAGAGCTCATCCACATGCATGGTTTTGATGCTTCCTCCTTCATTGATGGCTTCAAGTATACTCTTCTATGATGGAGGTAAACTCCATAAGATTTTCCTCACCAATTCTTCCTTTGTATAGTCCTTCCCAAGTAACTTGAATGGTGTTCGGATCTCATTAAATCTCCTAAACATGTCATGGATGCTTTCATTTGGCTTCATGGTGAACAACTCATAAGCCCTCACAAGCATGTACATTTTGGTGTCTTTCACTTGTGTGGTTTCCTTATATGTGATCAATAACTTGTTCCATATGTCCCTAGCATCTCCATATGAAGAAACCAAATTGAATATGAGGTTAGTTCACAATAAATAATATTCATTTCCCTTACATTCATAGTGCACATAAGATCATCCTCCGGTTTATATTCCGTTCGATCTTTTGGCACTTGGTTTCCATCAACCATTTTTGTAGGAATCCTAGGACCATCCATAATGATCCTCCAAAGAGAATGATCAATAACTTGGATATGAATCTCTATTCTAGTTTTCCACCAATTAAAGTTTGTAGAGTCAAACAAAGGTAGACTAGACGGATTTTGCCCCTCAAGATGCATATTAGTGGTTGCCATGGATCTTTAAGCATAGAAATCACTAGATTTTATCAAAACACAGCCACCAGCTCTGATACCAATTGTTGGCCTAAGTGCAACCAAGAAGGTGGTGAGTTGGTTATTTTAAAAACCTTAGCAAAATCAAATTTTACAACTAAATTCACTTAACTAAAGATGAAGAACAAATCAAGTAATGCTAAGCACAAATAAAGCAAGTAAATTAAAAAGGATAAAGAAAAGAGTGCATCGGAATTTCTAGAAGTTCAACTCCACCAACTGGAGTCTATGTCCCCTCCTTAAGCTTCCCCACTTGAGAATTCTTCCACTACTTATTGATCAAGAATAAAATAGTATTTTCTTCAAGGTTTACACCAAACCAAACACTAGTTTTCTTTAAGGCTAACTAGAAACCATTCGCTAGTTTTCTTTAATAATTACTAAGAACCACTCCTTACACAAGAGATTCTAAGGTTTGAAGTGTTTTCAAACCCACAATCTCACACAATAGCACACTTTGCTAGATATACAAGTGAAAGTACAAGAACACTAATGATTTTCTCAAGGTAAGCTTTTTTTCTTGGATTTGATGATGAATCTTTACTTCTAATGGCCAAGAGTTGTTCCCAAAGTATTTCTCCATGTTTTTATACTAATTTGAAGTGTTTTCAAACTCACAAGCTCACACAATAGCAGACTTTACTAGATATGCAAGTGAAAGTACAAGAACACTAATAATTTTCTCAAGGTAAGCTCTTTCTCTTGGATTTAACGATGAATCTTCACTTCTAATGGCCAAGAGTTGTTCCTAAAGTGTTTCTCCATGTTTTTATACTAATTTGGGAGCCAAAGAGATGTTGAAATCTTACTGGAAAATGTCTGGAAAAGATCCTAAAAAACTGTTGACTGTTTTTTGTGTTAAGTTTCAGATTTTGTGTTAAGTTCTGGGCTTAACACATTAAACTCGATTTTGTCCTCCAACGATAAAAAATGGCTAGAGATAGGTCATTAAAAGCTTTAAAGGTCAATCTAGGTAGCGTCCTTTAATTCGTCCAACTCACATTTCAAATTTGAGTTGAAATCACGTCAGTCGAAGATTTTGGGCAAAAGTTTTCAGGCTTGCGATTAACAGATTAAACTCGGAGTTTAACGTGTTACCTAATGTCTCAAAAAAAGACAGCAGCTCCAGACTTCGAATTAAAGCCTTTTAACACATTAAAACATAAACTTGGAGTTTAACGTGTTACCTAATGTCTCAAAAAAAGACAGCAGCTCCAGACTTTGAATTAAAGCCTTTTAACACATTAAAACATAAACTTGAGAGCTAGTTAGTCTTAGGTGATAAAAAAACATGTTAAACTGTTTTATTAATGGATTAAACATGAAACAACTTAGGAAAACTTGTCATTTGGAAATCAAACTTGATTCAAACACCAACATATTTTGATGACCTACTAACTTCTCTTCAAAAACAAGTTTTCTCAATAAACTTAAAACATATTTTTTTGAAATAACACTTGAAATACTTGAAAATCAAGCACAACTTTAACAAATCTATTTTCATCAAATAAAATGAGATTAAACACACTAACATAATACATTTGTCATCATCAAAATTAAATATTTGCTTCGAACAAATCCAACTATGGGCATTGGTTGAAATATATTTTTACGTCTTGAGTGAACAGATCACAATGATGAGTTGTTCCTCTTGATTTTCTATAGTCAATAGGAGTTTAATACATTTGTGGTTGAGTTGTTATCCCTCTGCAGGAGCCCCTCATAAAGGTAGTATCTCCTCAATCTAAGAATGTTTAGACATACATCATGAACAAAATGTTGGTGTGTGTGTACCATGAATTTTTTGCTACTGCAAAATGTGCCTTGCTTCCTTGCATGAGAACAAATTAATTATGATTGTTGTTTCCTAATCTATTAGAGGCTGTAGTATGGAAGAGTTGGATGTGCTACTTTGAAGGTAATTTGTTTCACTGTTTGTCTATTAAATTTTTTTTGTCAGCCCTTTTATATCACACATGCTATTGCTTTGTAGTTCTATGGAGATTGGTTTTTTAATTTATATTAAGCCATTTGCCTCTTTTTTTTTTCTAAAAAAATATTGAATGTAGTGGGATAAAAGTAGATAATTGACTTGGTATATGCAAACTAAGTTTCACTTTCCATTAGAAGGTGTTCATATTGTACATTGATTCCATAATTTTTTATGAGTGTATGATTTTGAATAGTTACAGACTACAAGGAGTACTCATATAGACTTTTATTAAGTCAGATAAATTATTCCATTTAGTATCATTGGTTATGAAATGTTAGTTGTCGGTTATCTGTGATGTTTAGTTGAAATCATACTTTCCTCATTTTTTCAAAACCTACATTTTGCCCCATGATTCAACAAAGTTACTTGAGTGTAAGTCAATACCATGAGAAAGATTGTTTGGCCTTTACATGTATTTTATTATTTTAGTTTCCTGGTTTGCAACAACGGGAAATTGTTGTGCGCTTCAAACTTGATAGTGAGCACCAGTTCTTTGTACATGTAGGAGTTGGACACAACAAGCCAAAGGTGGCTTATGTGGGTGTAGAGGAAGTTCAGGATCTATAACTACTGCAGAGACACCAAGCGATTCCCTCAAGGTCTTCCTATAGAATACTGTGCTTAAAGATCCTTTATAATAGCTTATTCAATTATAATTATTGAACTTTTTCTTTTTTTGCATGAAGAATTTCGGCAGAATTTTTTCCTTTGTCTTCTTTTCTCTGGCTTTGTAAAATTGTGGTATAAGTGTATCAAATAGTAGATGACAATGATAAAATATTTTTTGTATCAAACTTATTTTTATAGGATGTGCATGTCTAATATTACTTTTTGAAATTCACCTGTACAAACAGAAAAGAACATAAACACATATGTTCTGGTAACTTTATGCTCATTAGCTCATTTATTTTTGTGTACATTTAGCATTAAACACTGCATGTCCAAAGCATAGTAATAGACTTGCAGTTTCAAATATTGTAATTCAACGAAAAAAATAGTTTCAACTATGAACTACTTCCTCTGTTTTACAAAAGATGTTTTTTTTCTTTTTTTATTAAAATTTGACTTAAATATATTTATATTAATTTATATTATAAAAATTATTAAAAATTATATTTATAAACTAGAGTCTTTAACGTACTATTTTCATATAAAAAAGTTTATAATTCTACGATAAATTTTGAAAGAAATAAAATTATGAATAAATTGTTGTAAATATTAAAGAAAACAAGCTTTTTGTGACACAGGCAATAGTATTTTTCTTTTTCTATCCCTTGATTAAATACACTTTTTTTAAAAAAAATTAAGGCTATTTAGTATAAAATTACAGAAACCACAATGCCAACTACAAATTAGTCATCAACAGAGAAACTCTTTTTTTGCAGTAAAAGAAAATGAAAAAAATAGATCTTTTTCAAAATTTTGGAGCCAAGATTAATAATTTACCTTTATAATTATTTTTAAGAAATCCAAGCACTACTCCAAGCCAAATGCAAATACTTGCCAGATTAGATCAGGTCGATCTGAGCATTACACTTCTAAAAAAAAATCCTGTTATGTCAAATGCTCTTACTCTTGAAGTTGGTGGAAATTTAACCTTTATTAATTTTCATAGTTTTTAAATTTTTTATTTTCTGCCATTATTTTCTTTACCATAAAAATCTAGTACTGCCAATTAATAGTATGAAAAGAATTAGTTTGCCATAGATCAGAAAAAATAATAAATAAATTCAATTTAATTAAAATATAAATATATGCACTTTGCAATTTTAGTAACTTAACCATATACATTTTCAATTAACAAGAAAAACTACAAACATTTTCTCCCAAGATACTTTACCCTTAAACAACCATTTGTAGAACCGATCATCTAACAACTTTGAAATCCAAATTTCTCGTAATCAACTTTTAGCTGGTTTAAATAGATGATACTAATACTTTTTCTTCAAATAACTAGATTTTATCTAGCTTAAAAAAAATTAAGGCCAGTTCGTTTCACGTTTTTCCAACCAAATTAACACGTTTTCACTTCCGAGGTCGGGTTTTTTATGAAATCACCCATCCTCACCCCTGCCAAACTGAGTCCCACCCTGTCTTCCCATCACCGTTCATCTCCGTCACTTCTCTAGCGAGCCCATTCACCCTATCCTTCATCACGTCTTCGGCAAACCAAGGATTTGCCTCTTGAAAGATATTCTTCCACACAACCAGTCAATCCCAATCCTTACAACCATGACTCCGTCTTTTTCGCACCATCGTCAGGCTTACCATTTGATCGATTACAAAGCAGAGGAAGAGATGGGTCTTGAAGATTTTGATGGTTGATTGTAATAGCTTGGTCGATTGTGAGGCCATCCCAATCAAATTCTTCCTTAAGACTACCGTCGAGGGTTAGCGATTGTGTAAGTGCCCACCAGAGGCTGCCCACACGTTGTCTAACTGCTTCCGATTGGTTCAATACATAAAAAAGCTCACCGAAGGCCGTATGAGTGTGGATTTGCTTATCGAAGCAGGGGCGATGGCTGGCACGAGTTCGCAAAATTGAGGAGAAGCTTTAGTAGCAGATATTGTAATTGTTTGAAATTTGAATCCCAAATATATTCAGCTAGGAATTGGGTAATTTTTTAACATGTTAACTAGCGTGCGTTAACTTAAAACGAACAGACTATAAATCACTTAGTATTTTTTTTAAAGGATAAAACTTACCAGTGGTACTTTGTTCTTTTATCTTTTTCAATTACCATCCAACCATAATAACCCCAAATAGGAGATTTATGATGATAATCAAAGATTTGGGATCCTATTTTATTTCGACAACAAATAGTTGCTGCAATTTCATCTGCCTCAGTTGTTGCTCCTTTCTGCTTCAGATTGTTCACTATAATTAACATTATTAATACTCATAAATCAATTAATTGCCCATGACAAAAGGTGGAGACTAAAGAGGAGATCAAAGACGGTGGGGGGCAACAGCTTCTAGCTTTGGAGCTTCAACAACCATGTTTGGTAACAGGTGTGGGAGTTCTTCCCAAAAATGGGTTCCTCAGAGGAGCTGGTAGCCATTGAGACTGGCCCGTGACTTCCATCTCAACTACTTCCACAAGCAACACAACTCTGACCTACTTATGCGGCTAGGGATGGCAAGTGGATGAATGAAATTCATAATCCGCGGATATCAATCTATGACTAATGAGTAAATAGGTAAAAATACCAACGATAGGGCAGATATAGGTAGTAAATCACACACGCCTGACGGATACAGGTGGGTAGCAGGTAGAGGTATCCATAACGGATAAGTCCACCCTGCCTACTTACAAAACTCACGAGCGTAAATTTCCTACTTATTAATTATAACGGGATGCAACACATACAATTAACTAATATTTTATAGTAATTCGCATTTAATATTTTCTTGTATGTATGTTATGATTTTATTGTATTATATATGGAGAATGATTTTGTATGTATTTTTCATATTTTATTTTTATGAAATTTAAAAAATACAGTTTAAATCTTGGGTTAGCTGCGAATATGGATTACTTGTGGGTCATGAGTATAGATGAGATTTTTCACATGCTCATAGATACCTGCAAAGTCACAGGCACTAAAAAAATTACGAACACAGATGACAGATAAGGGTATTTACATCCGATTTGTCCTATTGTCATCCTAGTGCAACTTCAAGGTTATAGCATTTGAATACTAGTTAGGAAGACTTGCTCTACACGTGCTTATTTATTGCAAAATGTGTACTTTTGTTAAAAACAACAAGAATGCAGAACTCATGTGTCCAAAAGGAGGGAGCATCAGAGCGGTGCGGCTGGAATATTTGTTTCTAGTATTTTTTCACGTTAGATATGTAAACTATTAAGTACTAGTTTGTAAACTATTAATTACTAGTTTTACAAAGGAAATAAAAGAAAGATAACAAATACACCTTAAATCTTTTGGTTTTAAAATAAGTTATAAAATTATAAAAAAAAATTGATACCATCAATAGATAAATAGATAATTATAATTGTAAAAAATAGTATTTTTGCATGATAATGATTAGGTAATAATCTAAATTTTTCACTACTTGATTATTATTAGATAAAAGTAACTAACACAAGTTGTCCCTAAACTATAGTAATGTTGCTTAATTGTCTTGAAACTATCAAATGTTGGTTAATGGCCCCTAAACTATATCCAATATTACTTAATCGTCCTACTGTTCATTACAACCGTTAAGAATAGATAGAAAAATAATGTGACTGCTAATATGACATCATTTTTCCATTCATCCTTAACGGTGTGGTGGACGGCAGAAAGAGATAACAACTATTAAATAGTTTGAGAACGATTAATGCAACCCCTGATAGTTTTAGGATGATTAAGTATCATGAGATATAGTTTAGGAACAACCGGTGACATTTACCAATTAGATAATATCGTTGTCTAACAAATGAATTATACTTCATGTGTGATTCAAATATAATTACCCATTCCAACATATTAAATATCTCAATTACAACCAATCAAGCATAACATCCGCTTTACAATTTTCAAAATATGAACTTAGACCTATATTTTTTCTCTTTAATCATATTACAAAAACACTAACATCATGATATCATCTTAATTATTGTAGCATATCAACCAAAAGATAAAGCACCCACAATAGGAAGACCTTTGAATCCCGGCATATATCTTGGTATTCCATCTTTACTTAATTGCCCATAATCGCACACATATACTGTTATTACCATTCAATTTAAGTAGTCCAGTTGAAAACAAAATAATATTTAATGATATGGTTAACCAAATGCAATCAGTTTTAACACAATGTGACATGGCTCCTCATGGCCCTGCCTAGGAAACCTATGAGAACATGCCTCGTATAGTTTGCAATTGGCTAATTGATTATGTGTTCATTGGTTAAAACCTTCATGCTTCTAGTTAATTAACCTATTAAGTAATCATACATGAGTAATGTTTTGACTTAAGTGACAAAACACGTAATAATCACAAAACATTGCCATGACATTTCATAAAGGCGGCTAAGGAAGGAGAAGAGGATGAGAAGGGCAGGCAAGGACAGCGAGGTGGCTGAGGAAGGCGAGGAAGTTGAGGAAAGAAAGGTGAGAGATGAGAGATCCAATAGATGGAAAGAGCACACAGCTGTGGAGGGAGAAGGATTTAGGATTGAAATTAAGTTAGGCTTAAGGTTGGGTTTCGACCAGGTTAGGCCAATAAGTACTTATATATGGGTTAATTTTTTAAAACTTATCTCTAGGTTTTTGTTTTTGAAACACAAGATAATATAAATTTTCTATGTAATTTTTTATTTGACTAAGAAAAATATTATATAGAAAATTTTATAATTTACTTAACTTATTTCTTAATAAAATATTTTTTAAAATGAGTGGTACACAAATATATGAATGTTACACAAATATAAAATTTTTGCATACTCAACTTGTATAGTAAATAAAAAATATTTTAAAAAATACTAGTATTTTAAATCACCCATTTAAATTTGAGATTGATCCCTATATCAAATTAAATGAAACATACTAATAATTTTTAAACAAAATATAAAAAAACTACTTTTTAAACAAAATGATATTTAAACAAAATATTTTGAAGATACATAATTTATTGATTGAATCTCTCATGTTTCCAATAGTTGTATACGTTGGAAATTTTCAATGGTCTAACCATTAGAAACTGAAATTTAGATATTTTCAATGGTTTAGATGTTGGAAACTTTCTAATGGCTGTAGGCATTGGAAACTATAGTAAAACCCAAAAAGCACTACTCCATCAACTCAAAATTTCCTATACTTGGCCATTGGAAAACAATCTCCCATTTTTCCAATAGCTATATGTGTTGGAAATTTTTAATTGCTTAACAGTTGGAATTTGAAATGCATGTTTTTTAGTAGTGTTTGTCAATTGTTTTGACACTTCTCATCATTGTCTTTGACACTTAAGCATCTCTATACATAGATTTATATTTAAAAAAAATGTGAAAATGTGTTCATATAATATACATATTTTTTGTGGAAAATATATGGTGGATGTAGGGACTGTATTTTAATCGTTGCCAAAATATATGCACAAGAGGTATTTGATTCTTATGTATACTATTGTCATCTTATAAAGTAAAATTTATGACTTTTTCAAATAAGTGACTATTTTATCAACCTGTTTGGAAGAAGTTTGACAAAAAATGCTGGTTATATAGGAAGGAAAAAGAAGAAAAAAGTTGAAATGATGGACGGTGAAAAGGTTAAATATTCTAGTCTTTGGTAAAATAGAGAATCCTGAGTCCATTAAACACTTTAGACAAATTAGCTTGTGTAAAACTAAGTACAAAATTATTTCAAGACTCTGGCATAACATATGTCGGTTGGTTGATCCTTGGCAAAATGCATTTATTCCTAGAAGAAAGGCAATGTTAAATGCTCTAAAAGTCCAGAAGGTTTTGCATTTTCCATATTAAAAAGGCAAGAAGTCTGCTATGTTGATCAATCTTGATTTGGATAAAGCTTATGATATTCTTGAATGACATTTCATTAGACAGGCCCTTCGGTTTTTTGGCTTTCCCTAGGAGGCTATTGTGTTTCTTATGTTTTGTATCACTTCTAATAATATCCCTTCTCTCCCTATATTTTTTTGTCTCATGTCTTGCGTTCTTAACTTACAAGATTTGTCTGGAATGTGAGAAAAGTAATTGGGAACCTTTTAAAATTGGTAGAGGTGTGGTTACTATTTCTCTTCTTTTTTTTTTTTTGTGAATGATATTATTCTTTTGTCTAATGCTTTTAACAAATCTGCTAATACCATTTCTGGAGTGCTTCAAGAATTTTGTGATATATCAGGCCAAAATTTGTCGTGTTGAAAAATCCAAAGTTTTCTTTTCAAAAAATGCTCCTGATAATTTACAGGCTAGAGTAAATAATGTGTTGGGTTTCTAAGAGACTGAGGAGGTGGGCAAGTGTCTCGGTTTCCCTATACAACATGTTAAGTGGTCCAAAGGTAAAGTGTCAATTTATTCTTGACAAAATGAGTAGAAAGTTAAGTGGTTGGAAAAGTGAATGTCTTTCCGTTGTCGGAAGAGTTGTCCTTACTAAATCTGTGCTTGCTTCCATTCCTACTTACTATATGCAATTGGGCATCCTTCCTACCTCGATTACTAATGACATTGATAAGCTTTGTAGAGACTTCATTTGGGGTTCTACTCCTGATTATAGAAGACTGCATCTTGTTAGCTGGGATGTAGTTATTAAGCAAGAATCTGAGTGTAGACCGGGTTTTGCTGCTATGTCTTTTAATGAAGCTCTTGTTGATAAACTTCTTTGTCAAATTAGGTTAGAGGCTAAAGACCCTCGGATTGATGTTATTCAGGGAAAGTATAGTTCTAACCCTTTCACTAAGAATGCTTGAAACCTGTTCAAAATTTTGAGACAATCTTAAGCTTTTATGCATAAACATTTTTATTGGGAAGTAGGAGATGGGAAGAGCATCAATTTCTGGCATGATGTTTGGTGTGTGGGTGACACTTTACGAAGTTTGATTTGCGGCCCTTTCTTGCAAGGGGAAGTAGAAATTACTGTTAGTTCTTTAAAAGGAAAAAGGACATTAGTTTTGTCTTGCCTAATTTTGTTGTGAAATCTCTCTGTAATGTGTTTGTTAATTCCCAAGCAACAATGCCTGACAGACTCTTTTGCTTGTTTGCTGATAAGGGTAAGTTCGATTTATCTAAGGCCTACTCTAGTAGAAGGAATATTGTTAGTGAAAGTGAAGTAGTTCTAGACTGGGATTGGATTCGGAAAACTAAGACCTACCAAAAAATTCAGTGTTTTATTTGAAAAATTATGCATGACAGATTGCCTGTGAACACTTACCTTTCCTATATTGGTTTGTCTCAATCCATGTTGTGCCCTAAATGTGGTTCGGCTTTTGAAACTCCAGCCCATCTTTTTACTCAATGTTGGCTCAGTAGAGATATCTGGTCTTCCTTGGGTATGTTGGATTTCTTGGACATTTCTGCAAGTGGTTGGAAAACTTTTTGCAAATGAAGGTTTTTGAATTCTAAACATTGCACTTGGCTTAATACCTTTACTCTATCTGGTTCCCTTTTGCTTTATGGAACATCTGGAAGGATCGAAATCTTCTCATCTTTGGGAATGAGCATTCTAATCCTGCTACTATTGTTAAAAGGATTAAAGAGTATGTGGTGGAGTTTTTTGCTTTGGGAGTTAATTCTACTTCATCTGTGTTGATAAGGATGGACATCCCTAAACCTGTTTGGTCCCCCCTTCCTTCAAGTAGTTTTAAATCGAATGCTGATGGTATTGTTAATCCTAGAAATGGCAAAGCTGGAGCTGGTGGTCTAATTCAAGA
The DNA here is from genome assembly GCA_005392925.1 of Aquilaria sinensis. Classification (NCBI taxonomy): domain Eukaryota; kingdom Viridiplantae; phylum Streptophyta; class Magnoliopsida; order Malvales; family Thymelaeaceae; genus Aquilaria; species Aquilaria sinensis. The sequence goes on along the minus strand of SMDT01002843.1, from coordinate 42,523 downwards.
TCACCAAGGTCAGTTTGTCATTGTTTTCGCAAAAAATCTGGGAAGAATTTCACCACTTCATGTTGAGATTTGGGCCTCTATGAAGGTCTGAAAATGGCTACTTTAATGGGAAATATAGTGTTAGAGGTTGAATTCAATTGCAAGGATCTTTATGATATGATTCTCTCTGACACCCTGTCTCACATTTATTTACAGTCCATTATCTTTGAATGCAGGTCCTTGCTGAGAATGCTGAAATGCAGTCAGCTTCATTATCGTCCGAGATTGGCCAATCAAGCTGCTAATGGCTTGACAAAGTTGGGTGCAAACATGGCGGATCTTTTTCTTTACTTTGACACTTGTCCAGATCATCTAAGAAGCGCAATCGATTCAGATGCCCTGGCTGCTGCTTCTGGTGTTATTTTGAATTGCAATCAGTTAAACAATACTTTGTCTGATGATGTTCAGGGGAGTGTGCTCCCGACATTGTTTAAAGCAAGTTTGTTCTTCTCAGCTGTTCTGTGTATCCCCTTTTTTTTCCACCGAAAAAAAATTAAATGAAAAAGCTTTTGTTAAGGTAATAAAGCAAGGGGTAATACCATAATTTTGTTAATGATGCGGGCTGGAGAGCGTGAGCTTCTTAATTAGGTTTAGGTATTAAGCTACTATGTCTAATTAGATATACATTCACCATATTACACTATATTTCTAAAAATGAACACAAGTAGATAAATGGTGCAAAAGTAGAGTGAAAATGCATTATTCATCAACAGTGTCACAGCCTTTTTTTTTTGGGCTTTTTCCTTGACTAGATTGAATGTTTTTGAAGCTAAGTCCACTTTTCGGCAAGAGTATAGCATTCTGAGGACCAGTGGCGCCATTTTTACAGTTTAAGCCTGTTTCACTTTTAGTTGTGGTTAAATGCGTTTTCCGTCCCAGAAAATTTCTAACCTTTGCCATACAAGTCACTAATTTTGACCCATGTTACGTTTTGGTCCCTAAACTTAATAATTAGTTAATATTCTTTCTATTTGCTCTCTTACTCCCCAATTTTTTTTTATTTTTTAATGTACAATTTTCTAAAGCAAAATAAATTGAACACAATTTTTATATTTCCATCTTATATTTTCATTATTGATAAAATCCGAAAAATGATAACACCGAGATCTGGAGGCGAATGACACTACAAGATCTGGGTGTGCGAAGAAAGGAGGACAACAACGTGATTAGCAAACAAGTAGTAACATCATGATTGGAAGGCAACGATCATAAAAAAGTCTAATGTAGAGCATCAACTGGCAGAGCAAGAGGAATTATGGCCGGAGAAGGTCCAATGTGGAGCGTCAACCGGTGGAGTGGGATGAACTACGGCAGAAGACGATGGCTACAAGGTAGGGTTTTTTTCTTTTTTTAAGAGAGTAGGGTAATTTGGCCAAATATGAGCTAAAAAGTGACTTATATATCGAGAATTAAGGGTTGGATTAGTATGTCTAATTAGACATATACATAATATAATATAATATAATAATTACTAGCATACAGTTTATGTATGAGATACCTCATTTTTGAGCTACTTAAAATATGAAATATTTGTTTTTTTTTTAGTAGTAACAACCAGAGATCAGATCCAGTACAACACCCCAAGTTGAGATTGGCCTGTGAATCGACTACCTCATAAAAAGATTAATTTATATTTGAGGGACTTGCTGAAAACATCGACCTAAGATTTAAGTTCTTAAATGAAAGGCCGGACTTGGAATTAGGTATTTGAATTCGAGACCAGTTTAATAATCAAGTACTTGAATTCGAGACTAGTCAAAAATAGGACACTTGAATATGAAACCAATCATGAAATTAGAAAATACTACACACAATGACTAATATGAAAAACAAAAAACATTATAAGGACTATTTGGTAAATTAAGTAACCTCGAATAAGGGTGTTCATCCAACCCATTCAACCCGTGAAACCATATGGACCAAATCGACCCAACTTGGTAACTATGTCGATTTATGTGAGTTACAATGCGGTTTAGGTTCGAAAAATAAAAAACCGATGTATATGCAATACGGTTCAAGTCTTAAATTTGAAATCGGTAAAAACCGAACTAACACGCAACCTTTGCTAACCAATGAAAAAGTTAACCCCAACCTCTTCTTACTGCTTTTGTAGGTTTGAATGAGTTTGTATTTTATAATTCTAAAATATATCGTAAAAGGTATTGTCTTGTATCTCGGGCTAACTAAGAATCTTATAATGGTGTAGTGAAACTATGGGGATAACTTCGACAACCTTCTGTGGCAAGATGGAATTACGTATAAAAAGCTAAAGAAATCCGAAGTGGCAGGAGCTTTGGACTCCAAATACTAGCTTTGTATTTTATAACATTAAAGCTATTTTGTGCTTGTAATGTTCTAAAGTACTGAATTGTTGATATTTCAAAAAATTATTTGGTTTTGAGGATAATGTATTAACATTAAGATAAGTATTGTGAAGTAACCTAAATTGTTTTATAGGATAGAAAATAAAAACCAGCTAAACTGAATCGGCTTGAACTGCATTTTATGCAGTTTGGGTTTTAAATGAATTTTGTGGTATACGGTGCAATTTGGTTTAATATTGTGCAACCTGATTATCTATGCAGGACAGTTCGAGTTTACAGTAAACTCGGTCAAACCCGCCTTGTGAACACCATCAACCTTTAATTTAGGGTTGATCGGATAATCAGGTACATGAATCTGAGGCCAGATAAAAAATTTAGATACTTAAGCTATCGTGAAATTAGGTACTTGCGTCATTCTTTAAACTTTAAGAATAATGAATAAAATGTCCTTGTTAAAATAGTTGTGTATATTTGTACCTTTTTTATAAGTTTAAGGAATAAAAGGGCAATTCCCTACAAAATCTCTTAATATGATTAATAAAATCAGTAAGGATTTAATTTAGAGTTCCTCTGCTGAAAAAAAAAGAAGAAGGAAAATCCATCTTGTTAATAGGAACACTATTACTAAAGCCAAAAAAAATGGTAGGTTAGAATTAAGGAAAGCTAGTTATCTTAATCAGGCCCACATTGCTAAGATTGCTTGGGATTTTAAGAAAAATAAAGATAAATTACATTGTAAAATCTAAAGCCTTAAGTACATGAGTTCTAACTCCCAAAACTACCATTCCCCAGTCTGGAGAAAAATTACTAGTAATACTTTATGTCAAAAGGGCCTTAGAAAGAATGTGACAAATGAGTTGACTACTAATCCCTGGTTTAATAATTGGCTTGGGACTCGTGCCTTAAGAAACAAATTAACTAGACCTCTTTGTGAAGCTGAAAAAATGCTTACTGTGGCAAATGTGTGGAATGGGAATAAGTGGTCTTGGGATAAGTTTTCCTTTGGTATTCCAGATGTAGTTAAAGATCAAATGTTACGCTACATGGTTGACTCTAGTACCTTGGTTTTGATTTTTTGTGCAGAATTTTTCTAAGGATGGTACATTTTCCATTAAGTCCGCCTACTATCATATTAAAAATGATAATCATGCAGATCGTGAGCAATCTTGGAATTGGATATTGATAGCCGAAGGGCTATCGCCTCTATCTGACCCGAACTCGAAGCGTCAGGAAACTCGAGGATACTATTAGCCCCCGAGGTACTAAACAGACCGCCTTCGGAGATGAAGAATCAGCTGTTGCAAGCCGAAGAGGATCTCCCCGAAGGCGAAACCCTGAATCAGGGAACTCCCCGAACTACGGGCATATTTCCCGAAGGGGCATCGTCCGCGCCGGAGGACGACCTCGTCAGGGACTTCGAGAGTACGGCATGAGCATTTAAGGAGCCTCTGACATGTCGCCCACAGACGTTACAGGACGCCCCAAACGGCGGACTGACACACCGACACCATCCAGGTCCCGTCACGGCCTGTCTCGGTTCAAGGCTCAAGAAACCTGCCACCGGCTACTTGTCCCCTACGCCCAAAAATTCAGGAAAGATCTGACCGAACACGTGTCATGATCTGAATGTGCTGGACACTCCTATAAATACCAGGAAATAAACCTGGGCAACGGACGATCCTTGAGCAAACTCCTTTCCTTGAGAAAACACAAACAGGCAAGGCCTTTCTACTTTTCAGTGCGCCTCCCTTATTTTCTTTCAGGACACTGACTTGGGCGTTGGAGGCTCCTCCCCGGAAACACACCCCGGGGACCTTCTGACCCCCTCTTCTGAGCTTTTCAGGCACGCTCCCCTGGGCAATCTGGCATTCGGGCGTTCTCCCCCTCAGGAAGTCCCTCCACAAGATACAATGTCATCTGACGAAGATGCTGCAGGGCATCATTTGGCGCCGTCTGTGGGAACCCGCTCTGAGGTCGCCGTCGTTGAAACTCGGCGTTTTAAGGACAAGGGACTCCCGAGGCCCCCATCCGCGCCTGAGCATTAACCGGCCGCTGAGCAAACATTCCCAGGGACTTCTGCGACCGAGGAAGACAGCCCTCTAGTCATTACTATGAGCTTTCTACGGGACTTTCAGCATTCTGTCGTGGCTGAGATGACACAGCAGATAGACCGAAGGTGGCCACAACAAGCTCAGTCCCAAAGGCTTCCCTCACCAGGACGCCCTCTGGAGAAAAGCCCCAAATCGACCCATCATAGTTCGGGAAGCGGGGACCCACGTGGTGAGTTCTCTACGGAAAACATACCCCTCGGGAAACGCCCTGCGGGACAAACAAGGTCCAAGCGACCCAAAGTCTCACAGCGAAGGAGTTCATCGCCTAAGGCAAGGTCCCTGTCCCCTCGACGCTGAGCTCGCTCCCCGAAGAGGTGCCGGCAATCTCCCTTCCCAGAGGAAGGGCCTAACGCCATGATCATGGAGAGGATACTAGCGAGACTAGACAGGGTGGAGAAACAAGTAGCCCACAAACTCGTCTGGGCTAGGCTGTCGGGAACTTTTTGCGAGGATGAGTCCCCGTTCACCCAAACTGTAGTTGAGGCAGCCATGCCAGGCGACTTCAGGGTACCTCGGCTGGAGATCTATGATGGCCGCACTGACCCACAGGCACATCTGACAAAGTACAGACGCAGCATGACAATGCACGGAGCCGATGATGCTACATTGTGCAAATGTTTTGAAGTCACCCTCACAGGACCAGCAACTGCGTGGTATAACTCGTTGGCTCCAGGAACCATCACGGGGTTCCAGGAGTTGTCTACGGCCTTCACACAGCAATTTATTAGAAGTCGGCCAACGGCGAAAATGCCTGTACAGATGTTCGACATAGAGCAAAGAAATGGAGAAACCATCCGTGACTATGTCGAAAGGTTTAACAGGGAAGCTTTGAGCGTCCCGGATTTTCGGCCCCAAATACGCATTCTTGCCGTGACACGGGGCCTCCGGAGGGACTCGCAGTTGTTTTATGAGTTCTCTAAAGACCCCCCGGACACCCTCGGCAAATTTTATCGAAGGGCCAAATAGCACATGACCGCCGAGGAGCTGAGAATGGGTGGGCCGAAGTCCGATCATGGCCGCGCCGAAGGGTCCAACCAGCAAACTCGGCATCCAACCGAACAGGCGGGCCGACCTCGGAGAATGCGGGAAAGGAAACTCCCAGCTTTCACACCCTTGAACACTACACGGACAAACATCCTCATGACGATGGAAAAGCAGGGGACGCAGATTCGCCGGCCAAGGGCCATGACCGCTGTTAACAAGAAAAACATAAAGAAGTTCTGCCAGTTTCACCACGACCACGGCCATGACACCGAAGATTGCTTCCAACTAAAGAAGTACATAAAGTCGCTAATAAAACTGGGCCAACTTCACCGTTATCTACGGATGCCTTCCCCAAAGGGAAGAAAAGATGAGGAAGAAAAGGCTGAAGATGAGGACTATGACTCTGACAGGCGAAGAAACCGAAGTCCGAAGAGACGCCCTCCACCTCCGGCAGGAGTAATACAAACAATCACGATGGGGCTCCCATCCTCGGAAAGAAAGAGGAAGGCCAGAGAAATAGCAGTCATGGAATATCAGAATCCGACAAAGAAATTGGCCCGCAGGAATGCATCCACCGTCATCTTTCCCCATGACGATCCGCTGCTGATCATGGCGAGGATAGGGAACTGGGACGTCAAAAGAGCGCTGCTTGACGACGGATCGAACGCTGACGTCCTATTCTCACACTTACTGCCGAACTTGGGCACATCTAGCAGCGACCTCAAACCCGTCACCTCGCCTACTTTCGGGGTAGGACCGTCTGAACTGCCTGTCCTCGAATGGATCGATCTCCCCTTGATGATGAAAGGAACTTCGGTGGAAGGGACCGCTGAACTTTACGCCTCCACAATGGCGAAGTTTATTGTCATGGATGTCCCTTCATCGTACAACGCCATCCTTGGGAGACAGACACAGGGAAATCTACACATTCGCCCGGATGTGAAGTACTTGACTGTCACTTTCGCCACCAAGGATGGAGATGCAGAGATCTTCATAGATTAAGGTGAAGTAAGAAAGGTGTTCGTAAAGGCACGAAAAGCTTCGGCAAAGAACTTCGCACAAACGATGGAGGCAAAGGTGCCAGAGAAGGGCAAGGAAGGAGATCCCGTGAAAGCGGAAATGGAAGCAGTAGAACTTGTCCCAGGTCAATTTACCCGAATAGGGAAGGGCTTGGCCGAAGGTGACAAGAAAAAACTTGTATCTTTTCTACTGGAAAATAAAGATCTATTTGCCTACTCGCCGAAAGACATGCTAGGGATAAACCCTGGCGTAATACAGCATAGCCTTAAAGTTAATCCCAAGGCAAAACCTGTCCGGCAAAAGAAACGGAGCATCTCGGTCCATAAAAGTAACTTTGTCAAAATCGAAGTGTAGCGCTTGTTAGACGCTTGTGTCGTCAGGGAGGTCAAATACCCCGAATGGTTGAGCAACGTGGTTATTGCCACAAAAGAAGGAAGCAGTAAGCTCCGGATGTGCATCGACTTCAGAAACTTGAACGATGCTTGCCCAAAAGACTCATACCCCCTCCCACCGATAGACCAATTGGTAGACTCAACTGTCGAATACGGGCTCCTAAGTTTCTTAGATGCCTTCAGTGGGTATCATCAAATAATGATGGACCCCAAAGATGAGGAAAAAACAGCCTTCATCACTGAGGGAGGAACATACTGCTACGTCAGAATGCCCTTCAGGCTTAAAAACGCAGGAGCCACCTACCAGAGGTTGATGAGCAAGGTCTTTAACGACCAAATAGGGAGAAATATGGAAGTGTATGTCGACGATATGATAGTCAAAAGCAAGCTGCCTGACGACCATGTCACAGATCTAAAGGAAACTTTCCACCAGCTCAGAGCCTTCGGGATACGTCTCAATCCAGAAAAATGCATCTTCAGAGTGACCTCGGGAAAGTTCCTTGGGTACATGGTTTCAGAAAGAGGCATTGATGCTAACCCAGAAAAAATCAAGGCTCTGCTCGAGTTCCGAACTCCTGCCACAATAAAGGATGTGCAGAGACTCACCGGAAGGATAACCTCTCTTAGCAGGTTTATTTCCAGGTATGGAGACAGGTGTCGACCGTTCTTCAAGGTCCTCACTAAGGCAACAAAAGAGGAAAGCAACCTCGGGAATAATGATCATCCTTGGAATGAAGACTGCCAAAAAGCCTGGGAAGAACTCAAAATCTACTTAGCCAGCCTGCCCACTCTGCGACAACCTCGCGTGGGAGAGCCCCTTGTGCTGTACCTCGCCGTCACAGAAAAGGCTGTGAGCTCGGTCCTTGTGAAATAAGAGGGGCCGAAGCAATGGCCGGTCTATTATGTAAGCAAATCCCTACATGGTGCCGAAGTCAGGTATCCGTTGTTGCAAAAAGCTATATATGCCTTGGTGCTGGCAGGAAGAAGGCTACGACTATACTTTCAGGCTCACCCTATCATCGTCCGAAGTAGTCTACCACTTCGGGATGTCATGAGGAAGGTTGATCATTCCGGAAGGCTCTCCAAGTGGTGTATAGAGCTTGGCGAACACGACATCGCTTATGAACCTCGGAAAGCCATAAAAGCTCAAGCACTGGCAGACTTCATCGCCGAAGTACCCACCACCGAAGACAACCATCCGGATCCTGGCGAAGGTGATCCCGAATGGACTTTGCATGTCGACGGAGCCTCGGGGTCTGAACACCAGGGAGCTGGCGTGATCATTAGGGGTCCTGAAGGCCTAGAAGTGATGAAGGCTATCAAGTTCGGCTTTGACGTCACCAACAATATGGCGGAGTATGAAGCCCTCATAGCAGGATTGCGCCTGGCCAGAAAAATCGGCATAAGAAACCTGAAAGCCCACAGCGATTCTCAGCTGGTAGTACGACAAACGGCAGGAGACTACGGGGCAAAGGACCCAACCTTGGCAAAGTACCATGAATTGGTGGCAAAACTCATCCGGGAGTTCGACACCGTACGAATAAAAAACGTGCCTCGGCGAGATAATGCCGAGGCAGATTGCTTGGCAAAATCAAAAGCATGCACCGAGGTGCTAAGCCACCCGAGCATCACAGTGCTGGGCATATCAACTTCGGGAAAAGGCTGGAAAGACCCGATAAAAAGATATCTCGCCGACAATACGCTCCCCGAAGACCCCAGTGAAGCTGCCAAAATCCGAAGACGCTCCGGCCGATTCTTCCTAATTGGCGAAGAATTATATCGGCAGGGATATGCAAACCCACTGCAGAGGTGTGTTGGCGAAGAGGATACTGAAATGATCCTCGAAGAAGTACACGAAGGCGCTTGTGGTTCGCACATCGGAACCGACGCCCTTGCAGCAGTAATACTTCGCCAAGGATACTTTTGGCCTACCCTGAGGAAGGACGCTAGGCAGTTCGTCCGGAAATGCAGTAATTGCCAAAGACACGCAAATATCCAGAGGACACCCTCGGAATTGGTGACTTCGGCTGATTATCCTTGGCCTTTCGCAGTCTGGGGGATAGACCTCATTGGGCTGCTCCTAACAGCCCCCGGAGGCATAAAATTCTGTGTGGTAGCAGTAGACTATTTCTCAAAATGGGTCGAGGCAGAACCCCTGGCGACTATCTTGGCAAAAGAAGTCCAGAAGTTTGTATGGAAAAACATTGTATGCAGATTCGGCATACCAAGGGTACTTGTAGCTGATAATGGATCCCAGTTCACCGATAAAGGATTCCAGGAATTCATCAGTGATCTCGGAACAAAAATGCACTTCGCCCCAATAGCTCACCCCCAAAGCAATGGGCAGGTAGAAGTATCTAACAGGACCATAAAAGATGGTCTGAAAAAGAGACTGGAGGAAGCAAAAGGGAAATAGCCGGGAGAGCCCCAAAGCGTGTTATGGAGTTACCGAACAACACCCCGAAGAGCCACAAGGGAGACCCCCTTTTCACTCGTCTTCGGTACAGAGGCCATCATCCCAATCGAAGTCGTGCGACCGTCGGTACGGGTACAAGTATTCGATGAAAGTGGAAACGACCTCGGCTTAAGAACCAAGCTCGACCTTGTCAGTGAACACAGAGAAATAGCTGAGCTGAGAAGAAAAGCTTTTCAGAAAAGAGTGGCCACGGCTATAAACTTACGAGCCAGGCCAAAGGAAATCAAGAAAGGAAACCTCGTTCTTCGAAAGGCTGACTTTGCACCCCGAAGGCCCTCCCACGGAGTACTTCGCGCAAATTGGGAAGGACCTTATCTGGTTCTTGCCGAAGTACGAAAAGGCGTGTACAGACTCGGCGACGCCGAAGGCGTAGAATTAAAAAATACCTGGCATTCAGATGCCTTGAAAAAATTCTATGCTTAAGGTTTCGCGGAAGAATTGTGTTGTACAAATTTGGAAAATATGCTAAGTACAGAAGTTTCTTAGAAAAATTCTCAAGTATAAAAAGTGTACAAGCCAGAATTCCGCGAAGGCGTTCGCCGTAATAAGTGCAGATACGATTTCCCGAAGTCCCTTGAGCGATCACGTTCGGGAAAAATGGGAAACGAAAAATCTCGCGAAGGTGCTCGCCAAAATAAGCGCAGATATGATTTTCCGAAGTCCCTTGAGCAATCATGTTCGGGACAAAGGGGAAAACGAAACATCTCGCAAAAAGACTTAGCCAAAAAAATCTTCATTAAGGTGAATCGGCTTACAGAGAAGAAGAAGTACAAAAAGAAGAAGAAAAAGGCAAGGAGTCCTAGAACAAACTAAGGAATCTCGGCGTCCCGAGAGCCACCAGCTCCTACGTCCTTGTCCACCACCTTTGGCGCCGGGATAGAAGAAGGCAAGTTCAGGTGCTCAATCTTGGACCAGGACCACCGAGGCCCCTCGGGAATGTTTAACGCCTCCAAGAAAGAGAGGTCCAGATCTGGGAACCTCTGAAGAACTTGGTGCCGAACAAGGCAAAACCCGTCCTGGAAAGCGACCTTGGCCATCTGGTCAGACTTGTCCTTCTCGACCTCAAGTTCCTCAAGATCCTTCTCCAGATCCGCGACCTCCTTCTTCAGTGCCTTCATCTTCTTCTTCCTCGGCTCCTTCTTCAAAGAATCGACCTCGGCTTGGAGCTCGGCCTTCTCAGCAAGCGCCTTCGCCAGGAGAGCCTCAGATTCCGACTTCTCCTTTAGATGCGCCTCGTTTGCCGAAATCAGCTCCGCCACCTGGGAGCCGAGGTCAGAAATCTTCTGGGAGGAGTCCTTCAAAAGTTCTTCTTTTTCCTTCTGGAACTCCCCCCGAAGGGCAGCAACCTCCTTCTCTGCAGCATCAGCCAGCTGCAGGTTCTTGGTGGCCAATTCCGAGCACATGGCCTTAGTTTTTTCAATAACCTCTAAGGCCGAGGCTCGGAATGCCGTCTGCCTGGCTACCCGAACTCTGAGGTAGCCGGCGTACCCCAGCAGCTGCAAAGGGATAAAGGCGAGGTCAGTAAGACAAAGAGAAAGCCAAACACTTAGAAAAAATTGAAGGGAAAAAGGTAGGCATGAAGCATACCTGGGCAGCGTGCTCGGAAACATTCGCGGCGAGGGAGTCATTGCTCGGATGAGCTTCCGCAATGGCTCTAAAGGTGGCCTCAATAAGCATCCCCTTCGACATCTCTTTGGCCATTTGCTGGCAATCTCCGGAGTACAAATTCATGTCATCTGTAAACGACCAGAAAGGCTCCTTTGGGGTCTTCCCTTGCGGGAATTTAGCATCACGGAGCGCTCGCTTCCGGGCGTGTTCGGCCGCCCAACCCGAAGTAAGTGACTCCCCTGCACAGCAAAAACAAGAAGCTGGTCAAGACAAGTATATCCCAAAATTCAAAAAGTGAAGACATCACACTTTGCCTGAGAAAGCGAACCTGGCGGCACCTCGACGACGTCATCGCCAGAGTCCGGAGCCTCCTCGGTGGAGATCCTTTTGCATTTGCGCTCACGCTGCTCCTCGGTAGAAGGAACCTCTGCCACGGCACCCAGAAGGGCCTGCGACGAGGTAGGGCTCTGAGGAGGGACGTCGGTCGGGGGGACGTCGGCAGCGACCTCGGGCGGCGGAATGGCGGCAACCTCGGGCTCCTCGCTTGCCTCCTCAAGAATTTCCGAACGAGAAGGGGGAATAGTCTTCTTCGCCCGTTTGGCCGAAGGCCCAGCCCCAGTCGCTTTCCGCCTTCGGGAAGCAGCCATCTTAGTCTGCTCACCCTTCTCAACTTGGCCAGTGAAAAGGGATTTGTATAAGGCAGCAGTGTCATCGCCCATCTCTGAAAAAGAAAGAAGATATCAGCGTGAGTCCACGATGAAAACCATAACAAAGGGAGTTGGAGATAACTTACTCTCGAAGAAAGTTTCGTAAGAAATTTCCTCCCGAAGGAGTTGCACCAGCCAGGAATCCTTCCCAGCGATGGCAGGAGCCGGCATGTCGAGGTCCGTTTCGTGCTCCTTCACTACCCCTAACTCCCGAAGAACTTCCTCGGTCATTAGCTTCCAATTGATGGGGAAGGGGTAGAGAGAGCGCGAAGAGACCTCGGGACCCCAGTCGGAGACAGCACGGATACGTCCGTCGAAGTCCGCGAAGATAGGAGCCAACTCCGGAGTTAGCATTATCCTCGGATCTACGACGTCCATCTCCAGCTTTCCCTGAGCCCACTTGGTCGGAACATGTGACCAGGCCTCCTCCATCTTCAGAAAGAAAAATTTTTGTTGCCACCCTCGCCAGCTGTCCTTGGTGGCGAAGGTGAACATATATTTTTTGCTCCCGGATCCCCGAGGTAGCATGAAATAAAAGCCACCCTTCGGGACCACGAAAAGCTTGTAGTACTGCATAAAAATAACAAAGTGGGGCTCTATCCCGAAGACGCCACACATGCAGATGAAGGCGTTGAAATAGTAGTACGAGTTCGGCGGAAGTTGATTTACGGCAATGCCATGGAATTGGCAGAAGTCGCAAATCATCTTCGGAGGAGGGTACCGAAGTCCAGCCTTCAGTTGGGCTCGGAAAACGGTAACCTCATTACTACGGTTCGAAAAGCAAAATTGATCAGAACGTGGCAACCTCGTAACGGCATACGAAGGAAGAAAGAACTTTTTCTTCCATTTTTCTAGTTTTTTGGGGGTGGTGCAGCAAGGGTGAGACAAAAGGGGTTGCCAGCTCTCGGGAACAGGCATCTTGGCTGAAAAACGAGTTCGAAAAAAGGAAAGAAAGCAACTTCTGGAAAAACTCTAAAAATCAGAGGATTCTAGAAATCAAAAACCCACCAAATGACTTGCCAAAATCTGGGTTTGAAGTCGCCGTCGTGAAAGATCGCCAGAAAAAAACTCTGTCAGACAGCGCCACCGCGGAAAGCAGGAAAAAAAAGCAGTTGCAAGCAGAGAAAAGAGCAGAAGCAAAACCAAAAAAGGAACTTATGATGGAATGGGCTATATATAGGCCGAAGGTGGGTAGACGAACCGGCGTCATAAGTACCCCTTGAAGGCGAACAGTCGCCATAACTATCTTCTGCACCCGAAAAGACGCGCCCTCTGTAACCGACGCGACTCTCCTCCAATGACAGTGTGCCACGTGTCAGCCGCTGCGCCAAAATAGGGGACACGTCTTCTGACACCCCTAAAAAACTGGGACGCGCCGCTCCAGACTGACACGCCTGGTCATGAGACGCGACGTGGCACAGACCTGTGAAAGGAGAAAGGAAAGAAGTAGGTTGCCTCGAAGACACCAAAAGACAGGCTATGGCCGAACAGCCCATATCTTCGGGCAAAAGGTGTATCTTCGGCACAGGTTTTACTCCCTAAAAACTCCCAAAGAGCATCCTCGGGAAGACTACAAACCGAAGTCTCCACTTCGGCTTTCCAAAGGGGGGCATGTGATAGCCGAAGGGCTATCGCCTCTATCTGACCCGAACTCGAAGCGTCAGGAAACTCGAGGATACTATCAGCCCCCGAGGTACTAAACAGACCGCCTTCGGAGATGAAGAATCAGCTGTTGCAAGCCGAAGAGGATCTCCCCGAAGGTGAAACCCTGAATCAGGGAACTCCCCGAACTACGGGCATATTTCCCGAAGGGCCATAGTCCGCGCCGGAGGACAACCTCGTCAGGGACTTCGGGGATACGGCATGAGCATTTAAGGAGCCTCTGACATGTCGCCCACAGACGTTACAGGACGCCCAAAACAGCGGACTGACACACCGACGCCATCCAGGTCCCGTCACGACCTGTCTCGGTTCAAGGTTCAAGAAACCTGCCACCGGCTACTTGTCCCCTACGCCCAGAAATTCAGGAAAGATCTGACCGAACACGTGTCATGATCTGAACGGGCTGGACACTCCTATAAATACCAGGAAATAAACCTGGGCAATGGACGATCCTTGAGCAAACTCCTTTCCTTGAGAAAACACAAACAGGCAAAGCCTTTCTACTTTTCAGTGCGCCTCCCTTATTTTCTTTCAGGACACTGACTTGGGCGTTGGAGGCTCCTCCCTGGAAACACACCCCGGGGACCTTCTGACCCCATCTTCTGAGCTTTTCAGGCACGCTCCCCTGGGCAATCTGGCATTCGGGCGTTCTCCCCCTCAGGAAGTCCCTCCGCAAGTTACAATGTCATCTGACGAAGATGCTGCAGGGCATCAGATATGGAGACTCAACACCTATCCTAAGGTAAGAAATTTTGTCTGGCTTCTGATGCATAGTAAGTGATGGCCTACGGCGGCTTCATCGTGTGTCATTGTAAGAGTAGTGAGGGCTTCTGATGGAGGAGAACACTTTGAGAGGAGATTCCCCAGTGGAGGATACCTGAAATACTTTCAGAAAAGCACGGGTTAGGACGTCCCCGGTGTGTGTTCCCGGGGAGGAGCCTCTGACGCCCAAGCCAGTATTTTCAGATAACTGGATTATGTGCTCTTTTGTGTATTCAAAGAGAACTTTTCATCTTACCCTTCTAGAACGCTTTCTGGGTGTTTTATACAGGAGGCGTGCAGAAGCCATTCCCCTCTAGTGGTCGTCCCAGATTATGACACGTGTCCGGCGGGATGCGATCCCTGCTTTTTCAGGAACGAAGGGACGTGTATCTCAGCGAAAGTCGCTGGGCTGACAGCCTAGTCATTCCGAGGGCGTCATATCGAGGCGTCCCTCTGATGGCGTGTCCCAGTGATAGCGTGTCAGAATGTACTTGGGGGACGACTTTATGGAGAGGTGTCAGAGGCTCCTTAAATGCTTTGTTCGTACCTTCCGAGGTTACTCTAACGTCTCGGGGCATATATTACCCGAGGATGGTTCCTCCGAGGGGTACTTCTATTTCCGAAGAGGGTTCGATCGTTCTACCGAGGTTGGTCCTACCATTGCCTGAGGGAGCGAATTCCCTATATTAGGCCAGGGGGATCGTTTATCCTTCTGACCTCGGCTGGTAGTTTCCCTCTGCCGAAGTCAATACTCCGCCAAGTTTAGGAGCTCGGCCGTTGATGGGCACCTCGGCTATCACATGCCCCCTCCCGGATAGCCGAAGCGGGTGCTTCGGCTATGTTTTCGAGAAGGTCCCTTTGCCGGTCTGGCGGCTAAATCCTTTCTTGGGAATTGGCCTCGCTTCAGAAGTCACTTACTCGGAGCCGAGGTACCCCTCTTCTAGTTTTCTGGGCACCCTCGGAATGTTTGTTACTTTTTTCTTTTTGCCTTTTCTGCCACGGATCTGTGAATCGTCGCGTCCTTTGGCCAGGCGTGTCAGTCATGGGTGACCGCGCCTGGGTTTTTGTGATGCTAGGGGGACGTGCCCTGGTTCCTCGTGCTGTGTGACACGTGTATGCTGTTGGATGGTGAAGCAGTTATGCTGGTTACGTCAACTGCACCCCTTCGCCTTCAAGGAGCAATAATGAGGCGGTTTCTTTTTCAAAGGATGATTATGACGACGCTTCACTTATCCTTCTTCGGTCTATATAAGTTTCTTCCGTCCTATTTTGTCTTATTCTTTTGCTTTAGCTCTTGTCTGTTCCAGAGCCTTTTCTTGCCCCTTTTCCTTTTTCCGGAGGTGATTCTTTCGGCAGTGTGACCTCCAGCGATTCCTTGCAGCGGCGTTTCTCAGCCCAGGCTTTGGCAAAGTCTTTGGTGGGTGCTCCTTTTTGTGGTTTTGTTGTTGTTCCCCTTTTTTTCTCCCAAAGTCATCTCTCTTTTTCTTATTTTTTTTGAAAAATGTCAAATCCAACTCCACTGAGTCCGATCCCATTGATGACTGTGCGCCCTCTTTCTGCAAACCTTGCTTCCCTTGAAACTTATCCTTGCTCCACTATTTTGGAAAAGATGGAAAAGTGGGTGGCCAAGTACTACCTCCTTTCTTATATCACACCGAGGTTACCCCTCCCGGGATCTTATGGCTACGCAGCTTCTCCGGGGGAGGTTACCGTTTACCGAGCTCAACTGAAAGCCGGTCTTCGGTATCCCCCTCATCACATGATATGTGAATTCTGTGATTTCCACGGCATTGCCGTGAACCAACTCACCCCAAATTCTTACTCTTACTTCAATGCCTTCCTCTGCATGTGCGGGGTGTTCGGCATAAACCCCCACTTCACCTTCTTCATGCAATACTATAAACTCCACCCGGTCCCGAAGGGTGGTTTTTACTACCTCCTTCCCCGAGGGTCCGGGAGTAAGAAGTTCATGTTTACCTTCGATAATAAGGACAGTTGGCGAGGGTGGCAGAAGCAGTTTTTCTTTTTGCGGGTTCTCGAGTCTTGGGGCCACGTGCCTATTAGATGGGCTTCCGAAACTTTAGAGGCCGACGTCGTCAATGCCAGGAAGCTCCTTACTCCGGTAACGCTTGCCGATTTTGACAACTTCGACAAACGTATTCGGTTAGTGTCGGACTGGGACTCCGGGGCTCCTTCACGTTCACTCTACCCCTTTCCTATTAAGTGGGATCTTATGTCTGAGGAAGTTCTTCAGGAACTGGGAGTGATAACTGCCCACAAGAGTGACCCCGGCATGCCCGTGCCTGTTCTTCCGGGGAAGAAAGCCTGGATAGTCATGCTCCTTCGGCGTGAAATTTCTTATCAGGCTTTTTCCGAGAGTAAGTCATCTTCCAGGGTTTGGCTTCTGGCTTTCCTTTTGGACTTACACTGATATTTTACCTTTTTGCAGAGATGGGCGATCAGTCTGCCGAGTTTTATAAATCGCTCTTCGACAGTCAGGCTAAGCGGGGAGAGCAAGTTCGCAGGAAGACTTCCGGTAAGAGGAAGAAGTCGACTGCCGGCCCTTCTAAGTCCAAGAAGGCCAAAGCTACCACTCCTACTCCTCCTTCCCCCGAGGACGTAGTTGAGGTGGAAGATCAGTCCTCAGCTCAACTACCGACGGCCGATAATCCTCCTTCGGAGCCTGACATCCTCGGGGAGACACTTAGTCCTGCGCCTGCTACCAAGATTCCAGCAGAGCGAACGTCTGCCCAGGAGTTTGAAGAGGGCAGAAGAAGGAAGGGAAAAAACATCCCTGAGGATGTTCGGGAGGTCGGTTCTGAGGAGGGCGTCCCCGAAGTTCCACCAGGTTGGTTCCTTAGCCATTCCGCTACAAATCTCAGTATTTTTCGTATCTACGATTTTTTGGATGAATGGCTAAGGGATGACGTTTTGATGGAACTTCGGCGTGACCTTGCAGAGAACGCCCCTACTGCTTCCTGGATGGAGACTTATGACCGTCGGAGGGCTCTTCGGGACCGACGGATTCCACGGGGCAGGGTGCCACGGGAGCCTTTCTGGACGTTCACAGAGGACATGGATTTGTTCTCTGAGGATAGCCAGCTGATGGCTCCACAAATGGCGACGGGGGTGTTGACTCATGCCACTTTTCAGTCCCTTACCACCGAATGTCCCAACGAAGAGATCCTCGCGGCGAGGATGACCGAACACGCTGCTCAGGTGATCCTTCCTTTTTAGAAAATTGTTCTTCTAAGCTATCACTACCTTCCGATACTTTTTTGACGCTTCTGTTTTTCTGCAGCTTTTGGCATACAGCGGGTACTTCCGCGCCTGGTCAGCGAAACAGACGGAGACCCGTTCTCGGTCCGAAGATTCCTTGCGCCAGACGAAGGAGTCTCTCGCCCAGTATGCCCTAAAATATGGCGAGTTGAACAAACTTGCGAAGGAAGACCTTGGGAGTCTTCGGACCGAGGTTGTGTCCAGCAGGCAGGAGCTTCTCACTGATTTCTCAGCCAAGGTTGAAGACCTCGGTTCAAAGTGCGTGACTCTTTCTTTAGAGAACGAGGCCCTTCGGAAGAAGACCGCTCAAGACAGCGAGGATCTTGCGAAGGCACTTGCTGAGATTGAGTCGCTGAGGAAGAAGGAGACGAAGAGCAAGAGGAAGAAGAAGCTGGAGGAGAAGATTGTTGCACTGAAAGCTGACCTGAAGGCTCTTGGTGCCGAGAAGGACCGTAGCGAGCAAATGTCGAAGACGTCCTACCAAGATGGCTTTTGCTTGGCTCGTCATCAGGTCCTCGCTCGGTACCCTGGGCTTGACCTTTCTCACTTATCTGCCTTGGATTTTCCCAAAGAGCCTAGATCTTCGTGGTCCAAGGTCGAGTTCCTTAATCTTCCTCCGGCTCGCCCTGCACCTTTGACTGAGTCCTCCGGGGATGATAATGTTGAAGAAACGTCGGATACCCCTGCTTAGTCATAGGCTTTCTTCTTCTTTCCTCTTTTGTATCTTTTGACTTATCATTTTTAATGAAGAATTTTTTCCTCCATTCTTCGTTCTTTCTTCCGAATACGCTTTCTCAGAAGCTGGTACGATTCTAAGTTTACCCTTTTTTTTTTTTAGAACATCCGCACCTTATTTTTTCGGAAGGAACCTTTCTGGACTGCTTTCTTGCTCGGACGAGTTTTTAAGCCAAGTGAGGAATTTCGTAAGGAAGAATCGTCAGGCATGCTCTTTTGGTAACGAGGGCATATTCGTCATTTATTTTTACTGACGACTTCAGGGAGGAGTATCTTACAGGCTTTCTTTAAAAAAAATGTCTAAGTATAGAATTTTTTCAGAGAGCTTGAATGCCAGGTATTCTTCAACTCTACTCCCTCAACGTTACCCAACTTAAAGACCCCTGGGCGAACTTCATCAAGGACCAAATAGGGTCCACTCCAATTTGCCCGAAGTACACCTTGCGATGGCCTTCTTTGTTCGAATTCGGTCTTCTGGAGAACAAGGTCTCCCTTTTTGATCTCCTTTTTCCTTACATGTAAATTGGCGGTGCGTGCTATCCGCTGCTGGAATGCCTTTCTCCTTAACTCGGCCATTTCGCGATGCTCTTCGAGGAGGTCCAATTTTGCTCTCAGTCCAAGCTCATTTCCTCCTTCATCGAACACCTGTACTCTTACCGAGGGCTGCGTGACTTCAATGGGAATAATGGCCTCAGTCCCGTATACGAGCGAGAAGGGAGTCTCTCCCGTGGCTCTTCGGGGAGTCGTTCGGTAGCTCCATAGCACACTTGGAAGCTCTCCTGGCCATTTTCCTTTTGCCTCCTTTAGCCGTTTTTTTAGACCATCTTTTATTGTTCTGTTAGATACCTCTACCTGCCCATTGCTCTGAGGGTGAGCTACTGGGGCAAAATGTATCTTGACGTCAAGGTCCTCCATGAATTCCTGGAACCCCTTGTCAGTGAACTGGGTCCCGTTATCGGCCACTATAACCCTCGGAATGCCAAATCGGCATATGATGTTCTTCCATACAAATCTTTGAGCGTCCTTCGCCGAGATTGATGCTAGTGGTTCTGCCTCTATCCACTTAGTGAAATAGTCCACTGCAACGATGCAAAATTTTACTCCGCCGGGGGCGGTTGGGAGAGGTCCGATGAGATCAATGCCCCACACGGCGAAGGGGTAGGGATAGTCTGTCGCATTTATTCTTTCCGAGGGTAGCTTTTGGATATTGGTGTGCCTTTGGCAGTTGTCGCATCTTCGGACAAATTGCCTTGCGTCCTTCCTTAGGGTAGGCCAGAAGTAACCTTGGCGGAGTATTACTCCTGCGAGGACGTCTGTCCCTATATGGGAGCCACACACTCTTTCATGTACTTCTTCAAGTACTTTTTTGGCGTCATCCTCGCCTATACATCTGTGCAGAGGAGTTGCGTACCCTTGCCTGTACAGTTCTTCTCCAATGAGGAAGTACCTCCCTGCACGCTTTCGGACCTTTGCGGCTTCTTTAGGATCCTCGGGAAGCTCTGAAGTTGCCAAATATTTCTTGAGGGAGCTTTGCCATCCCTCCCCCGAGGTTTTTATGCACATTAACTCCATGCTGGGGTGTTCTAGCACTTTGGTGGGTTCCTTAGCTTTGGCCAAGGCATTCGCTTAGGTATTATCCTTCCAGGGCATGTTCTTTATGTGCACCGAGTTGAAATCCTCAATGAGTTTCCGAACGAGATCGTGATACTTAGCCAAAATTGGGTCCTTTGCCGTATATTCTCCCCTCGTCTGTCGGACTACTAATTGTGAATCACTGTGGGCCACAAGGTTCTTCACACCTACTTTTCTGGCCATTTTCAGTCCGGCTATGAGGGCTTCATATTCGGCAATGTTATTGGTAACATTAAAACCGAATTTGACTACTTTAGAAGCTTCCATGCCTTCGGGACCCTGAAGGACTATTCCAGCTTCTTGATGCTCTGCGCCTGACGCTCCATCGACGAAGAGCTTCCATTCTGGATCAGTTTCTGTTTCACCTCCCGTGAGTGGTTTGATATTTTCAATCTCAGGAATCTCGGCAATGAAGTCTGCAAGTGCCTGAGCCTTTATTGCCTTTCTAGGCTCGTAAGTAATGTCATATTCACTGAGCTTGATGCACCATTTTGAGAGTCTTCCCGAATGCTCCACTTTTTTCATCACATCTCGCAGGGCCAAATTACTTCGTACGGTGATGGCGTGTCCTTGGAAGTAGGGTCGTAATCTCCTACCTGCCAGTACTAACGCGTAGATGGCTTTTTGGAGCAACGGATACCTCGTCTCGGCGCCGTGCAGGGACTTGCTTACGTAATACACCGGCCATTGTTTCCCAGTCTCTTCTTTCACTAAGACGGAACTTACCATTTTTTCAGTGACTGCAAGGTAAATGATGAGAGGTTCCCCCTCCCGAGGTTGTCGAAGTGTTGGGAGGCGAGTTAGATAACTCTTGAGCTCTCCCCAGGCTTTCTGGCATTCTGCATTCCATGGGTGTTCCTGGTTTCCGGAGGTACCACCTTCCTTGGAGACTTTGGTGAGTACTTTGAAGAATGGGCGACATCGGTCACCATACCTAGAGATGAATCTACTTAGGGAGGTGATCCTCCCGGTAAGCCTCTGTATGTCCTTGATAGACGTAGGTGTCCGGAAATTCAGCAGGGCTTTTACTTTCTCAGGGTTAGCGTCTATTCCCCTTTCTGACACCATAAACCCGAGAAATTTTCCCGCGTTTACTCCGAACACACATTTTTCGGGATTAAGGCGAATGCCGAACTCTCGAAGTCGCTGGAAGGTTTCGGTTAAGTCGGTGATATGATTACTGGGCACTTTGCTCTTGACTATCATATCGTCGACGTACACTTCCATGTTCCTACCGATCTGTGCGTCAAATACTTTGTTCATCAGTCTTTGGTAGGTAGCTCCTGCGTTTTTGAGCCCGAAAGGCATTCTGACATAGCAGTAAGTACCTATCTCTGTGATGAATGCTGTTTTTTCCTCATCCTCGGGGTTCATTCGGATCTGATGATACCCGCTAAAGGCGTCGAGGAAGCTAAGCAGTCCGTACTCGGCAGTTGCGTCTACCAGCTGATCTATGGCCGGTAATGGATAGGAGTCTTTTGGACACGCATCGTTTAAGTTTCGGAAGTCGATGCACATTCGAAGCTTTTCACTGCCCTCCTTTGTGGCTATAACCACATTGCTGAGCCATTCGGGGTATTTTACTTCCCTTATTACCCCGGCCTCGATAAGGCGATTAACTTCGGCTTTGACGAAGGACCTTTTGTGAGCTGATAGATTCCGTTTTTTTTGCCGAACTGGTCTAACGTGTGGTTGCACTTTAAGATTGTGATGGATTATGCTGGGGTCAACCCCAGGCATATCCTTCGGCGAATAAGCAAATAGATCTTTGTTCATGCATAAAAAGGATACAAGCCTCTTTTTGTCCCCTTCGTCCAGTTTCTTTCCAACTCGGGTGTTTCGGCCGGGGATTAATTCTACATCTTCTGTTTCTATTTTTTCGAGGCTTTCCGTTTCTTTTGCCGTTGCCTTTTCGTCCATCAGAACCTTTTTTCCTTCTGTTGAAGTCTGTACCTGGATCTTGGTCGGGCTTTGCCTGGCCCTCGTGAAGACTTTTCCAACCTCGGCTTGATCAATGAAGATTTCAGCGTCTCCGTCTTCGGTGGAAAAGGTGATCGTTAAGTACCTTCCATCTGGCCGAATGTGAAAATTACCCTGAGTCTGCCTTCCCAGAATGGCGTTGTATGCTGACGGTACATCAATGACTATAAATCTTGTTCTGCCAAAGGCGATTAAGTCTTCTTTGCTTTTGGAGGAGACCCCTTTCAGCATTACGGGCAAGTCGATGTACCCAAGGATTGGGAGTTCAGATGGTCCGACGCCGAAGGTGGGGGAACTGACTGGGCTAAGGTCGCTTTTTGAGATATCTAATTTTCCCAGCAGATGAGAAAAAATGACGTCGGCGTTCGAGCCGTCATCGAGGAGTACTCTCTTGACGTCCCAGCTCCCTATTCTTGCCATGACAAGGAGGGGGTCGTCATGAGGGAATTTTATCACAGACCCATCCCTACGGGTGAGCCTTCGGGAGGTGCTCCCGTACTCCATGATGGAGACTTCTCTCATCTTCCTTTTTCTCTCGGCCGAGGGCATCCCCGTAGTGATGGTTTGGATGATCCCCGCCGAGGGTGGCAGACTTTTCCGGGGACTTCGGTCCCGTCGTCTATCTGAGTCATACTCTTCATCATCTGCTCTCCTTTGCTCTTCTTTTCTCCCTTTCGGAGAGGGCATCCGCAGATATCGCCGAAGTTGCCCCTGTTTGATCAGGGACTCGATGTACTTCTTCAACTGGTAACAGGCTTCAGTGTCGTGGCCATGTTCTCGGTGAAATTGGCAGAATTTCTTCATATTCCTTTTATTTTCCTGGGCCATGGTCTTTGGTTTTGGGATTGCTGTCCCTTGCCTTTCCAGGGTCATCAGAATGCTAGCTCTTGTGGTGTTCAGGGGAGTGAATGCTGCGGGCCTTTTCCCTCTTTGCCTGCGGGACCGTTCTCCCTCATTCTGCTGGCGCGGCTGGTGGCCAGGCCCTTCGGTGCGAAGGTGTTCTGCCTTAGGTCCCCCCATTCTGAGTTCTTCAGCCGTCATGTGCTGTTCGGCTCTTCTTTAGAATTCCCCAACAGTTTCTTAGGGATCTTTGGAGAATTCATAGAACAGCTGGGAGTCCCTTCGCAGTCCTCTGACCATTGCCAGGATGCGAATTTCCGGTCGAAAGTCTGGTACGCTCAGTGCTTCTCGGTTGAATCTTTCAACATAATCGCGGATGGTCTTCCCTCCTTTCTGCGCTATGTCAAACATTTGCACTGGCATTTTGGCAGTTGGCCTACTGCCAATAAACTGTTGGGTGAAAGCAGTAGATAGTTCTTGGAAGCTCAACAAACTTCCCTGGGGCAAAGAGCCATACCATGCTGTTGCTGGTCCTGAGAGTGTCACCTCAAAGCATTTACAGAGCATGGCGTCGTCCGCGCCATGGAGCACCATGCTTCGCTTGTATTTTGTCAGGTGCGCCTGGGGGTCACTTCGCCCATCATACATTTCCAGACGAGGAACCCTGAAATCACTGGGCATAGGCGCCTCTACTACCTCGCGTACGAAAGGCGACTCTTCTCCGGTGTAGGAGTCGGACAACCGGGACCAGACTGGTTTTCGGGAGATCTGTTTCTCGACCTTTTCCAGCCTTCCCAGGATCCTTTCCATGAGGACGGCAGTGCTGGTTTCTTTCTACCATCGTGTGTTTGTTGGTAGTGGTGAATTTCTTCTTCACCTTGGGGAACGACTCCAGCAAGGGGGAGAAGGGGACCTCTGGTAAGGGGATGCGCTCCGTCGACAGGAGGCCCTGGTCTCTTTTGGGGCTTCCCCTCTGGTGGGGCGCGTCTCAACGGGTTTACCATGTAATGCCCTGAAAATCCCGAGTATTTAAGTCTTGGATTATGGAGATAAAAATGGCTCAGAAAATTTCTCAAAAAAAAAAAGGAATTGAGCTCATTAAGCTCGGGAGACATTATTTAGGTGAGGAATTGGATTTATGTGAATGTTGGACACTCTTGAAATTAAGCTTGGCTTAGACCAAGAATATTAGTGATAAAATGGTGGAATTTAAAGTTGAAAGACTCAATTGCACAAAGGGGATTTTTAGTAGTTGGGCTCAATTGCCCAAAATCAGAAAGATGGAGGACTAAAGGGGGAATTAGGCCATTTTAAAGGCCTGGGATGCCTTGGCCAGCCATGCCCCTCCATTCCCCAATATTTTATGTCACCTCTCATCCTTAATCATCACCTTGGATTCTTTCTTCACCTACTTTTAACTTTTTCTACCAAACTTACCCAAAAGTCTTCCAATTAGTCTTCATTTGTTTTAATCTTGTCTCCCACTCATTTCAAACACATTATTCACCCCCTATTATTTTAATCCACCTCCCATCCTTAGTCAAGACTTAGGATTCCTTCCTCCACCTACTTGTCCCCCACTTTTGACAAATTCACCCAACTTTCACCAAAGTCTTCCAATTTGTCTTCCACTTTGTCTCCCACTCACCCCATGTGAATCACATGATTTCCCTCACTCTCCCCTCTATATGGAAGACCATTACATGCCCAAAAACACTCTAATTACTTCATTTAACTCTTCTCCATCTCTCTCTACAATCTCTCAATAAAACTCCTTCATTTTCTCTCTCAAATTTTGCCTTAAACTCTAAAACACTCTTCCAAACTTCTCCTTCCTTCTAAATTCGGCCAAGAATCATTCTTGAGCATTCTTGAGATTTTACCAAGTGTTCTTGGTATCTACAAACTCTTAAGAACACCTCGAACAAGAATCAAGAAGCAGATC
This sequence comes from Aquilaria sinensis, assembly GCA_005392925.1. Lineage (NCBI taxonomy): Eukaryota > Viridiplantae > Streptophyta > Magnoliopsida > Malvales > Thymelaeaceae > Aquilaria > Aquilaria sinensis. The sequence goes on along the minus strand of SMDT01002843.1, from coordinate 18,027 downwards.
AAAGAAAGGAGACGTTTTTGGAAGTCATCAACTGGGAAACGTTTCGGGCAAGTTTTGTTCTTGGCATTCTTATGTTTGAAACTTCTGTTCTTGATACACATAAGTTTCTAAGGCCTTCCAAGGCAAGGAATCAAGTGGTGGATTCAAGAAAAGACGAGCGGGAGCTCTAAGGAAATCAAGCCGAAGGATTCGGCCATACCTCATTTGGTTGAGGTATTGTGTGTTCTACCAAGTGTTCTTGGTATTTCCTATGTTTCCAATTTATGTCAAGCAAGAATATGGCTTGCTAACTTTCTGTCCTTGTAGGATCTTAAGCTAGAATACAAGTTCTAGTTACAACAAGCAAGGAAAAACAAAGAGCCAAGCTTCTAAAGCTTTCGGGCAACAAAAGTTGCTAACGGTTTTGGTAAGGATTCTTATACTCTTTGAGTATTCGGGCCCTTGGGTGATGGATATTGGATGCCATGTGATCCTAAGAAGGCTATAGAGGGCTATGTTTTGTTGCTTAGGCAACTCCGTGCTAGCTAGCTCCGTGCAAGCATTACGGCTAGGAATTGAGTCGGCCAACTCAATTCTCAAGCATAAAGAGCTCAGATTTTAAAATGGATTAATAAAATGGTTAACCTAAGAAATGAGAAATATGGATCATGCTTGCTCTGCCCTTCAAGGGGATAAGGTGTTAAGTGGTGTGTGTGTTGTATGCTTCTATGTTTGGTTGTGCATGCTAACCCCCGATTATTATTATTATTGTTATATGCATGTACCTGTATCTTCTTTGTCTTAGTGTTTTCTTTGCTGGAGCATGGAATATTTGTTGCCATGTTATTCTTGGCTATGTTAGGCTTTGGAAGCCATATGTTAGGCTCTGGGAGCCATACAGAATCCTTACTGAGTTTTACTCACCCGCCCTTTCTACTTCATGTAGGAAAAGGAGTACTTAAAAGGCACTAAGGTCAAGAGTATTTTATACTCTTTCTGTGGTAAAGGTATTATGCATATGTGTGGTATTTGCTCAATATTCTAAGTATTCTAAGTGTTATCGGTTGCTTGTGTAACAAGCTAATAAGTGTGGACTTTATGTGTAGGACTTGGAGTCTAGATTGTGGGAACAATGTCTCTAAGGTGGAAATGTGTTCTATGTGCGATTTGCCATGTATAATCATGTGCTATGTATTTTGGTTTGTCTTAAAACCAAATTTGTGTTTTTAAGTGTTTATGGACCTTTTACGATACTTAAGTAAAATGGCTTGCTAAATTCAATTCTAAGTATATTCAGCCATGTAGTATGTTTATGGCATATATATGAACTCTTGGACATTTTGGTTGATAGTCATCTTTGGGCCGAAGTAAAAATTGATAGATGTGCATGATTATATTTTCTAAACACATGTTGAAATATGGAATCATGAATGTCTCGACATTGTATGTATGTTTAAAGATAAAAATTAAGTAATCATGAATTAGAAAGGAAATGCATGCCTATAACGAGCTAAAGTGGTAAACAATGAAATTAAAGACATGTAGGTGTTATGTGTAATAGTGGGTTACCAAGACACATATGAGTATGCAAAAAGTATGCATCATAAACAAGTTTCCTTTTCAAAACTTGAATCTGGTGTTTTGGTTGCCATGCATGTACTTAGCTATGTTGGATAACGAGCTTGAAATGAACACGCAAGTTCCACATAAGTACTAGCTTGTTTCCGAGAGCACAATATAAACCTTTAAATAAATACGTAATGAGCTAGTACTAGTAATGTCCTAGGAACATGCCCATATTATTTAGAAATGAATAAGTGCTTCTTCTATGAAATTCCGCTGCATGATTAAGTAATTGGACCCAAAATCGGCTAGGGGCTAAGTTGGGCATGGCACACCATCTGTTGAATATGCGTCAAGGGAGTCTCCACTCCCTGAACTCCGGTGAGTAGATCGCAAGCTCCTTTCCCGACGGATGGTTGAGGGTGAGGCTTTCTGAGTGGATGAAGGTTGGGGCAACCTCTGATCAAGTTGCTGAGTGATTTCGGCAACGATAGAACGCTGGAAATCCCGTAGGAAGCTCATCGTTACTGTGACTGGACGGTCGTCCTCCATCATGGATGTTTCTGCCACAGGCAAAGGGGTCGCCTGTTGAGTCTCAGGTGTGATGGGGGATCTTGGAATCCCTTTATCCTTCGAGCGCTGAGTCTCCACGACGGTGACATGGGACAGGGTTCCCATAGACGGCGCCAAATGATGGCCTACGGCGGCTTCATCGTGTGTCATTGTAAGAGTAGGGAGGGCTTCTGATGAAGGAGAACACTTTGAAAGGAGATCCCCCAGTGGAGGATACCTGAAATACTTTCAGAAAAGCACGGGTTAGGAGGTCCCCGGTGTGCGTTCCCGGGGAGGAGCCTCCGACTCCCAAGTCAGTATTTTCAGATAACTGGATTATGTGCTCTTTTGTGTATTCAAAGAGAACTTTTCATCTTACCCTTCTAGAACGCTTTCTGGGTGTTTTATACAGGAGGCGTGCAGAAGCCATTCCCCTCTAGTGGTCGTCCCAAATTATGACACGTGTCCAGCGGGATGCGATCCCTGCTTTTTCGGGAACGAAGGGACGTGTATCTCAACGAAAGTCGCTAGACTGACAGCCTAGTCATTCCGAGGGCGTCATATCGAGATGTACCTCTGATGGCGTGTCCTAGTGATAGCGTGTCAGAATGTCCTTGGGGGACGACTTTATGAGGAGGTGTCAGAGGCTCCTTAAATGCTTTGTTCGTACCTTCCGAGGTTACTCTAACGTCTCGGGGCATATATTACCCGAGGATGGTTCCTCCGAGGGGTACTTCTGTTTCCAAAGAGGGTTCGATCGTTCTACCGAGGTTGGTCCTACCATTGCCTAAGGGAGCGAATTCCCTATATTAGGCCAGGGGGATCGTTCATCCTTCTGTCCTCGGCTGGTAGTTTCCCTCTACCGAAGTCAGTACTCCGCCAAGTTTGGGAGCTCGGCTGTTGATGGGCACCTCGGCTATCGGTAAGTGTAATGCCTGGACAATCCAAAGTTATTAGGTCCCGGGTTAAATGGATTTGGAGCATAAGAATTTTTCCTTAATCGGGAATTTAGCTCAATTAAATTGAGGAGACAATATGGCTTGTGCATAATTGAGTGTTGAACATCTTAAAAATAAGCTTGGCTTAGGTCAAGAGAATTAGTGATGAAAATGGTGGTTTTTAAAGGTGAGGGACTCAATTGAACAAAGGGATTTTTAGTAGTTGGGCTCAATTGCCCAAAAATCATAAAGTTGGAGGACTATTGGGGGAATTAGGCCATTTTAATGGCCTAGGATGCCTTGGCCAGCCATGCCCCTCCAATTCCCAATATTTTATGTCACCTCTCTCCAAATCCCATTATTTTAATCCACCTCCCACCCTTAGTCATCACCTTGGATTCTTTCTTCACCTACTTTTAAATTTTTCTACCAAACTTGCCCAAAAGTCTTCCAATTAGTCTTCATTTCTTTTAATCTTGTCTCCCACTCATTTCAAACACATTATTCATTCCCTATTATTTTAATTCACCTCCCATCCTTAGTCAAGACTTTGGATTCTTTCTTCACCTACATGTCTCCTACTTTTGACTTTTTTTACCAACTTACACAAAAGTCTTTCAATTAGTCTTCCTTCCATTAAATCTTGTCTCACACTCTTCCAAGCACATTATACACTCATTTTCCTTCCCATATGGCCAGCCATCACCTTCCCACACATTAAAACATAATCAATCCACTCATTCAAAGCCATTTGCTCTCAAACTCTCTCATTCTCTCTCCATTTTCTTCTATACCAAGTCTCACCATTCCAAACACATTTCTAACTCTTTTCCTTATGTAAATATTCGGCCATAGCTAGAAATCATCCTTGCTCAAATTAAAACCAAGTATTCTTGGTAGAATTCAAGCTCTAAGACCATAAAGAGCAAGAATCAAGTGAAGAATTCAAAGAAAACCAAGGAAGAAAATTCAGCCATTTCCATTTCTTGGAGGTTTTAAGCTCTATTCAAGGAGCTCTTTGTGTGATTGAGTTTCTAAGTTCATTAGAAGCAAGAAATCAAGAAGAAGCTTGAAGAACATCAAGCACAAGAAATTGGCCTTACCTCTTCTGTGAGGTTCTAAAACAATTTCTAGAGTCAACAAGCAAGGAAAACGAAGAAAAATAAGCTTCTAAAGCTTTCGGTGTTGTGGGTAAGGATTCCTATACTCACTTTATTGCATGGTATAGTTCCATGGCTTTTTTGTGTGAGTATTCGAGCCCCTAAGTGATGGTCAAAGAACTATGTGATCCTAGGAGTGCTAAGAGGGCTTAAGTTATGTTATTACTTCGACAATTCTGTTTTGCTCATGAGCTAAGTTAAGTAAGCAAGCATTATGGGCTAGGAGTTAAGGTGGCCACCTTAATTCCTACGCTAAGTGAGCTCTCCGAAAACATTAAGTATATGAAATTAATGAATTAAAACTTGAGGGATGCTTGCTGCCCTTCTGTGAACAAAGTGTTAAGTGGCGTATGTTTGTGTGCTTCTTTGATTTGTTGTGCATGCTAACCCCCGATTATGATATTATTGTTATATGCATGTATCTTTGTGTTTTTTTTTTCTTTATGTTTTCTTTGCAGGAGTAAGGATTATTTTCCATTACATTCTTGGCATATGTTAGGCCTTAGAGGCCATAAGTTAGGCATTGGATGCCATGGAATCCTTATTGAGTTTTATAACTCACCCGCCCTACTCTACTTTTGTAGGTAAAGGTTTGCTTGAAAGATCAAGCTAAGAGTCTTGAGTACTCTTTCTGTGTGCTCAAGTTGGATTTGTGTATGGTATTGCTTAAAGTATTCTAAGTGTTCTAAGTATATAAGCTACTTGTAAACAAGCTAAAAAAAATGTGGACTTTCTGTGCAGGACTTGAAGTCTTAGAATTGTGGGAACAGGGTCTATTAAGGTGGAAATTTGTGTTCCATGGCTTTGTGGATTTATGGCTTGCTTTTAAGCATGTTTTTGTTGGTCTAACTTTAGTGACCAAATTATAGACTTAGCTAAAATTCGGCCAAACTTAGCTTTGGGCTTGTATTATGGACTTGGACATTTTGGGTGTTTTTATTGCTTGGTGGATTTACCAAGGCCCATGCATGAATTTATCGGTTATATTTTCATGAAACTTGAAGCATGTTGAAATTGGGCTTAAATGTACATTCTTGGAAAATTTGAATATATTCTTGGTTAATTTTGGGCCATATGCATGTTAAGTACTAAAAGGTCCTTAAGCCCATGTCTATGTTAAAAGCAAGCAATGTTTGGCTATGTATGCGCACTTAGTAAAGAACATGCAAGTAAACTTAGAAAAAGCATGAAATTGGATGCAGATTATGTGCACTAGTGAACACCAAAACACATAAGCATGTAAAGCATATGCATGAAATTAAGTTTTCAAACTTAAGTTGGTGTTTTGGTTGCCATGCATATTCTTGGCTAAGCTTGGTAAAGACCATGAAAATGAACACATGAAATCCACATAGGTGCTAGCTTGTTTCTGAGAGCACCTCAACTTAACCTTAATTAAAGAACTTAACGAGCTAGTACTGGTAAGAATCCTGGGGTTCGTACCCATAAGTCTTAATGAGTTTTAAAAGCCCCTTTTGTGTAATGAAAACTTCCGCTGCATGTTTTAAGTAATTAGGCCCAAATGGGCCAGAGGCAGTTTAAGGCACGACAGTAAGCTCCCTTCAAACTCTCATCTTCATTATAAAAGGATAAATATATCTCTGTACTGCACCCTCTGTGTTCATGAAATAGAGGACATCTTTCACATTTTTTATTCATTCCCAAGAACTAAGGAGGCAAAAGATGCCCTCAATTTCCATGTTATTGGTAACTTGGATGTTAATATGTGGATAAAGACCTATGTTAGGACAAAAATAAACCTAAATGGCATGATATTCCCATAGGTACTTTATTTGCTTTCTTCCTTTGGGAAATTTAGTGTAGTAGAAATAAAAGAGAATTTGAGAATCAAATGGTTCCTCCCTCTATTATTTGTGGTAACATCATCAAGAAAGCTGTGGATCACATCTCGCTCGGGCCAGGTAAAATAAGTACCTCTATTAAACATCTCTTGAACATAAAATGGAAACCTCCTTCCTAAACACATTCAAACTGAACACTGATGGATCTTTTTTCAAAGAAACCAACAGAGTAGAAGCGGGGAGAGTAGCTAAGAGCCATGAGGGTAACTTTATTACAAGGTTCTCCTGCTTTCTGGGTAATGTGGGGAGTGTATTTGCTGAGCTCAATGCTTTAGCAGAAGGCCTGAAGCTAGTGGTACACATGCACCTTTTTCCCGTTCAAGTCGAGTTAGATTCAAAAGTTATTATTCAGCTAATGGAATCTGACAAATGTTCCAACCTTGTTCTGATTCCTTTATTTAATTTTTGCAGGGTCATGCTATAGAGGAGTGATATTGGAAGGCCGAAGCATATATATTTCAAGGCAAACTTAATGGCGAACCAACTAGCTAAAAAGGAGCTAATGGCAAGTTGGAAGGCACGGTTGTTTTTTGGAATTGCCTGGATTTTGTTAATTATTTTGTTCAAACTAATGCAACGGGAACCACTTATTTCCCAAGATTATGTGCAAGCCGCCCCCCCTAAGTTGGGCTAAACTTTTTATTAGGTTGTTTCCTCTTTTTAATGCATCCTCATTTACCAAAAAAAAAAAAAGGAATTCTATAAAGACTATTTTGTAAATTTTGGAAAAGTCCAGGACAAAATATGTAATCTTTTACGCATTATTTTAAGAAGTTGTTAAATTTTGTGGGCTTTAAAATGTAATTATCTTAAAGTTTAAGGGCTAAATACTAATTTTTGAAATAATAAATTAGGTACTTGAAAATGGGATTTGTCCCAAAATCAAGTGCTAAAAAATGAGATAGGTCACATCTTAAAGTACTTGAAAATATGACTAGTCCCAAAATTAGGTACAAAAAAATGTGACCAGTCACAAAATTAGGTAATAGAAAACGTGACTGGTGACAAAATCATGTACTAGAAAATATAATCAATTAAAAAATCAAGTATTAGTGTGGATGGTTGCATTTTCAGGTTCCAAAAAATGTGACTAGTCACAAATTCAAGTACTTGAAAATGTGTTCAAATACAAAATTAGAAACCTAAAAATGTTACTAATCAGGTATATGATTTTGTAACCAATAACAAAATTGGGTACTCAAGACTATGACCAATCACGAAATTGGGTACCTGAAAACATGACAAGGCCCAAAATTAGGTACCCAAAATTGTGTCTAGTTATGGATTGGATATGTAATTTCTTGACCGGTTACGTCTCATGTACCAAAAAATATGATAGGCCATAGTTTTTGGTATATGATTTCATGATCTATCATGGTTTGATGTACCTAAATTCTTGTTCAGACATGAAATTAGGCACTTAAATTTGTGATTTGTTCCATTTTCAGGTACCTAATTTACATTTTGAAAAATTACAATGTAACCATTGAACATTTATAGATTTATAATTCAGTCATTAATCTTTTAACAATTTATCAAATCATTCCCAAAAATTACATATTTGGTCCATGCAAGTTTTTAAATTTTCATAAAATTGTCCATACAAAATTATTTTTTTTGTAATAAAAATTCATTGATTAATTAGAACTGTACATGGAGAACATATTACAAAGGCTATGTCTACATGATGGACCTCCACCAAGAAGAACAATTACACTCAAAATGACTAGCTCAACACATACATCAAGCTTTATTTGAGCTACTAATTGCCCTACTGTTTCCCCACCATTGTCAAATTCTTTATTGTTACACTTTTGCCAAATGCGTCCTTAACATCTATTTTATTGCAAATTGGTTTGAAATCTTTATATTTTGTTATACATTGGCCTCTAGTTTTAGATCAGACTAAGTTAGCATAGAAACTCAATTTATGGAGAGAAAAAATAAATACTTTAAATAATCCATTAACTCTAAAAAAATAATGGCACTGTTTGAATTTATTAAAAAACAGTTATCAAACAATTTGAGTTCATTAACTATCACCAAATATTTGATATCAGCTTTTTAAATTCTAATCTAAATTACTCTATAACTATCTTCTTATAAATTTAAATTGTGTCATATTTTTTTAGCAATTAGTGGATCATTTAAATTCTAAAAAATAAACAAAATTTTCCTAAGGTTTAGTCGAACCTGTACTTTTGTTCCCACTATTTCAAACATCTATAGTTACCCTCTAAGAGGTTAAAACACTGTGATTCACTGTTATAAAAGAAAACTGAAAATGCCATCTTTTCTTCTCCTAACCTTCTTCTATAGAAACTTTGTCCCCTAACTTCTATATCAATACAAGTCAATCCCTGATTCATTGTTGCAAGCATCATTCATCACTATGGTTTTGCCTCGATTATGTCTACGAACTCTTGAACCTCTATAGAACCTATTCTTATGGCGACTCTTCCTCCCTGACCACCTTCTCCGTTACTTCTTTGCCCAATTTACAATTCTCCAACTTACCAAACGTTAGAAAACATAGTTATCTTTCTTTATTTTCTAAATGCATTTTTTTTGGGTTTGTCTCTCTCGACTTAAGCTTTATCCATGTTGTCTCCTCCACCTTCTATAATGTCCAATTCTTCCTTGCCAGTCTTTACACAAGTTATGGGTCGATAGATGGTAAAACCTCAGTAGAGCTGCACCCTTATGTCTTTTCTCATCTTTTTTCTCTAAGGATGTCAATGGATTAGATACAGGTATTCCTACAATATACTAGTTATGTTGGAGGCCCTACCACTAACCTACTTATCACTCGTTGGGTGGACAATTTTTACCATCATCTTTCTCATCACCTGTTGGGTGGATAATTTTTACATTCATCTTCTATCCATTTTTAGATGGGTTGGGTTGGTTAAAACTTATCCGCCTCCCACACTTCCATAACCATAATTTTGTTGAACCATGTTATACCCAGCCATATATTTGTTACTGTTAGAAGTATCCATTATACCTTATATATTAAACTAACTCTAACTTGTTCCTAATTTCATATAACTTATTCATTATATTTTTATTTTTATCACATAACTAATACTAATATGTTACACATACACACAAATATATATGGGTCGAATGTAGGGTGGGTGAATCCTGAACTCACATCCTACCAAAATCCATTAGTAGTTGAAAAAGGAAAAACCACATCTGACCCAAACCCGATCAGCTGAAAAATAAAATAAAATAAAACTACCTCATCAAATCAAATACAACTGGATGCCTATTGAACCGGATATCCATTGACATCCACATCTCCTTCCTTCTCAAGTTTCGGCGTATAGGGAAAAAAAATCAAATACAATGAAGCAAGGAACTTTGATAGGGTAGATTCAAGGCTCGAGATGATCTCAAGACCTTCCCAATGGAAAAAATTAGGAACTTCAACCCCTGCTCTTTTAAGAAATTCAGCTCAATATTTGGAACTGGTATTTCTGATGAATCTCGACTTCTATACAGTTATGGGATCTGAGTGTTCATTAATTCATAAGTGTTTTAATTTATTATTCTTTTTTTCATTTAGGTTTTGATCATTTGGCACTTGTCAATGGAGAAGAATTGTTACCTCTATGTTCATCCACTACTAAAAAATGGGGATTTACCAACGTCATTATTACCAACGGCCTAGCCATTGGTAAATACCAACGCGCACTACCGTTGGTATCCGTTGGTATATTTTTTCCAACGTGCATGCATTGGTAGAGATTGAAAACTGCTGTGTGTTTTTTTCCAACGGCCTAGCCATTGGTAAATACCAACGGGCTTGACCGTTGGTAAAATTTCCAACGTGCACGCGGTGGTGGACACCTGCTTGCAAATGGGCCTTATTTTGTGGGCTTTTTTAGCCGTTGGTAATTATTTAATTAAACGGTGCGTTTCAGGTAATTTTTTACCAATGACTAGGCCGTTGGTAAGGGTAATTTAAAACTTTGTCTTCCTCCTCCAGACATTTCAATTGCGACATTTCGGGGAAAAATGCCAGTGTGCTCTCTGCCATCGCTTACCTCGCCATTGCCAACAACGGACGTCGAGGCCCGCCGGAACTCATGTTTTCGTCTCCATTTCACAGATCTGGTACAAGTTTCTCAGGTATAAGTCATTGTTTACGGTTTTTATCGATTTTCTGTATAAATGTAATTTTCTTTAGATTGAGTTTTTTTAGCTCACTTTTTTCAGTTCGTACCTTCATCTCTTAGCTTCAAGGGTTGCCTGAGCTGATTCCTCTGCTTGTGAAGTTGTTAGAAGTAATAATAATGTATATAATAATTATTATAATATTTATATTTTATTATAAATATATATAATTAGTCTAGTAATAAAATTGTACTATTAATAATATAAACAATTATACTGATAATAATAATGCGTATAATAATTATTATTACATCATTATAATTATAGTAATATGCACCGCACAATCATAATACTAATAATAATAATAAATAATAATAATAATAATAATAATAATAATAATAAACAATATACTAATAAAATTACTAATAGTATTAGTATTGATAATTGAAAGGATGTGTTTTGTTATATATATATATATTCTATCGTTGCGATACATCTGTTGGAAGGGTACAAATCATTATTAATAGTATTATTGACGATATGATGGTTTGTTCTGTAAGATGATATATTGTCAAATAATAGTTTGGTGATAGTGAACTTTGATGACACTGATGGGTATACGATTACCAACGGATTTAGTTTGTAATGGAGTCGGCCCGTAGTTGGATGTACAGTAACCATTTTTTGTCTGGCCGAACGAGTTACACACAAGAGTGGGAGTCCGGGGTTGATAAATTTATATCATTCTCTGTCTCTCATCCTGAAATAATGAGCAGGTTATGCATTCACTGTCATTGTCGGAAGTGTAAGAATTTACGGTTTAAAGAGTCTGACAAGGTCAAAGTTCATCTGTACAAATGGGGGTTTAAGTCTTTTTACTTGAATTGGATGGCTTATGGAGAGCCATTTAATGAAGCATCAGATACAAACCCGGGTGTGGGTGGCTTTCATCACTTTGACCAGAGGTCTTCGATGAATCCATACGAAAGGATGGTATTAGATACTGTTGGGCCTAATTACTCACAATTTCCAGAAGACATTGTAATGCCCTGAAATCCTAAGTATTTAAGTCTCAGATTATGAAGATTAAAAAAAAAAAGCTCAAAAAAATTTTCTAAAATGGGAATTGAGCTCATTAAGCTCGGGAGACATTAAAATAAGTAAGGGATGGGTATATGTGAGTGTTGGACACTCCTGGAAATAAACTTGGCTTAGGCCAAGAGAATTAGTGATGAAAATGCTGGAATTTAAAGTTGAGGGACTCAATTGCACAAAGGAATTTTTTTGTGGAAGGATTCAATTGCATAAAATCAGAAGATAGGAGGACTAAAGGGTGAATTATGCCATTTTAAATGGCCTAGGATGCTTGGCCGGCCATCCCCCCTAAAAATAAAAATATTTTATGCCACCTTCCACCATTTCCCAATATTTTAATCCACCTTTCATCCAAGTCATCACATGGGATTCCATTTATCTCCTACTTTTGACTATTTTTACCAAACTTACCCAAAATTCTTCCAATTAGTCGTCTTTACTTTTAATCTTGTCTCCCACTCATTTCAAACACATTATTCACCCCATTTAGACAACATGGCCGGCCATTCCATATTCACTCCCAATTTCATTTCATTCCATCACACAAACACTCAAACACTCTCAACTCCTCTCTCATCTCTCTCCATTTTGGGCCATGCTCTTTTCTCCAAGTTCCAACTCTTTCTTTTCCTTCTAACTTTCAGCCATAGCAATCAACATACATCCATGAAGTTCAACCAAGTTTTCTTGGTATTCTCAAGCTCCTAAGAACATCCAAAGCGAGAATCAAGTGAGATTTTAAAGAAAACTCACAAGGAGATTTTCGGCCATCAAGAAATTTTGGTGTTCTTGAGCTCTACTCAAGGAGCTCTATGTATGCATGAAGTTTCCAAGCAATTGGAAGCAAGAAATCAAGAAGAAACTTCAAGAAGAACAAAGCTCAAATTCGGCCATTTTCTCTTTATGAGGGTATGTAAGTGAAAACCAAGTTTTCTTGATATTTTATGTTATTTGAGCTAAGAAAGTAAGATTTATTACTTACTAATGATTCAGCCATCTTTGGATTTTATGCTAGAAAACAAGTTCTTGAAGTTTCGGCCAAGTTCATATCTTGAACTTTCTGTGAATGTACCAAGTGTTCTTGGTGATTTTGGAGCATTAAGAGGACTACAAAGAAAAGAGCAAGTGAAGGCTCCAAGAACAAAGAAATAATTCGGCCATGTTTATTCTTGGCTTTATGGAGCTCTTAACCAAGTGTTGTTGGTACTTTGGAGCTTATATGGACATCCTAAGCAAGAAAAACAAGCAGAAGATGCAAGAAAAACAAGGATATAAATTTGGCCATGTTTGTATTTTGGCATGTACGAGCTTAAACCAAGTGTTCTTGGTAGTAAACAAGCTTTTATAGATGTTCATGGCAATAACCAAAAAGTTGGTTGTAAAAAGAGTAAGTTTTGTAAGCTAAGAAAATCAATAAATATTCAGCCATGTGTTGTTTTTGGCGATTGTGTATGTTAACCAAGTGTTCTTAGTATTTATGTGTTTCAAGAGATATATGGAACTAAAGTAAGAAATAAGAAATAAAGCATAAATTTAGCCAAGGGTGCATTTTGAATTCTTTAAGTGAAAACCAAGTGTTCTTGGTATATGTAAGTCCATTTGGGCCTAAGTGGCTCCTAAGTTCATTTGGGCCTATGTGGCTCCTAAGTTCATTTGGGCCTAAATACAAGAAAGGCTAATTTGGGCCTAAATATAAGAAAGGCTAAGTTGGGCCTAAATACAAAAAAGGGCTAAATTGGGCCTAACCTCTTTAAATTGAGGTCCATTAAGCAAAAGACAAGTTTTAACAACAACAAAGCAAGGAAGAGCAAAGGAATTGAACAACAAAAGGTTACTATGATTATGGTAAAGATTTCCTATACTCACTTTGTTCTATGATTTTTTTTGTGAGTATTCGGGCCCCTAGGTGATGGTCAAAGAACCATGTGATCCTAGGAGTGCATAAGAGGGCTAAGTTGTTTTATTGCTTCGGCAATTCTGTGTGAGGATTTCTCATACTCACTTTGTGAGTATTCGGGCACATAGTGCTAAGTGGGCTAAGTATCGTTGCTTCGGCAACTCTGTTTACTCATGAGTTCTGTGCAAGCATTACGGCTAGGAATTGAGTTTGGCCAACTCGATTCCCAAGCTAAGGAGCTCAGTACGGTATAAGATAAAGAAAGGTCGTCCGGAATTGTGTGTAATGTTCATGCTTGCTCTGCTCATCCAGAATGGTGTTTAGTGGTGTGTGTGTTTGTGTGCTTCTCTGTTTTGATTGTGCATGCTAACCCCCGATTATGAATATTATTGTTTTATGTATGTATCTTGTGTTTTCTTTATCTTAGTGTTTTCTTTGCAGGAACATGGAATAATTGCCATTACGTTCTTGGCATAAGTTAAGCTTTGGAAGCCATATGAAATACCTCACTAAGTTAGGCATTGGATGCCACCGGATTCCTTACTGAGTTTTATAACTCACCCGCCCTCATCTACTTTTGTAGTGATGGCCATGGGCCTCATCGTTCAGAGTCATGATGACTGGAGGAGAGACTTCTGGGAGGAAGAACGCCTGGTGGATTGGATCGCCCAAAGGAGAGTGCCTGAAAGCTCAGAAACAAAGGGTTAGGAGGCCCCTGGAGTGTTTTTCCGGGGGGGAGCCTCCGACGCCCAAGTCAGTGGTGGCTGAGAGAAAGGCAGAGAAAATAGCACAAAGGGCTGAGGAGTCTCGCCTGGTAATTTTCTCAGAGTGTGGGAGCAGTGTTTTTCCAACCAGCCTCCTGCCAAGTATTAATTCCTGGTATTTATAGGAGCGCCTAGCCCGTTCAGATCGCGACACGTGTTCGGTCGGATGTTCCTGAATTTCTGGGCATAGGAAACAGATAGCTGGTAGCAGGTTGCCTTGAGCCATGTGCTGAGACGGGCCATGATGTGATTCTGATGGCGTCAGCGTGGCAGTGCACCTTTTGAGGCGGATTGTGGCGTCTGCGAATGGATGTGTCAGAGGCTTCCTTAAATGCTTCCATAAATGCTCCTGCCGTACTCCCGAGGTCCCTGTGTGAGGTCGTCCTTTGGTACGGACAGAGCCTCTTCGGGAAACAAGCCCTCAGTTCGGGGGTTCCCAGTTTCAGGGAGTTCCGCCTTCGGGGATATCATGTTCGGCTCGCTATGTCTGGTGCCGCTTTTCCGAAGGCGATCTGTTCACAACCTTGGGGGGCCGAGTAGTGTCCTCCGGTTTTCCTGGCATGCCGGGCTCGGAGCTCTTCGGCTATCTCCCGAGGTGCATGATCACACACTCACACAAGATGGTCCCTCTCTTTTTCTCGGGTAGCGCCAGTTCTTCTGGCCATTCTTGTGGCAGGGAGTTCGGCCAGATTGAGACGATAGCGTTTGGCTATCATGTAGGAAAAGGATTACTTGAAAGATCAAGCTAAGAGTATTGGAATACTCTTTCTGTTGTGTTAAGGGTTGGGTATATATATGGTATTGCTCTAAATATTCATATATATTCTAAGTGTCTCATATGGTATAGATTGCTTGTGAATCAAGCTAATGGTGTGGACTTCCTTGTGCAGGCTTATGGAGTCTAGAAGTTGTGGGAACAAGGTCTATTAAGGTGAAATGTGTTCCATGATATTATAACTTGATTGCCATGTATCATGCTTTTGGATATCCTGGCTAAGTTTTAAGCAATTTCGTTTACTTTTAGTATAACACCATTTTTATGACTTGTAAATATGGACTCACCGACTATGGTATGTTTTTGCATGCTTGGTGATTTTTACCATGTGCTTGGCATGTGCCAAGAATGATATGCAAGTATGAAAGATAAGATGTTTATGATCAAATACGAAAGAGCTCTCACGTTAAGTACCAACATAATTGCATGTCCATAAAGATATGTTCAATAATGAAGCATGCAACATTCGGCCTTGTATGTGCACCTAAGGAGGAATTGCAAGTGAACTTGGAATTGTATGGAATTGGTTACATATATGTTAAAATGGAATCTAAGGACATTAAATGCATGTAATAGTTATATGTACTTTTAGGTGAATTAAGTATGTGAAGTGATGCCTATGATATTGTGTGCACAAATGGAGAAAATACTGGAAGAGGCACATGATTGATTATGTGCCATGCAATATGCTTGTTTCTAAGACATATAAGAGTATGCAAGACATGAGTCCATAAACAAGTTTTCAAAATATGGATATGATGTTTTGGTTGCCATGCATGTACTTAGCTATGTTTGATAATGAGCTTGAAATGGAACACTAAAGTTCCACATAGGTACTAGCTTGTTTCTGAGAGTACCCAAACTTCACCTTTATTAAATAAGAACTTGATGAGCTAGTACCAATAAGTATCCTGGGGTCGTGCTCGTATGTTTTGATAAGAATTATTAAATGCCCCTTCTGTACGAAAATTTTCGCTGCGTGTTTAAGTAATAGGGCCCGAATAGGCCAGGGGCAAGTTTGGGCATAACAGACAATGTTGCATAGTCGAATGAAAGTGCACAAATGTTTTTTAATCTATTGAATTCAGCATCAACTCATCTATGGGATGAGTGCGAAAATCATTCTGAGTTATATGCTGTTATCCGTCTTCTTAACCTTAAGTCTGAGTATCACATGTCATGAGCATCTTTTAATGGCATTGCCCAACTGATGAAGGAGACTCAACCTACAAATAGTAAGATGCCATCAAATTGGTTTGAAATGAAGAAATTAGTTTCACAGTTGGGCCTGTCTCACCAGAAGATTAACGTCTGTGTGAATGATTGCATGTTGTTCTGGAAAAATGAAAGTAATCTTCGTATTTGTAAGTACTGTGGAACTAAGAGATATAAGCCAAAAAAGAAAGGTCGGGGTAAAGATCGACCGAGAAAAACCATGCATTACTTACCACCAAGCCCTCATCTGCAACGCTTATTTGCGTCAATGTCAATAGTAGAGCAGACGAGGTGGCATAAGGAGCAAAAAGTAGTTCCCAAGTGTTATAAAACATCTATTAGATGGTGAAGCTTGGAAACATTTTGATCGAACCTACCCATGGTTTGCTTCGGAAGCACAAAATGTCCAATTGGGGTTGTGTGCCGATAGATTTATGCCATTTGGACCATCTGGAAAACAATACTCTTGTTGGCCTGTTATTGTTACTCCATATAATTTGCCCCCTTGGATGTGCATGAAAAACTGTATATCTTCCTTTCGTTGTTGATTCCAGGTCCACGTAGCCCAAATCATAAGATTGATGTTTATCTACAACCTCTAATAGAAGAGCTAAGGCATCTGTGGTTTGATGGCGTTGAAACATGAGATGTGTCATTAAAAGAAAATGTTTTTCTTCAAGCAGCATTAATGTGGACCATAAATGACTTTTCGGCTTATGGCATGCTTTCAGAATGGATGACACATGGTCGATTGTCTTGCCCTATTTGTATGGGAGAAAGTAAGCCATTTGAACTTAAGTGTGGTGGAAAATTTTCTTTTTTTGACTGTCACCAACAATTTCTTGGCCGGAACCACCAATATAGAAAAAATAGTACATGTTTTAAGAGTGTGAAGTCAGAGAAGTCATCGCCTCCCGAACACTTATCAGGTGAGGCTATATTTGAAAGAATCTCATGGATTCCATCAATTGGTAATGATGGTCCACAAAATCGCCCGTGCGATTATGGGAAATCACATAATTCGACGAAGCGAAGCATTTTTTGGGACTTACCGTAATGGGCCACGAACTTAATACGACATAATCTTGATGTTATGCATATTGAGAAAAATGTGTTTAAGAATATATGGAATACTGTGATGGATGTTAAGAACAAAACGAAAGATAATGTTTAAAACATGAAAGGACCTCTAAATTTATTGTAATCGGCCAAAGTTAAACATGGTTGATCTTGATAATGGTTGTTCATTTATCCAAACCAAAGGTGAGTTTCACATTTGATGTTAACCAAAGGCAGGATGTGATCGTTTGGGTAAAATCTCTACGACTCCCTGATGGATATACCTCGAATCTTGGGAGATGTGTTGACAACTCTAGTAGTAATATGTATGGCATGAAGAGTCATAATTGCCATGTTATGATGCAAAGGCTTATCCCCATTGCCCTCGAAGCACTTTCCCGACAATATTTGGAAGCCATTAATGGAGTTAAGTCTTTTCTTTAGAGACTTGTGCTCTCTAAAGCTTCATGATAATCACTTGTTGTTGTTGGAGGCCAATATTCCAATTATAATTTGTACGCTTGAGAGAATTTTTCCTCCGGGTTTTTTTGATGTCACAGAGCATCTCCCAGTTCACTTGCCATATGAAGTAAGGGTTGGAGGACCTGTTCAGTACCAATGGATATATAAATTTAAGAGATGCATCCATGACCTTAAAATGAATGTTTCTAAAACAGCTCATATTGAGAGATCGATATATAAAGCATACCTTATAGAGGAGACTTCCATTTTTTGCTTTTATTACTTGGAATCCCATGTTCCCTTTATGATGAATCGAGTACTGCGAAATGATGATGGTGGTCTTGTCCCCTATAATGGTGAGTTATGGTCCATATTCACCTTTCCGGGACATCCATATGGTTCATGTAGATATAGATTCCCCACGGACGATAAACTCATACTTCCAATCACATACATTCTTTTAAACTGTGCTGAGATCAGGCCATATCTAAAGTAAGTTATCATTCATGATCATCCAGTACTTTGATAATTATTGAAGTTCAGGACTAATCATCTGACGAAACTAACATATTTTCCTCCTC